>JAGDYQ010000028.1:7307877-7344019 GCA_021962125.1 Bulinus truncatus
TCCTCATTTAACGGACTACAACGACCCCAAACAGACATTACTTTGACCCACTCCCCATTTAACGGACTACAACGACCCCAAACAGACATTACTTTGAACCACTCCCCATTTAACGGACTACAACGACCCAAAACAGACATTACTTTGACCCACTCCCCATTAAACGGACTACAACGACCCCCAAACAGACATTACTTTGACCCATTCCCCCTTTAACGGACTATAACGACCCCAAAAAGACATTACTTTGACACACTTCCCATTTAACGGACTATAACGACCCCCAAACAGACATTACTTTGACCCACTCCCCATTCAACGGACAATAACGACCCCCAAACTTATCATCTGGGAACTATCTTGAACTAGACTATAGATGTTTTATAGCAACTACTAAAGAGGATCTCAAAGAAACTGATGTGACCACTGGATAAGAACCGCTATGCTGGCAAACACTCGGCCTTCCCCTCCATTGACCGTGATGTTTACACCAACAGACTTACTTTTCTTTTATGCAATGTTTTTCTTATAGACTATCTATAGAACCATCTCGGCTTTTGAGTTGACTGACTCGACAAGGGGCTCAGTATTCGTTCACAGCTTTCCATAATTTCATTAGCTTGTAGCCAATGACGCTGTCTGGTGAATTAATGGAATTGTTACTATCTGAGATGTAGGTCGCCGCGAGTGAAGACTTGTGTAACCAGAGGGTGGACGATGAGAGAGAGACTGTCAGAGACAGAGTAAGAGGGCGTTGAATGTATGGGGCGGCGGTGTTTTGATTGTTGATAACGGCTCATAACTGAGGCCGGGTGGCGCTTTGATAGCGAGGCCTGCATGCTAAAGGTTGCGGGCTCAAACCCCCTCCCCCCCCAGTGTGTCAAGTCACATTAATTTGTCTCCCATGGTTCAGCCCCGTCGCGTGAAAATTCTACAGCAGGGGCCAGGCAAATAGCAGGGGGCCCAGGAAATAAATGTTACTAAGTAGAGAAAACAAGCGGGGGGGGGGCAGACATACCACAGGGGGTTCAGCTCCCTGCCCCTCCCCCGCACGCTACGGGCCTGCCACGGTTCCTCCGTTGTTGATGCACTATCGGCTATGGTGCAGATGAAAGTAGTGCACCCCAATGACAGTCTGTTAAGTGGATTATATAATCTAAGAGATGGACAGCTCATCCACCAAGGACAGAAATAAATAAATCAACATCTCAATATATTATTTTTTTAAAAACATTTTGTAACAATATAATGTACACTTGTATACATGTAATAATGGTAAATTTGTTTCTACAACACACAGTCAAACGACTTATCAATCTATCTACCCTCTCCACCATCCACTCCCCTTCTCTCTTTACTGAACTGGATAGAACAGTTGATGACAGTTTGCGAATTCAAATTACAAATAAGATACGGATCTCAAAATCTGTAGATTAGTTTCAATTTTGAGAACTAAATACACAAGCATGTTATGATCATAGATATAAAATGGTGTTAAATAACTACTAAGAAATCGACAAATGTCCAATTTCCGCCCACAGTTTTGCATGAAAAATAATTTTGGAGACGTATATTATTAAACATAATAAACAAAACATAGATACATTCTAGACCATTTTTTTTATTACATTTGATGAATTTTGTTTGCCGTTTGGATGAAAACTCAAAAAAAAAAAAGGAAAAAAAAAACAACAAATAATAGTTTGTTCAATACTCGATCATCTTGTGTGAGATTTTGTTTACAATTTAAACACGGAAGTTTAAATATTTACATAAAAGCGTTAGATTAAAAAAAAAAACCTTTAAAAAAAAAAGCTTTAGTTAGCATCATCAAAGTGAATCAATCTCAATAATCACTGGTCTATTTTTAGCTTCATTATTTATATTATCTTTCACCGTTCTTGAAGATGTATTTAAAACAGGGGAAATAATGTGAACAGGGGCAATAATCTGTACAGCTTAATTTGTATCAATGAATCATTGCAGGAACATTTTATTCTTTTAAAGCAACAAATAATTATTTATTTCATTAGTTTTTTTGCGAGGAGGAAGAAAAAGGATAGAAATAAAATCATTGGTTCGTTAGCGACATTATTGAGTAATGAAAGGGGGTTTGCAATCTTACTCCATTCTAATTCATAATGATGTGTGTTGAAGATAGGTCAATACTCGTTGATATCTTACTGATTGGCTATTCTCACAGGAAGCCACCAGAAGATATGACTAAGAAGGCCCTCCAGTGAAAACCTCAAGACCAGAAAAAGGTTGGCCACACAAAGGCCACGTGGGGAAACAATGTAATAACATGCGACTTGACATTACGCGTTGGCTGAGGGCTAAGAAAGTTCTCACAAAACTTTGCGCAATGAGTTAAAGAAATTAATAAAGTAATTCATAGCAATCAATCAATCTATTGATCATTTGACATATGGAAATATAATATTTTTATTTATTTAAAAAAAGCCCACAAAGGTGAATAACTTCTTTGATACATTACAGCCATACAGCCATACAATCGTGCTTCTGTGATTGATTTTCAAGTGGTTGAATTGAATATCCAACCTGTAGACAACGCATGTTGGTGAATATTGAAGCAAAACTCAATATATGTTGGTGAATATTGAAACAGAAGCCAATATATGTTGGTGAATATTGAAACAGAAGTCAATATATGTTGGGGAATATTGAAACAGAAGTCGAAATATGTTGGTGAATATTGAAACAGAAGTCAATATATGTTGGTGAGTATTGAAACAGAAGTCAATATATGTTGGTGAATATTGAAACAGAAGTCGAAATATGTTGGTGAATATTGAAACAGAAGTCAATAAATATGTTGGTGAATATTGAATATATGTTGGTTGTGTTACGCCCTGAGAAATAGACTTGTTAGTATTCAGTATCCTTTCATTCCCCTTGACTATATATCGAACCTGAAATGCTTTCCATAATCCTTACAATTAACCCAGGTTGACCCCCGCCAGAGGTAGCTGTCGATACTGGGATAAGAACTCGTGACCTATACCGCACTGATCTAGCTCGCAGCCCCACGCCACAGCTGAGTCAGCAGGCCCCCCCCTCACCGACACTTTCTCTATCCGTTCTACTCACGTCGTTGGAAACACAAAATGCATCACTTGATCTAACTCCAGGGTTACCCTAGGATCCAATTGGTTCCCACTCCCCACCCCCTCCCACCTAAAGGTAAACCGACATTTGCTTTTTAGTGAGCACTAAGGGGGGAAATAACGTTTGTAAAGGTCGACAACCTTCACTTAGTAGACGAAGCTGGAGTGAGACCTTCACTTTGACAAATGATTAAATAATGACAATTTTAAAATCGTCTAGCGCTTAAAAACGAAACAAAACAAATCCGACTGGAGCCATCAGAAACAAGGAATTCCGTACAACAGAATTTGAAACGAAAATGACTTAAAAGCCCTTAATCAAAAGAAGAAAAAAAAAATACAAGATAAAATAGAAGACTGACCCAGCCTTATTTACCACCACGCCCACAAATACATAAACCGTCAAGTTATATCAAATCAGTAACAGTAAGACATATATTTTGAACTTGGAATTGTATCTTAGTTCTTTGAACGTGAGTGGTTGGTCGATATAGTCATATAATTGAGATTACAAGTCTCAGCGTATAATTTTGTGTAAAGATTCGTGATTTGTGGAATAACAAATAGTTAATTAGTTCGACTAGCACGGTTGTTCTGAAACTAAGTAATGTTACGGCTCATCTTATATTCATGTAGAATTATGTCATCGGTAGAGAGTATTTTAAAGAAACAATGAATATGTAAATAAAGAGTTTTATTAATGAAGGTCAAAACATGTTTACCGACAAATAAATGGAGCTAGTAGGTTTACATTGAGTGTTTCCAAATGAAACAATACACTGCTATAATAAAGGTTACAGATTAGGTTTACATTGAGTGTTTCCAAATGAAACAATACACTGCTATAATAAAGGTTACAGATTAGGTTTACATTGAGTGTTTCCAAGTGAAACAATACACTGCTATAATAAAGGTTACAGATTTTTTTTGTTTTAGACTTTTGCATCTATGTATTATTTTGAACAAATGATAAACTAAACTGAGTTAACTCTTTATGATATTAGGGCAAGTTTGATACACTTGTGGGACGGGTGGCCGAGTCGTGTAGATACTCGACTGTCGACCTGAGAGTCCTGGGTTCGATCCTCGGTGAGAACCATGGGAATTTTTCCAGGTGAATTGTGTTACAAAGTCGTCCCACAAGTCCACCCAGCTTTAAATGGGTACCTGACTTAAGTTGGGGAAGTAAAGGCGGCTGGGCGTTGTGCTAACCACACAATCTCTTTACATGCCGAGGCTATAGAAACAGATGAATTCTACACTAAGGGAACTTGATACACATATTAATTGATACTAGCAGTACCCTGCAAAACCTTTGCATAGAGTTATAAAATTACGTAAACATTTCTGACAATATGGCTGCCACTCATCCTAATTCCATGATCTTAATTTAAATGTCTTATTGAAATCTACATCAACAATGATCGCAGCAAACACATGACAATATTTCATGAAAATATTAAACTTTGTTTTTAAATACGAAAATTTATTTTTTAAATTTACATTTTCTGTGGGTCCGTATGTCTTTATTAGTTAGTTTTAGAATACGTGCATATATGGAATACAAGTAAGTTATATGATATATGTAATAAAGGTTAGTTATATATGTAATAAAAGTTAGCTATATATGTTATAAAAGTAAGTTATATATGTAATAAAAGTTAGTTACATAATAATTGTAATAAAAATTATTTATATAATATATCTAATTAAAGTTAGTTACATAATATATGTAATACAAGTAAGTTGTATAATAGGCCTATATGTAATGCAAGTTAGTTGTATAATAGATGTAATAAAAGTTAGTTTAAGTTAGTTGTATAATATATGTAATAAAAGTTAGTTTAAGTTAGTTGTATAATAGATGTAATAAAAGTTAGTTTAAGTTGGTTGCATAATAGATGTAATAAAAGTTAGTTTAAGTTGGTTGCATAATAGATGTAATAGAAGTTAGTTTAAGTTAGTTGTATAATAGATGTAATAAAAGTTAGTTTAAGTTGGTTGTATAATAGATGTAATAAAAGTTAGTTTAAGTTGGTTGTATAATAGATGTAATAAAAGTTAGTTTAAGTTGGTTGCATAATAGATGTAATAAAAGTTAGTTTAAGTTGGTTGCATAATAGATGTAATAAAAGTTAGTTTAAGTTGGTTGCATAATAGATGTAATAAAAGTTAGTTTAAGTTGGTTGTATAATAGATGTAATAGAAGTTAGTTTAAGTTAGTTGTATAATAGATGTAATAAAAGTTAGTTTAAGTTAGTTGTATAATAGATGTAATAAAAGTTAGTTTAAGTTGGTTGTATAATAGATGTAATAAAAGTTAGTTTAAGTTGGTTGTATAATAGATGTAATAAAAGTTAGTTTAAGTTGGTTGCATAATAGATGTAATAAAAGTTAGTTTAAGTTGGTTGCATAATAGATGTAATAAAAGTTAGTTTAAGTTGGTTGCATAATAGATGTAATAAAAGTTAGTTTAAGTTGGTTGCATAATAGATTTAATAAAAGTTAGTTTATTTGGTTGTATAATAGATGTAATAGAAGTTAGTTTAAGTTAGTTGTATAATAGATGTAATAAAAGTTAGTTTAAGTTGGTTGCATAATAGATGTAATAAAAGTTAGTTTAAGTTGGTTGTATAATAGATGTAATAAAAGTTAGTTTAAGTTAGTTGTATAATAGATGTAATAAAAGTTAGTTTAAGTTAGTTGTATAATAGATGTAATAAAAGTTAGTTTAAGTTAGTTGCATAATAGATGTAATAAAAGTTAGTTATATAATAAAAAAGACTGTTACAACTTTGAAATTATTTTAAAAGTCACTGGGACTTGGTGCACGAGGAGCCGAGAGACTGGAACATATTGACCTGTCACACCAGACGGGTCAAAGGATATTGAAATGTAGCCTGAAGTTAATCAAGCAAAGGAGACCAATTTATTGCGACCAGCTGGCTTGATGTCCATCTAAGTGGACGATGGATATTAGAATTAATTTAGTCGTTAAATGCCTGTAGAATGATAGCAGCTGTTAGTCTATCTATCTATCTATCTATCTATCTATCTATCTATCTATCTATCTATCTATCTATCTATCTATCTATCTATCTATCCATCTATCTATCCATCCGTCAGTCGGTCCAACCGTCCGTCCGTCCTTCCGTCTGTCAGTCTGTCTGTCTATCTAATTTATTAGTCATTATGTCTGACATGTGGGAACTCTTAGAAAAGATACAAACAACAGAACCAGGACTCTTAGAAAAGATACAAACAACAGAACCAGGCAGGCCTTAGACTGGAATCCTCAAGGCAAACGTCACAGAGGAAGACCCAAGCGCACATGGAGACGCAGTATACTAGATGAGACCGGGCGATCAGGGAAGAGCTGGGAAGAGCTTAAAAAAACTTGCTAGAGATCGTGACAAGTGGCGAGCTTTCACAGAGGCCCTATGTTCCACAAGGAACTAAAAGGAAACATGATGATGATGATGATGTCTGACATGTGTATGTTGTCAACACATCGACATTTCACTAATTATTTTCTACCTGTCAATGTAAATCCTAATCATTCATTCATTCATTCATTTGCCTCTTTTCAAGTATTGTCTTTGGACAGGGACACAGCAGTAGATTTGCCTCTCCATTGATCTCGCTGTCACGTGATTTCAAATGAACTCGCCACACCTTGACTATAATGTTATCACCCCATTTCTTTCCAGTCTTCCATATGCTTCTTCAAGAGTACATTGATTTCGTTGCTTTTTTGTTTTGACTCTAACGAGGAGAGAGAGCCCCGCCCATACAAACTGTTTATCATTTCCATGACGCAAGTTGTGGGCCTTGTGTTCCTCTTTACCTTGCTTTCAAAGTGTATTGCTTTACACAGTGTTTTATGTAGAGATGTAATAAATGTACTGTACACGAATCTGGTGACTGTCATTTAATTTAATTAAAAAAAAAAACAACTAATCTCGAAGCAAGACATTTTTTAAAACTATGTTACTGTCAATAATGTAAACAGAAACACTCTTCATGGCCCGGGTAGCTGGAAGTCAGCCGTGTTCCACCAGCCTCTGAGCCCGGTCGCTAACCTACAAAGTAAGACAACCATAATTGACGTATTGCAATTCTGCGGTGGTCCTCAAAATATTGTGGGGGGCTTTAATCATTGTTCTGTAGACACACCCCCCCCCATTCAATTACTTCCGATAAAAAAGAAAGACGAGATGATGATCAAGTCAATATTTTGTCCCCTCCCCCCCCCACCGACATCTCATCAGATCTCATCTCCTGCACAACTCCCCTCTCCTTCCCCCACCCCCCTCCCATTAAATTACCCCTACGCCCCGAATTCTCCCTCCCGTGGCTCGTCAGCTTTCATCCCGACCCCAATTATGTTTTATCGATTAGTTTTTAGAACATCTGTTTCAGACCAACAACAAAAAAAATATAGGGAGGTATTGGAAATGGGGCTGTGTGTGCGTGTGTGTGTGGGGTGGGAGGATACACTTGCTAGAGGTATGGAGTGGAGGGTGGGGGAAGTAGAGTAGGAACTTTTCACTTCATCTCTATTTTACTTCTCCCTCTCGAATGAAGGTCAGTGACCCCCCCCCCAAATGACCACCGTCCGTCTCATTAAGTCCGCTGCCTTAACCACAAACCTAAATGAACGCCATTATCACCGCTTTGCTTTTGGTCAGTGCTGGTGTCCACATCGTCCGAAAACTTCAAACCTCACGAAACAAACCCCACCCTCCCCACACCCACCCCCGGTCCTTTAGCTTTGCTGATCCGGGTGGGGAGGGTGGGGGAGAAAGTTGGTTCGATTTTTTTTTCTATGCAAGGTGACCTTTGAATGGCCATGAATCATTTCTTGGTTAGGACAGAAGACATGACCATCGGTCACTCTCAAGTGTGTGTTGTGTTTGTGTTTATTTAGATGTTTATGGTTGGTTCATGCTACAGTGTGTGTGTTTATTTTAGTATGTGTGTGTGTGTGTTTATTTTGGTGTTCTGTGTGTTTATGCTGGGTTTGTTTGACTTTATATTGGTGTGTTTGTGTTTTGTTCATTGTGAGAGTGTGTTTGTGTTTAGTTCATTGTGAGAGTGTGTTTATGTTATTTAATTGTGAGAGTGTGTTTGTGTTAAGTTCATTGTGAGAGTGTGTTTATGTTATTTAATTGTGAGAGTGTGTTTGTGTTTATTTCATTGTGAGAGTGTGTTTGTGTTTATTTCATTGTGAGAGTGTGTTTGTGTTTATTTCATTGTGAGAGTGTGTTTGTGTTTATTTCATTGTGAGAGTGTGTTTGTGTTTATTTCATTGTGAGAGTGTGTTTGTGTTTATTTCATTGTGAGAGTGTGTTTGTGTTTATTTCATTGTGAGAGTGTGTTTGTGTTTATTTCATTGTGAGAGTGTGTTTGTGTTTATTTCATTGTGAGAGTGTGTTTGTGTTTATTTCATTGTGAGAGTGTGTTTGTGTTTATTTCATTGTGAGAGTGTGTTTGTGTTTATTTCATTGTGAGAGTGTGTTTGCTTGAGTTTGCTTTGTGTGATGGTTTCGGTGAGCATCTGTGTGGAGGGGGTTACACGAGACAAACGAGAGGAAAATACTAAAAAAAAGCCGACAATTCAGGGTGTGTATGTGTGTGTGGGTGTGTGTATGTGTGTGTGTAAGTGTGTGTGTGGGTGTGTGTATGTGTGTGTGGGTGTGTATATGTATGTGTTGGTGTATGTATGTTTGTGTGGGTGTGTGTATGTGTGTGGGTGTGTGTATGTGTGTGTGGGTGTGTTTGTGTGTGTATGTGTGTGGGTGTGTATATGTATGTGTGGGTGTGTGTATGTATGTGTGGGTGTGTGTATGTATGTGTGGGTGTGTGTATGTATGTGTGTGGGTGTGTGTATGTATGTGTGTGGGTGTGTGTATGTATGTGTGGGTGTGTGTGTGTGTGGGTGTGTTTGTGTTGTGTGTATGTGTCTGTGTGTATGTGTGTGGGTGTGTATATATGTGTGGGTGTGTGTATGTATGTGTGGGTGTGTGTATGTGTGTGGGTGTGTGTATGTATGTGTGGGTGTGTGTATGTATGTGTGGGTGTGTGTGTATGTGTGGGTGTGTGTGTATGTGGGTGAGTGTATGTGTGTGGGTGTGTGTATGTATGTGTGGGTGTGTGTGTGTGTATGTGTGGGGGGAGTGGCGATTGATTTTTTTTTGTTTTGAAAAGGAATAAACAAAGTTTTATAATTGTCAGAATCGTTAAAACGTTCTGTATGTTTAATAACTCATCGTAATTATTGGTACAGGTAATAAGTCATTATGTCTGAGAATGCCCTATAGTTTATAGACACGGCTAGGGGGGAGGGGGGTGGGGCTGCAAATTTGGCTGACTGAAAACCAACAATTTGGTCTTTTTTTTGGCGGTTTTTCCCCTTCTTTTTAATGTGTTATACAATGTGTTATTCTGTTTATACAAAAACACAGCGCATAAAATAAGCCCGTAGGTTCATATTAAGAAACCCGCCAGATAAGGATAAGTAAAATTGAAATAATAAGTCCAAATTAATTCCATTTTTCAATTTGAAGCGGTTTTTTTTTGTTGTGTTTACGTAATATAAGACATTGAAACTGGAAAACCGCCCAAAAATAAACAGCCTAAAATAGCGGTAGGGACGCCCCCCTGATAAAATAAACTCATTGTTGTACTTTATACAGGAAGAAAATTGTCCAGCTAGTACATTTACAATCAAACTTCTCCTCTTGTCTGTCCGATTAAATATTTTTTTTTCTATCAAAAGACTTAATTGATTGTTTAGTCTCATTGTTTATGTTTGCAGAGTATATGTAGTAATGGTCGCTCCCCCCCACACCCCAACCACTGGTCATTGTTTGGTGATTATGTGGTCGTAATATAGTGTGACAATATTACTTCCTGGACTAGATCTATAAAAACATAATATCATTTAATATTTCTTGTACGAACATGTTTTTTAAATATTTAAAAAAAAAAAGAAATTAATTAATCATTACAATATTGCATTCCAGTAGAGCGTTACGTAGATTAAATCAACCAAACGCAAATTTTTTTTTAAGGTGATTAGTATTGTCTTACAATTCTTATAACATTTTTTTCCTCATTATTTCTCTCTTTCTCTCTCTGTCTCTCTTTCTGAACACATGTATTTTATAAAATACACACAAAAAACTAACACAAACAATGACAGACACAAACACATACATTGACACACACAAACACATACAATGACAAACACAAACAATGACACACACAAACACATACAATGACAAACACAAACAATGACACACACAAACACATACAATGACACACGCAAAACACAAACAATAACACACACAAAACACAAACAATCTCTCAAAAACACATACAATCACACACACAATAACACAAGCAATTACACACACAATCACACACACAGTCACAAACACAAACAATCACATACACAAACACTAACATACACACAAACAATCACACACACAAACAATCACACACAACAATCACACACAAACATTCACATACACACAATCACACACACAAACAATCACACACACAAACAATCACACACACAAACAATCACACAATCAAATAATTACACACACAAACAATCACACACACACAAACAATCACACACAAACAATCACATACACACACAATCACACACACACAAACAATCACGCATACACAAACATTCACATAACTATTGACTGTTATTTGTAAGACTGATTCATGGATTCAAACAGAACAAAATATACATCCTAGAGATGGTCACTGGCTCACATTTCTAATGACCGATTACTCTGCAACCCAATCTCAACATGTTCTGCTTTTCGATTTTCTTTTTGCTCACAAAATTTTTCGGGGTCAGTTTTGTCGAAGATGAACTTGGAAAGCCATCAGCTGTGGGCAGATCTGCCCTGATAAAATAGCCATCATTTGAGTGATGGCGCTCATTCAAGACAAGGGAAGCCACTCAGAATATTCCCTCCAAAATATTGGCTTACACCACGAAATGTCAGTAGCTGTTGGCTGAATTTTTGTGCGGGAGACAGGGGCAGGCATCTTCTGGATAATAAACTCCACAAAACCTGATCACACGATAAGGGCAGATGTTAATTATAGTGCCAGCCGCTCATTAATGATTCTCTCCCCCTTGTTCAATACATACTGCACTGTTGAATTAGAGCGGGGTTTGATCTTCGGTAAAATGGACAACCGTTATAGTTCACTTCGCAGCTTTAGAAATATTTCGCTTTTTTTTTTTAAAAATCTATTTGAACTTATGGATGTTGAGTTAACATTTATTTTCATGTATTGGGTATCTCGGTGGTGAAATACTGTTTACCATTACCTCTACTCAGTGCTCGATTTAAGAAAAAAACCAGTGCCGGGGATGAAAAAAAAATTTCTGCGGAGCCGGGGATAAATGTCTATGGTTTCATCCCCGGCAGGGATGTAATTAGCTAAAGCAGAGCCGGGGTCGACGGTTCTCAGTGCAGGGGGTTTCCCCTGCAACCCGGCGGTAAATCGAGCCCTGCCTCTACTCTAAAAAAGATAATTTCTGGTTTGACTTTATGTTTTAAATAAGATCTATAAGACAGATAATAACGTGTCAGATATATCTAATTGATTACAGATGTGTACGATTGACACGGAGTTCAATGTCACTGAATAAATAAAGATTAATTACTATTGTTAGCTGTCATATTGAATAGATTAATGCACACGGCTGTTATGAGCTTACGAAGGAATCGTCCCAATACATTTGTCCTCGATACATATGAGAGATTATTAATAGTATCGATATAAATAATATTTCAGCTCGGGAATCATGGTATCACATCCTAGCCAATCACAGTGTTTTCAGCACGTTCGCTGATAGTTCAAAGGTCAAATCTTAGAACAAATGTTAATAGATCTGTTTTTCCCAATTCACTAGAACTTTTTCTAATAAACAACAAATAAAATTAAATTAAATTGAAATAGTTTTAACAAACTCATAATATTAATATCATATGTGTGATATTGAAATGACAGTTACTCCAGGCAGAGGCAAACTCGATATACGTGTGTCTATAGAAGAGACAGTTACTGCAGGCACAGGCAAACTCAAAATATGTGTGTCTTTGAAAGAGACACTTAATGCACAGACTCAATATACGTGTTCTATGGAAGGGACAGTTACTGCAGACAAACACAATATACGTGTGTCTATGGAAGAGACAGTTACTGCAGATAAACTCAGTATACGTGTGTCTATGGAAGAGACAGTTACTGCAGACAAACTCAGTATACGTGAGTTATTTGAAGAGATGGTTACTGCAGACAAACTCAATATATGTGTGCCTATGGAAGAGAGTTACTTATAATAAAACCACTAGAGGTTATGCATTTCTAAGGAACATATAGTCACTCTTTGTGTAGTATCTGAACAAGCCACTATAGAACAAAACTACTATATGTATGTCTTGGAACAGGCAGACACAAGTAACAAAATCACTATAGCCATACCAATATCTAATTACATGTCGGCCGTGACATGAATATGTATCAACTAACAGACACAGTGAGATATTGAGCAATACATTTTTTAGTCTTGAAAATCTAAAATATACATGAAAAAGGGAAGGCCATGTGTGTCCAAACACATTTTATGTATATGAAGCAGGGATTCTCACGCTTTTCCGTTAGGATCCTGTGTGAGACAACCTCACATCCTGATTCATTACACTTACACGTTTAATCAAGTTGCAATATTTTTTTTAGATATCTTTTAGTATCTTGAAGAACTTATCTCAAGCTAAAATATAGGGCTCTTCGTCATTGGGGGTTATGGTTCAGCAAATACATAGGAATCACTGATATAAACTAATTAAATTGTATCAAAATACATTCTTGTCTAGGGAAAGAAAGAAATTCTCATCAAAGCAAATTTGATAATGTGGTCACGTGATGTGTCATTCAGAATATAATAAATGGACATTTTATTTATTTTTGTTTTGTTTCGTTTCGTTACATCGAATGTCAATGATGTTTTGATGTAATTGTGCAGTGGAGTTTGATGTTTGGGTGTCTGGGCTCCAGGGATGTGATGGTGTCACCCTGACCTGATAGGTCTGTGTGAATACCGGGGGGCAAGACATGTGCTCGAGTAGTTCCCGAACAGGGGCGGGAAATCTTTTTTTTAAATCGTATGGCCAGAATGGGTTCCTAGATGTTACAAAAGTGCTGCACCTAGAGCTACATGGGGTTGAGAGTTTACGTCATGTTGTCCATTGTTTACTCTTACCACACAAATACAACTTTGCTCATATGTTAATAAGAAGTTAATGTTTGGTTCACATCAATTTATCAATAAAATAATTTTTTTTCTTCCATCTCTCCACCATCTATACATGGGTGTGTGAAGTACCTGTAAGGATGAGATGAAATCTCTTAGATCCTAAAAACCGCTAATGGGGCAGTTTTTATGGCCCCACCATAGCCGATAGTGCACTGGTCATGGAGGCACCACGGGAGACATACATTGGTTGGTCAAGCCATTTTAAACTATTGGACGTCGGCAAATATTACAACTTCGATAATTAAACGGCTAAAGTAATATTCAAAAGAGTTCATTGGTAAAAGTACAAAAATACAGATGAAGTTTCTTTTTTCTTCATTTTTTATTTCATACAAGTCAAATATTATAAAATAAAAAAAATATACTATAAATGTCACATGCTATAAAACACAGTCATTTCCCCCAGCTACTAACAGATGTCTGTTCGGTGGTGGAAACAAAAAGAATCTGGAGACAAATTAAAAACCAAATTTATTTTTTTTTTTGTAAAAGTGACCGCGGGGAAAGTACATTCCGGCTTTTTTTTTTTTTATTTATTGTTTTGGCTGTGAAATGAGGGTGTGTGTGTGTGGAAAGGGGGGGGGAGGTGGCCATAACTCTCAGAAGAATTATTTTGATGTCTCTTTCTTGGTTGTTAACAATGAAAAAAACTACAGATAGAAGTGTGGTGACTTGGCCGCAGGGAAGTTGAGAGCCGGATAATCGTTATCCAGCCATTCTTTGAAGTCTTTGTACGGAAGGGATGTTTATCTCTTACATTCTATGAAGATTTATTGGAGGTTTTTTTTTTTGGCAGAGCCCATCTTCCATCCCCACCATGGCTGATACTAGACATGGAGGGACAGGCCCGTAGCGTGCGTTTTGTCTGGCCCCCTCTGCTTATTTGCTCTACTTATTAACATTTATTTCCTGCTTCCCCCCTCCCCGCTATGGCCTGGGCCCTGCTGTTGAATTTTCACGCTTCGGGGCTGTGGAGGGAGCCCATGTGCTGAAAATTCACATTTTGGCTCTTATGGGCCACTGGAGATGATGAAATGTTTCTATCTATCTATCTATCTATCTATCTATCTATCTATCTATCTATCTATCTATCTATCTATCTATCATCTATCTATCTATCTATCTATCTATCCATCTATCTATCTATCATCCATCTATCCATCTATCTATCTATCTATCTATCTATCTATCTATCTATCTATCTATCTATCTATCTATCTATCTATCTATCTATCTATCTATCTATCTATCATCTATCTATCTATCTATCTATCTATCTATTTATCTATCTATCTATCTATCTATCTATCTACACATAGGCAAGAATCATTTTAAGCCGTACTAGCCTTTACTAAGATGTGGGTTAACCTAGTTTGGCTTCAAACAATTCAAATAAACAAATAGTTGTAGAGGCCCCATCCTGAATAATGACCATGACCTACTTTACATGTTGCTCACGTACCTGCAGGATTTAACTGTCAACATGTTGCAATAAGTGCTCAAGTACCTGCAGAATTTAACTATCAACATGTTGCAATATGTGTTCAAGTACCTGCAGGATTTAACTATCAACATGTTGCAATATGTGTTCAAGTACCTGCAGGATTTAACTATCAACATGTTGCAATGTGTGTTCAAGTACCTGCAGGATTTAACTATCAACATGTTGCAATGTGTGTTCAAGTACCTGCAGGATTTAACTGTCAACATGTTGCAATATGTGATCAAGTACTTGCAGGATTTAACTATAAACATGTTGCAATGTGTGCTCAAGTACCTGCAGGATTTAACTATCAACATGTTGCAATGTGTGCTCAAGTACCTGCAGGATTTAACTATCAACATGTTGCAATATGTGCTCAAGTACCTCCAGAATTTAACTATCGACATGTTGCCAACTCATTTTTGCGGTTAGAATCAATGTTCCATCCTATTCTTTTAAGACTTACAATACAAGGAGCAGTGTGCAACTTTGGAAGGAAATGAATATTTGTGCGCACAAGGCCTACAAAACTAAATATATAGGCCTACTAAACAAAACCTTAGTGCGCTCTGTTGTCATGTTTTACGCGCGCGCTCACACACAGACGAGCACAGTTGAATTGTTAGAATCTACTCCATAATTATATTTTCTGTCTCCTTAAAAAAAAGCGGTTTTGTATGACATATCTGTGGACACATTTATGGACATGTTTGTTTAAAAAAAATAACTGTTGTCATTTCCACACAAAGGTCAACAAATATAAAAAAATAGAAGTCCTGTGGCCTTGTTCAAAAGGTCAAACATAACAGTGGTAACAAATTACGTTCTCACCAATACTGAGAGCTTCAAATAAACTATTAACAAACTTACCATAACACGCCATGGGAGGTAACTCCATTCTCAAGGGGAAGTAATTAAATATTTGATAATTCACAGCTGTACGTAAAAATAAAACAACCTCAAGTCCAAGACCGACTCGTCTCAATGTCAGCAACAACAACAACAGCAGTTCAGGTTTAATTAGTTTAACAGAGCCCCGTAGCGTGAAAATTCTACAGCAGGGGCCAGGCATGCTACAGCAGGGGCCAGGCATTCTACAGCAAGGGCCAGGCCAATAGCGGGGGGGGGGAGGGGTTGCTGGAAATATACGTTACTACGTAGAACAAACAAGCAGAGGGGGGCCACACAAAACGCAGGGGGAGGGGCGGCCCCCTGCCCCCCCCCCCGCACGCTACGGGCCTGGTTTAACAGTTAATTCTTCCTCGCTCACTCACTGGTTTATTTCCTTACATTAGATTGACATTGGCGATATATATATATATATATATGAATTGGAAGTTGAGGTGTGGGGAGGGGGGGGGGTCGGTGTAAGGATACGACCATGGTGTGTGGCTATGATCATTAGATTTAATGCCTGCAAACATAAATATCTCGACATGTTACTTGGGTCTAAGGAACATTTACAAAAAAAAAACAACTACAACTCAGTGAAACATTTCTCTGATTAGAATTGGAGATGCGCAGAAACATGCGCACACACGTATAACAGAAAAACGAGGAAATTTATGTCCAGCTCATCACATAGTCGCCGGGTGATGCGCCGGGAATCTCCGGGACCTGACACCAGAATATAACTTTCCAAAACGTCCGGCGACTTGACGACTCCATTTCAAACTCATACCGTGTTTGTGTGTGTGTGTGTTTGTGTGTGTGTCTGTATGTGTTTGTGTATGCTTTATTGGTCAGTATGTGTGACAAGCAAGCTTACTCAATAATATTGTACTTTATACAAATTCTCAATCAAGTTTAAAAAAAAAAAGATGTTTTTTTCCTTGTCTGATTTAAATGTATGGGAAGTGGTTAGGGTTATAGGCATATCAAAATGTGTGGGAGTTACAGCCATATAAAGAAAATTCGGAATTTCTGCCTCACCATGGGTTATCACTTGTCTGAATGAACTATAACTTTTATGTTATTGGGCAATGTCTGATGTCAATGTTACCTCTTTTCTGTCTTCGTTGAACTGTCTGCAGCATTAAATTGTGTTGCATGACCCAACAATGTTTATCGTCTTCTTCTAAATGTTGCCATTCAAGTTCGTCAATTCAAACATCTCTCGTTCAATTTTATGTTAAATGATAATGGAATTTAGAGTTTCGGAATATATTTGTTTTTCGTTACATAATTTCTCTGGGAGAAAGAGGTGATTAAATTAACTGTTGAATGACAGATTTCAAATTAACCAATCATCATGGCCCAGGAGTGAGGTGAAATAACTAAATCTTATTAGAAAAAAAAAGGAGGAATAACAAATAACAGCTAGCCTAGATAATTAAAAGAATTCTGAAGACCTGTTATTTCAATTACATGAAAATTATTTCAGGGAAAATGGCGAGCCATCGTTGCGGATTAAAAAGACGAACGCGAGTAATCAAATGCATGACGTTAACGTTGTTTAATTTATTCGAATTATTTTTTTTTAATGATGATTTAGGAAGGCCGTTTTCTTGAGATCTGATGATATTTATACATCTTTCTAATTCAAATAAATGACAACACAGGTTATGATATTATATATATATATATATATATATATATATATATATATATATATACTATAAAGAAAGACTATAGATTAAATGTCATAAATATATGATTACTTGTCTTCATGTATACATACCCAAAAATCTGTAAGAAATAGTATTTTGTTAAATTATGTTTTTAAAATATGTGTGCTCATTTTTTTTTTACTTTTTAGTATTTTCTTTTTAAACAATTAATAAAATTACTTTTAAAATGTTCCTAACTTAATAAACAAAATTTAAACTAACTCGTGAAAATCTATTAAAAAAACAGTTAAATGCTTCAGATGCCTTGACCTATGCTAGTAGAGCTACATTTTAAAAAAGAAAAATGTCGTTGGGTGAAAGTCTACAGGTGTGGTTATGAACAATGACCACAGACTATTGACGCTTTAAATTTGACATATCCTTTATATTTAGACAATTGTGTAGACAGAAAATGATGCTTAACATTAACAAAAAAATCAAATCAAAACTAAAACTACTTTCAAGAATAATGTAAGTAACGATATATAGCTACGTGTAAATAAAATGTATAGATCATTTTATCTTTGTCTTCCAAGCTGAATTTTCAATAAAATTGTAATTTTGCAATTACATGAGATGTTTCAAAGACAGACACAAATTTAGAATGGTTTTACGTACTACATATGAATATGTAAACAAAAGGAAGTGACGTACTGAATCAGAAATGAAAACTTCAAGCTAGGCTGAAGCGAAACGTTACGATTAGTTTAGTGATATGGAAGCTGTGAAGTTTTGTTGTAGATTGTGTGTGCTTTGATAGGGTTTTTGACTAGGCTACCAAATATACCTTCGCAATGTATGAAATAATTCTGCGTGTAAGCTATCATGTTAATATTGTTTAGCATCAGATTTGATAGGAGCTAGTATTGGGTTAGGGAGCTAGTATTGAGTGAGATAGCAGAACCGTCTTTATGGATTAGGGCAGACTAGGAGGCTACCTTTGCCCCTCCCCCCCCCCAACGGTTACGGGGATCCTTGTTGGTACATTTTTGGCTACAATGGAGGGAATTCTAAGCACTTGTCTGTGGCCCCCGGACTAAAATTATTCAACGAATGTCGCGTTTGGGGGGGGGGGGGAGGGGAGGCTTCAGATATCAAAGATTTCATAAAGTCCCTAAATCTACTTTTTGCCTAGAGTCCACTAAAACGTTAGAACAGCTTTACTGAAAAGGGGAGGGGGGGGGTGTTCCAAAGCAATTGCATAGCTTTTCATACTTCCGTGCTAATAATAATATAAAAAAATTACTTTACTTATCGACAGCGCTGTTAATCGGAAAGAAAGACAACATTAAAACATAGAGTTTGAAAAAAAAAAAACCTAGCGAGGAAAGAAAAGAGAGTGAACTCTTAATACAGCTGCTGACATACGGAGTTTAAAGGGAGATTATTTACTGTGCTCTGTCCTGGAATTTTGTCATCCTGTTCTCCCCGGAGATTTTGACAGGCGGAGCCGTGAACTCTGGGACCCATAAAGTTCAGCTGTCATTCTTTCTGCATCGATTTCTTGTCAAGGTGGTGCATAGAGAGAGAGAGAGAAAGAGAGAGAGAGAGAGAGAAAGAGAGAGAGAGAATGGGGGAACCCATGGATTGGGGGGGGGGGATATGGGTCTGTGGCGATTGTTCGTAAGAAAGGGTACGAGTGTACGAGGGGACGAGGGGACGAAATGAAGATATTGGGCAGTGGGCGTGGGGAGGGAGGGGGGGAGGTGGATGAGGACGGACGCTGAAAGGTCGCAATAACGCAACAACCGTCACGTGATCAGATGTTCTCGCGTCCTGTCACTTAGCATGACGTGATTAAGAATTGGCTCACGAGCGTCACGTGGTTAAGGATTAGATCACTTCCTGAAAAATTATTTAAATTTCCCCCGTAGATTTATCGTGTGTAACTAGAAAGAGATGACGTTATGATTTTGGCCACTTTTATTCTCAAGGCATGTAAAGGCGTGATTGGGCTTAGGTAGCACGCACGGTGGGAGCGGGGGGGGGGGCGGGGGCGAGGGCGTAGCCTGTACAAACAGACAGGAGAACATTGAAGTAAAATGTCCGTGCAGCAATCTATCAAAAGCCACAGTCGTCCCTTACGTTATTCAGGAAAACTGTCATTAAAAAGGAATGATTTCTTGTGATCTAACGTGACATATGTGTCAGCCCCGTAGCGTGAAAATTCTACAGCAGGGGTCAGGCATTCTACAGCAGGGGCCAGGCATTCAACAGCAGGGGGGCAGGCATTCTACAGCAGGGGGGCAGGTTTTCTACAGCAGGGGCCAGGCATTCTACAATAGGGGCTAGGCATTCTACAGCATGGGCCATGCATTCTACAGCAGGGGTCAGGCATTCTACAGCAAGAGCCAGGCCAATAGCAGGGGGGTCAGGAAATAAATGTTATTAAGTAGAGCAAACAAGCAGAGGGGCCAGACAAAACGCTACGGGCCTGATATGTGTATTAGTGTATATTTTAATATAGATGTGTATATTAGCAAATCGTAGTGTATTGAACATTGTAGCATATTGTGTATCATAGAATTATCGTGTATTGTAGTAAATTGTGTATTATAAAATTTTTGTCTATCATAGAATTATAACAAAAATTAGTGTGTATTATAGAATATTGGGTATTATTAAATTATTATGTATTCTAAAAATATAAACAAATTATTATGTATTTTAACATATTCGTGTATTCTAGCACATCGTGCAATATCAAAACAACAACATGGAAATACACAGCACACCCCCTTTATATCCACTCCACCCAGAGCTTCAGACATTGACTCACATTAGGACTTCCTTACGCCTGCCTGTCTGACAGCTGCGTGTGTGTGTGTGTGTATGTGTGTGTGTGTGCACGCATGCGTATGAGTGAGTGATCGAGCATGCGCGTGCGCAGGAAGGGACATCGCGGTTAGCAGAGATTTCAATCAACAATATCTGCATTCGGATTAGAGTGACCAGGTCATTGTCAGGACAGTGACGTCACGCGAATCCTCTTTCTCCTTTCCACCACTGGGGAGGAAACAACTTCACGGAAGTGGTGCGCCCCCCCCCCCCACACAAAAAATTACAAATAATTCTGCTCCAAATGTATTTTTGCCTTCAAGTTGTTCAGATTTTTCCCCCTACTTTATACATATTTTTTTAGGATTTTTTCCCCCAACTTTATATATTTTTTAGAATCCCCCCTAAGCCTCGTTTTCATTACTTAATGGACGTTAACAACTTCTATAAACCTTACTCTTGTTTTTTTTTTATTTTCTACTGGAGAACTGATCGAAAGTCATAGGCCAGTGCTGTAAAAAAAAAGTAGATAGGCCTATACATGTATTCTGTAGTTTTAAAGGAATCTTGACTTGATCAATTGACAACAGAAATTCCTTGACAGCATGCAGGGTGATTCCATTGATGTCTGGTATTCTGTGCCAGAGTGGTTTCGTTGATGTCTGGTATTCTGTGCCAGAGTGGTTTCATTGATGTCTGGTATTCTGTGCCAGAGTGGTTTCGTTGATGTCTGGTATTCTGTGCCAGAGTGATTTCGTTGATGTCTGGTATTCTGTGCCAGAGTGGTTTCATTGATGTCTGGTATTCTGTGCCAGAGTGGTTTCGTTGATGTCTGGTATTCTGTGCCAGAGTGATTTCGTTGATGTCTGGTTCCCATGTGCCAGTGTTGCTCCATTGATGTCTGGTACTCTGTGCCAAAGTGGTTCAATTGATGTCTGGTACTCTGCGCCAGAGTGAATCCATTGATGTCTGGTACCCTGTGCCAGAGTTGCTCCATTGATGTCTGGTACTCTGTGCCAAAGTGGTTCCATTGAGGTCTAGTACTCTGTGCCAGAGTGATTCCATTGATGTCTGGTACCCTGTGCCAGAGTTGCTCCATTGATGTCTGGTACTCCGTGCCAGAGTGGTTCCATTGATGTCTGGTACCATGTGCCCGAGTTGCTCCATTGATGTCTGGTACTCTGTGCCAAAGTGGTTCAATTGATGTCTAGTACTCTGTGCCAGAGTGATTTCATTGATGTCTGGTACCATGTGCCAGAGTTTCTCCATTGATGTCTGGTACTCCGTGCCAGAGTGGTTCCATTGATGTCTGGTATTCTGTGCCAGAGTGGTTCCATTGATGTCTGGTATTCTGTGCCAGAGTGGTTTAATTGATGTCTGGTACTCTTTGCCAGAGTGGTTCCATTGATGTCTGGTATTCTGTGCCAGAGTGGTTTAATTGATGTCTGGTACTCTGTGCCAGAGTTGCTCCATTGATGTCTGGTACTCTGTGCCAGAGTTGCTCTATGGTCTGGTACCCTGTGCCAGTTTGTTCTCACACTAATAACATTTTTTAGATTAACCTCACAATCTTTGCTTAGCCCGTTATTGGAAATCGGTCGCATTACCAATCGGCTGACATCATAATAATTTTGTTTTGAAACATGAAATGGTTTTATTAGTTATAAGTTCCACTCAAGATCAATTTGTTAAAGAAAAATTCGGAAAATGTTTTGAATATTTCAGTAAAAAAGACAAAAATAATTTAATAAAAAAAAAAGAATGTATTGTCGAAATAAGCACCGAAAATTAATTTTCAAGAATCACACGAAATTTTGCTGACAGCAATGAAGAAATGTTTTGTGTGGCGAGTAAATAAGCCGAATTAACGTGCTGGACGTTTGAATTTTGAAACAAAGTAAAATTTTAGACCAGAGATGACTCATCATATTAACGTATTCTGTTTTTTTTTATCAACATTTATTTTTGACATTTGTATTTGATATTTATATTCAGCCCCGTAGCGTGAAAAATCTACAGCAGGGGCCAGGCAATAGCGGGGGGGGGGGGGGCAGCTAATGCATTTTACAAGTAGAATAATTAAGCAGGGGGGCCCGGCCCTCCTGCCCCCCCCCTGCACGCTACAGGCCTGTTTATATTTGATATTTATATTTGATATTTATACTTGACATTTATACTTGCCATTTATATTTGACATTTATATTTGACATTTATATTTGACATTTATATTTGACATTTATATTTGACATTTATATTTCACGTTTATATTTGACATTTATATTTGACATTTATATTTGACATTTATATTTGACATTTATATTTCACATTTATATTTCACATTTATATTTCACATTTATATTTCACATTTATATTTCACATTTATATTTCACATTTATATTTCACATTTATGTTTGACATTGTATCTGAACGAACGTAAATGGATTTAGATTTTAAAAAAAAAATGTTTCACGGCCTAGATAAATGACTTTGTTTGGACTTTGACATGTCAAAACTCAAAATGAATGGCCTCTTAATTACGTGTCACATGATCTAGGCTATTGCCAAAGACAGGCACTCTGTCCATAAATTCCATTACCCTCATTCTTGTAAAGAAACACTTACACATATTTACTTTTTAGGAAAATTTTCCTTGACAACCTGGAATGCAGTTTATTTTTTTAAATTCTTTCGTTATTTAAATCCGAGTTGTTGTTTTTTAATTTGTCTCCACTGAATATTGTAATTAGTATGACAAGTTCTTGTTTAAATTAGTATTTTTCTCGGTAACTCTTAGCATAAACTCTGCGTGCACTAAGGAGGGAGGGGGGTGGAGGTTGAAAGGGGAGGTAATGAATATAAATTGTTTATTATCTCCCCTAGGCTACTGATTTTTAAGATGGAAATACAGAACTGATAGCCTCCCATAAGAGTGTTTAATGACAAGGGCGTACAAATATATGGGCATACCTTGACGTGCCAAGTGATAAACTACAGTATCCCGAGCTAATGGCCGTCGTGTGCAGAAACATTTTTTTTTAATTTTTTATCTTTCTTGGAAATATTAGAAATGACAACCTTTTTCTTTTTAATCGAATAATTAGGGTCTGAAGATGAATGGAATATTCGTTATAAATTATAAGCATATACATATTATTATTGTGTACGTGTGACTTAATCTCTACATATTATTATTGTGTTCGTGTGACTTAATCTCTACGTATTATTATTGTGTTCGTGTGACTTAATCTCTACGTATTATTATTGTGTTCGTGTGACTTAATCTCTACATATTATTATTGTGCACGTGTGACTTAATCTCTAGTATTATTATTGTGTACGTGTGACTTAATCTCTACATATTATTATTGTGTACGTGTGACTTAATCTCTACATATTATTATTGTGTTCGTGTGACTTAATCTCTACGTATTATTATTGTGTTCGTGTGACTTAATCTCTACATATTATTATTGTGCACGTGTGACTTAATCTCTAGTATTATTATTGTGTACGTGTGACTTAATCTCTACATATTATTATTGTGTACGTGTGACTTAATCTCTACATATTATTATTGTGCACGTGTGACTTAATCTCTACGTATTACTATTGTACACATGTTACTTATACTCTACATATTATTATTGTGTACATGTGACTTAATCTCTACATATTATTATTGTGTATGTGTGACTTAATCTCTACATATTATTATTGTGCACGTGTGACTTAATCTCTACGTATTACTATTGTACACATGTTACTTATACTACACATATTATTATTGTGTACGTGTGACTTAATCTCTACATATTATTATTGTGCACGTGTGACTTAATCTCTAGTATTATTATTGTGTACATGTGACTTAATCTCTAGTATTATTATTGTGTACGTGTGACTTAATCTCTAGTATTATTATTGTGTACGTGTGACTTAATCTCTACGTATTACTATTGTACACATGTTACTTATACTACACATATTATTATTGTGCACGTGTGACTTAATCTCTACGTATTATTATTGTGCACGTGTGACTTAATCTCTACATATTATTATTGTGTACGTGTGACTTAATTTCTACATATTATTATTGTGTACGTGTGACTTAATCTCTAGTATTATTATTGTGTACGTGTGACCTAATCTCTACATATTATTATTGTGCACGTGTGACTTAATCTCTAGTATTATTATTGTGTACGTGTGACTTAATCTCTAGTATTATTATTGTGTACGTGTGACTTAATCTCTACATATTATTATTGTGTACGTGTGACTTAATCTCTACATATTATTATTGTGTACGTGTGACTTAATCTCTAGTATTATTATTGTGTACGTGTGACCTAATCTCTACATATTATTATTGTGCACGTGTGACTTAATCTCTAGTATTATTATTGTGTACGTGTGACTTAATCTCTACATAATATTATTGTGTACGTGTGACTTAATCTCTACAGATTATTATTGTGCACGTGTGACTTAATCTCTACGTATTACTATTGTACACATGTTACTTATACTACACATATTATTGTGTACGTGTGACTTAATCTCTACATATTATTATTGTGCACGTGTGACTTAATCTCTAGTATTATTATTGTGTACGTGTGACTTAATCTCTACGTATTACTATTGTACACATGTTATATATACTACACATATTATTATTGTACACGTGTGACTTAATCTCTACATATTATTACTGTGCACGTGTGACTTAATCTCTAGTATTATTATTGTGTACGTGTGACCTAATCTCTACATATTATTATTGTGCACGTGTGACTTAATCTCTAGTATTATTATTGTGTACGTGTGACTTAATCTCTACATAATATTATTGTGTACGTGTGACTTAATCTCTACAGATTATTATTGTGCACGTGTGACTTAATCTCTACGTATTACTATTGTACACATGTTACTTATACTACACATATTATTGTGTACGTGTGACTTAATCTCTACATATTATTATTGTGCACGTGTGACTTAATCTCTAGTATTATTATTGTGTACGTGTGACTTAATCTCTACGTATTACTATTGTACACATGTTATATATACTACACATATTATTATTGTACACGTGTGACTTAATCTCTACATATTATTACTGTGCACGTGTGACTTAATCTCTAGTATTATTATTGTGTACGTGTGACTTAATCTCTACGTATTACTATTGTACACATGTTACTTATACTACACATATTATTATTGTACACGTGTGACTTAATCTCTACGTATTATTATTGTGTACGTGTGACTTAATCTCTAGTATTATTATTGTGTACGTGTGACTTAATCTCTAGTATTATTATTGTGTACGTGTGACTTAATCTCTAGTATTATTATTGTGTACGTGTGACTTAATCTCTAGTATTATTATTGTGTACGTGTGACTTAATCTCTAGTATTATTATTGTGTACATGTGACTTAATCTCTAGTATTATTATTGTGTTCGTGTGACTTAATCTCTATGTATTATTATTGTGTACGTGTGACTTAATCTCTACGTATTATTATTGTGTACGTGTGACTTAATCTCTAGTATTATTATTGTGCACGTGTGACTTAATCTCTAGTATTATTATTGTGCATGTGTGACTTAATCTCTACGTATTACTATTGTACACATGTTACTTATACTACACATAATATTATTGTGCACGTGTGACTTAATCTCTACGTATTATTATTGTGCACGTGTGACTTAATCTCTACATATTATTATTGTGCACGTGTGACTTAATCTCTACATATTATTATTGTGCACGTGTGACTTAATCTCTACGTATTACTATTGTAAACATGTTACTTAATCTCTACGTATTATTATTGTGTACGTGTGACTTAATCTCTACGTATTATTATTGTGTACGTGTGACTTAATCTCTAAATTTCATGGCAGCAGCTCTATTTCTATTCTAATAACTTTTACATAAATATATTATAATGGGAAGGGTCGTCATGCGGTGTAGACTGTCGACCGGAGGGGGAGGGGGGGTCCCAGGTTTGAGCCTCAGTCAGAACCTTGGGATTTGTTCAGGTCCTGGTGTAAGTCCCCAAGTCCACCCATCTTTAAATGGTTACCTGACTTTAAGTTGGGGTGGAGGGGGGAGTAAAGACGACTGGGCGTTGTGCTAACCACACAATCTCTTAATACGCCGAGGTTACTGAAACAGATGAACTCTACACTTCATATGCCCATTTGAGCCCTTAAAGGAACTTAAAAATATCATAACATATTTATTGTTTTGTTCACATTCACAATGGCCGTTAGGAGGTGGGGGTAAGGGGAGGGGGAACGCTGACCTGGTCCACGCCGATCCCAAAATGTAATATATTATTACACATTTATTTTTAATACAGTAAAGCTGGATCTTTTTTCCAGCATGGAAGAGGTCAGAGTTTGTAAGGATCCCCAGAATTTCCTGCTACGGTCCTGTTTTAAACTCTCGCTTAAAATATATCTGTTGGATAATAATATTGCTTTCTAGTGATGTGGTGAAACTTTTATGTAACTTATTTGTTTTTTTTTTATTGTATTTTGAATAAAATATATTTATGTGTTTTGCTGCCTGAAAGAAATTATATTGTAGTGCTATGGGTGGGGAGGTCTTAAGAGCTAACATAGGCCCCTTTACTTTAGTCGCCCCCAACCCCCCCCACCCCACCCCGGGGAGTAAGTGCAAAGGACTTTGCGTTAAGCTTGCCCTGCTTTTATGTCTGTAGTTTGCTTCACAAGTCAAATATTTTGAATGAATTAAGATTATTGATTTTGAAATTATCTGTTTTAGTTTTTTTTTAAAAAAGAAAGTAATAATTTGTTATACGTCATCAGTGTGCAAGTGAGATATATTGTTTTAGTTTCGTACATTATAAAAGGAATGACTTTATGTCAGGAGTTCGAAACTAAATCAACCAGTTCATCTTGATTTTTCTCCTTCTATAAATCCCCAAGAGAATGTGCCTTGACCAGGGAGAATAGTTTGCCCCCCACCCCTCCCCTCACTATGTGTCAGGGGGTGAGGGCAACAAGGTCAGCGGTTGTGAGATGATCGGAGGATATTGGTCTGGAGAGATGGACTCCAGATTGTGCACCACTGACCAAACGTAAAGTTATCTTTGTTGAGAATAACATTTGGTTTCTTCTCTGTTCGCAGTCAATGTCCCTTTCTTCTGCTTTAATTTACACACACATCATTACTTTCCTACATTTATTTAAATATAGCATTACTTTTTCTTGTTTCTTAAAATATAACATTACTTTTCTATAAATTTTTTTCAGATTAGATTCCTTTTATGTAAAAATAACATTACATTTTTTGTGTGCTTTTATTGACAATAATATCATTCGTCTAGTCTTATAATTAAAAATAAATTACTTTTCCACATTTCTTTTCTATCTTACAGAAAAATATTACTTTACTTCTTTTATTTACAAATACGTTTCCTTTTTTTTCTATTACTCAAGACGTTTTTGTAACAATAATAACATAATAATAGAACGATATAATAATATGTTCCATCACTTTCACACCATCTGTCATTCACTTATTATTTTTTTTCTTTTTTCTTTTTCAATATCATTGTTTGTATCATTATTTCATTCTCTCTCTCTCTCTCTCTCTCTCTCTCTCTCTCTCTCTCTCTCTCTCTCTCTCTTTCTCTCTAACTCTCTCTCTACCTCTTAATGTTGCTTCTTTATTTTTCAAATATACCCTTATTACACTCTAATAACATTTTTTTTTTTTGCTTCAACTACAACTTTCGATTTGTTGTTATTGTCACTGTCTCTCTGCCTTCCATGTCAAGTTTTTCCCTTCTCTCCATCCCTCAATCATTCTTTTTTACCCATGCCCTCGCCGCAACCTTCGTTCCTTTATTGCGTTTGTAAAAAAAATTTGCATATGAAAGGATTTTTCCCTAAACTCGCCATCACACCTCCGTTACTCCCCCTCCACTCCTCCCCCCCCCCCTAAAACACCAACAGTACTAACTAAATGGTGACCTGGTTCGTACAAACTGGCGTTTGTCAAGTAATTGGAGGACTGGGGGGGGGGACTACGTTGTATGGGTCAGCGCCAGTAGTAAATTTAATAAACCACCTTCACGGAACGGCAGACACGAGCAGACAATGAGACACGCTGAGCATCTCATACATTTTAAAGTGACAGGTTGGGGGCTACTCGCTCAACTGTTGGGGGGACCCACTGTTGAACAACATCTCAAGGGGAGGAAATAACCTCAGTTGGACGTGGTGGGTGTGGTGGGCAGGGGGAGAGAATGGGGATAGGAAATTCAAATCTCGTTTAGTTGTTCGCGAACAACTTTTGAGATTCTGTGAAAAATTTAAAAGATAAGATTAATAACTAAGTTAAATAATTTATAATGTGTTTGTTATGGGAAGAAGTTATACATGTTTTGAAATTATTTATCATGTGTTTTGTTATGGGAAGAAGTTATACATGTTTTGAAATTATTTAAAATGTGTTTGTTATGGGAAGAAGCTATACATGTTTTGAAGTTATTTATAATGCGTTTGTTATGCGATCAAGTAATACATGTTTTGTTGAATCCATCCAATAAATAGTAGTAATTTGGATTGTTTTGATTTTATTCTTTTTATATTTGTTTTGAATTGAAGACATATAACTATTTGAATATATAACCAACACCATGGATAAAGGACTCAATGCGTCGGTCACCATTCCAAGTATAGGGCTCAAAGTCATAGGGACACCCCCATAGGTATAGGGCTCAAAGTCATAGGGACACCACCATAGGTATAGGGCTCAAAGTCATAGGGACACCACCATAGCTATAGGGCTCAAAGTCATAGGGACACCACCATAGGTATAGGGCTCAAAGTCATAGGGACACCACCATAGGTATAGAGCTCAAAGTCATAAGGACACCACCATAGGTATAGGGCTCAAAGTCATAGGGATACAACATATATATGACTCTTAGCCTCGGCCCCACAGAGACAAGTCACAAACCGTTCAGTCTGAACTATTTCTATGGAGTACAGAATTAGGAGACAAGTTTCAGATATCTACTATCTGTGACTTCGTCTGACACTTGTCTTTCACTCTGATGGTCATGGTGCTTTTAGTTTTCTTGAGTTGATAAACGGTTTCTGTTGTTTTTATCAGAGCAAGTATTAAGTTAACAGTTTACATCTGCGTTTCTGGTAACATTAACAGACCGGGTGATCCAAATGATGTCGCGACCTGTTTCATCGCGCTGTCACGGCAATGAAAGGTCAACTGCTCAAGTCTAGTCTAGTCTGGTCTATTGGTCTAGTCTACTCTAGTGTAGTCTAGTCTAGTCGTCTATAATCTAGTCTAATTTATTAATTCTAGTCTATAGTCTAGTTTAATGTAGTTAGTCTAGACTAGTCAATTCACTTCTGCTTCCGTCTCACATATATAGCCGACGTGGTATCACACTGAACTCTGCAGAAAATGTATTGTGGCAGTGTGAAGGACGTAAAAAAAAACAATCGTCCATAGACTGACCAAAGGTCAGGGAGTGATGCAGACGTCTCAATGGGCTGCAGTGGTAGTCCCACACGAACAACACACATGTCAATGGACCCGCTGTTTAAGTCGTAAAGTACCGAATTAGCAAATGGTACGTCTGTGTGATCGTATGGGCGTCACTTCTTCTTCGGGATGGGCCGGTGGGGGGAAGGGGGGCAAAAAATATCTTGCGGAAACTCCGATGGAAGGTGGGGAGTTCAAAAAAAGGCGTTATGTAATTTGCCACTACTGTGTTAGCTAAAGGTAATATTTGCACAACCCGGCAGTGCTTCAGCTGTAAGGTTACGGGTTCAAATCTAAGCGACCTCAGCCACCTACATAGCCTCCAGTAGTACCTCCATACTGATGGCGGTACGAACATTGGATCAAGAGATCGACTTCTCGATCTTACAGTGACTTGAATAATAATGTGTGAGGTCCCTGTAAGCATGAGATGAAATCTCGTAGATCCTATAAACCACAAAATGGGACGGTTTCTGCAATGCCCTTCTTTCATCTCCTCCATATCCGATAGTGCAATGGCCATGGAGGCACCACGGGAGATATAGCGAGGAATAATAGTAACAATAGCTGACAACAGATCATTCATTATATGTGATGACGCAGGAACTCAAAACATTCGCTCTGGCTGTGCACCATATACATATATACATCTATACAAACCTCTTATCAGGAAAAAAATAAATAAAAAAGTGAGTCCACCCCCCCCCCACCCTTTTCTTGCATCGCAGAATAAATCAAAATGGTTGTCCGTATCTCGCGTCCCTCTTGCAGTTTTTATGTTTGCTCACCATCCCGTTGATTTGATTCCTCCCTTGCAGAAAACATTTTCCCCGAGTTGGATTTATCTCTCTACCAGGGACAATTTCTTTACCTCCCCCCCCCTTTCCACTCACTTCCCGTCTCCGGCCACCGATGTTTAGATAGCCGGACATTAGAGGGCGATAGACAATCTCAGTATTTTGTACGTGGACGTCAGACAAACACTAATGCACCCCTGGTGAGCATCTCGTCCATGTGGAGACCACTCCAGTTGAGTTCATTTACCGCGTCCGATTTATTCCCCCTGCCACACCCACATCAACATAAACAAACATATACCGAGGACAGGTTTAACTTAATTAGTCTCACTGTTATTATTCTCACTAGCGAAGATTGCCTAAGAATGAAAGATTTTCTACCTAATAAGGAAGAAGTCAATCTATGTACAGCAAACACAATAATACAGCAGAAGCTTTAAAACTATGAATACAATAAAAGCGATTTGGGTTCTGCATTAAATCGAAAGTCAAGAATTAACACAACAGTATGGCAGTTTAAAATACAATCATGAAAAAATCGGATCTGCCCGAAACCAAATATAACCTAGCCTACTGATAAAGTCAAAGGGGATATAACTCTATGCAAAGGTTTTGCAGTGTACAGCTAGTATAAAATAATGTAAAATATATTCACGTCAGCAATGAGCAAGGCCATTTTTCATATAATGAAATAGAAAATATCGTTTACAATCATAAAAATCACACTCCAGGATAGAAACAATAATAATGAATTATTTTAGGTTTTTCACTAATATATATATATATATATTGAATTCTGAATTCCATCCGTGGCCAATAGACAGGGTACCCGACTAATATAAAAAAAAAAAAAAACCCATTAACAATTGCCGGAAATAATATTATCTCGGGAGGGGCTAGGGGTGGAGTCAACAAAAAGGATATTCCTCCCAAAATGAATTTTAAAATGGCATTGATGTGGAACGGTGGAACGGTGATAGTTCAAAACATGTAAAATTTAGTAAATGGGAATAACAACTGTATTGGTGTGACAAAAACTGTATTGGTGTGACAAAACTGTATTGGTGTGACAAAATCTGTATTGATGTGACAAAATATGTATTGATGTGACAAAAGCTGTATTGGTGTGACAAACGCTGTATTGTTGTGACAAAAACTATATTGGTGTGACAAAGCTGTATTGGTGTGACGAAATCTGTATTGGTGTGACAAAATCTGTATTGTTGTGACAAAATCTGTATTGATGTGACAAAAGCTGTATTGGTGTAACAAAAGCTGTATTGATGTTACAAAAACTATATTGGTGTGACAAAATCTGTATTGGTGTGACAAAAACTGTATTGGTGTGACAAAGCTGTATTGGTGTGACAAAATCTGTTTTGGTGTGACAAAAGCTTATTGGCGTGACGAAAACTATATTGGTGTGACAAAAGCTGTAGTGGTGTGACAAAATCTGTATTGGTGTGACAAAAACTGTATTGGTGTGACAAAGCTGTATTGGTGTGACAAAATCTGTTTTGGTGTGACAAAAGCTTATTGGCGTGACGAAAACTATATTGGTGTGACAAAAGCTGTATTGGTGTGACAAAAGCTGTAGTGGTGTGACAAAAGCTGTAGTGGTGTGACAAAACTGTATTAGTTTGACTGAAGCCATTCATAGTTGTTGCTGATCTACTATCCAATGCAAACATATTAAGGAATGGAGATCACGAGCCTGTAGGGGAAGGGGGCTATTTATCATTATATTTTAAAGGAATCATTACTGGAAAGATTACCTATTCTACTAGATTACCTATTCTACTAGATTACCTATCCATTAAAAAACTGGTCCGGATCGAAGGGGCTAAACAAGTTCTCTTGACCCTGAGATAGACTGTCCAGAACAATGATCCAATCCCCGTTTACTTAACTTAGTGAGTGGATATAAAGAGCTACTCTACCCACTCTCCGGGGGAAACTGTACGAGGCAGATCTCTGGATTCCAATTACACAAGCTCAGCCCAATAACGTGTGATGATTGGTGCACCTGGATGACTGGCTGGGTGTTGTATACACCAGAGAGAGAGAGAGAGAGAGAGAGAGAGAGAGAGAGAGAGAGAGAGAGAGAGTGACGGAATAACATCCCGATATTCGCTTGGTGGAATTAGTTGTAATTGTCCGAGGAATTGATCCCAGGATGACTTGGTCTGTGAGCACAACTGTCATGGTGCAAGGGATGGGTTCAAACCACTGAGACGTCCACGTTATAATGCCTTCCTGTCTGCCACCGTGACAATTAAAGGCTCGCCTTTAGTAGAATTTACCCCAACAGCAAAAGAACAGTCCCAACAACAGAACAGTCCCAACAACAGAACAGTCCCAACAACAGAACAGTCACAGCAACAGAACTGTCCCAGCAACACTGTCCCAGCAACAGAACAGTCCCAGCAAAAGAACAGTCCCAGCAACAGAACTGTCCCAGCAACACTGTCCCAGCAACAGAACAGTCCCAGCAAAAGAACAGTCCCAACAACAGAACAGTCCCAGCAACAGAACAGTCCCAGCAACAGAACAGTCCCAACAACAGAACAGTCCCAACAAGAGAGCAGTCCCAACAACAGAACAGCCTCAACAACAGAAGAGTCCCAGCAATAGAACTGTCCCAGCAACAGAACAGTCTCAGCAAAAGAACAGTCCCAACAACAGAACAGTCCCAGCAACAGAACAGTCCCAACAACAGAACAGTCCCAACAAGAGAACAGTCCCAGCAACAGAACAGTCCCAGCAACAGAACAGTCCCAGCAACAGAACAGTCCCAGCAACAGAACTGTCCCAACAACAGAAGTGTCCCAACAATAGAAGTGTCCCAACAACAGAACAGTCCCAGCAACAGAACTGTCCCAGCAACAGAACAGTCTCAGCAAAAGAACAGTCCCAACAACAGAACAGTCCCAACAACAGAACAGTCCCTAACAACAGAACAGTCTCAGCAACATAACTGTCCCAGCAACAGAACAGTCTCAGCAAAAGAACAGTCCCAACAACAGAACAGTCCCAACAAGAGAACAGTCCCAACAACAGAACAGTCCCAGCAACAGAACAGTCCCAGCAACAGAACTGTCCCAACAACAGAACAGTCCCAACAACAGAAATAAACAAAACCAAGAAGCCAAAACGGACATCTCATTGTCAGAATATATAGTGGTCAGGGTTAGGGTGGCTCGGATTGGTTGCAACCGCCTCAGCTAGAGGGGCACTATTGGACGAGTTATGTCAATATAACAAGGATAGTTATGAGTTTGTTATAAGTCGTTTTTAGATGTTATCTGCCACTAGTGTATTACATAAGTTGGCACCCATTTAAAACAAAATAGACAAAGACTTGTCAATGGTCACAAACATTTACGTTTTAACAAAATATATAAAAATGTCAAAAAGAAAATTAAAACATCAAAGTAATCAGAAATGTATAACACAAATGTCACATTTAACACGACACACAATCGTCACATGTAATATATAAGACATTTTTTTACATTTAAAATATAATATAAATTACAGCGATTTGGTTTCTGCGTTAAATCGAAAGTAAAGAATTAACACAACCGTATTCCAGTTTAAAATACAGTAATGAAAAAGGCGGATCTGCCCGAAACCAAATATAACTTAGTCTGCCGATCAAGCCTAAGGGGATATAACTCTATGCAAAGGTTTTGCAGGGTACAGCTAATAATAATATGATGCTAATACAAGAAGTCGTCAATAATGAAATAAGTTTGCAAGTACCAGAATGTCCACAAATTTGATTTTTAAAACCAACGCTTGGAAAATCAACAACATAAGGTGCCATTATCTCACGGTGTTAGTAAATAAAATTAATCAAAATTTCTAGCATTCGTAGAGTTTTGTTACATGACTTATTGTTTACGAGAAAGAAAACAAAAAGTCCCATTTGTCAAAGTAAAAAAATAAAAAAAGAAAAGCCAAAAATAAAAAAGGCAAAGCCAAAATAAAAAAATCCCAAGCCAAAATAAAATTCATCTGTGGGTTTATATTTGAATTCCGCACGATATGGTCTCCAGCATGTCACGTGACACTGTGATGCTAATAAGACTTGTTTTGGCTTCAGACTGGTCAGTGGCCACATTGGCTGTTTTCTTTTTTTATTGTTATTGGCCTTAATTAACTTGTGTGGCTGTAAAGTAGACGGCAGAGAAAGGGAGTGTGGGTGTGTTGAGACAGGGTTGGGAGAGGAGCAGGAGGCATTATTTTATTTGACCTTTACCACGTCTGCCATCTTATGACAGTGTTTCATTTGACGATATGAAAAGTTCACCAAGAAGGAAGACATGAACGGGGATGAACCCATGGAAATAAACAAAAAAAAAACAATATTAAATTAAAAAAAAAATATAGAACTTGTTTATTTTTTTTTTTTAATTGAAGCTGAAATAATGCAAACTGCTGAACTAGATAACAAATGTACAACTAAGTTGGAAATAAAATTTAAGGGAAAAAAACAACACACGAACATAAATACACTTACATACACATACATACACTTACATCTTATAGGATATAAGTAGAGAAAAAAGTCTAGCCAGCAAAGTAGTAAAATTTGTGAAGTTTTTCTTGGGAAAATAAGAAGATATAATTAAAGTAAATGTCAGAGAAACGGAACTAGTTGAGTATAGAACTACAACTACAACAGAATCATACATGCTCATAAAGTAATCGATGTTGAAATATCCAGTCAAACGTGGTTGATTTTACCAACGGATTCGACGTCAACTATTTTTCCCGGAGTTATATTACACGTAATAAAAACTTCACAATTGATATGTCTGGTCGGAACAATGAATTCAATTAATTGTGCAATCCTCAATTACAAAAAATAAAATTGATTGATGGTATCGTCTAACGATGAGTTCTCTACCCCCCTCCCACACACACAATCTTCTCCACACCACCACCCCCCTACTGTTGTTCCTCCACTGAGCTGACGGTATCGATTACATGAATTTAAGTTAGTAATCAACAAATAGCTGGAACATTTTTTGTTTCACTGCAAGAGAATAGAAAAGAAAATGGTCAGCTAAAACTAGGATTTGAGAGAAGGAAAAAATAAAAACAAATTCTGGTTGGGTTAAGAGTGTAAGAAATTGTGCTAGAAATTTTAAAAAGTTGGTTGGAGAAAATAATATGTTAACAGCATCTGTCTTAATAAACATCACGTTTTTTAATAGTTAAACGGATAATATTCAAGTCAAGTTTGGGGGGAACAAAATGCAATATTCTTTGTATTTTTAACTTCTGCATGTCTCTCTCTCTCTCTCTCTCTCTCTCTCTCTCTCTATCTATCTATCTATCTATCTATCTATCTATCTATCTATCTATTTCTATCTCTCTCCCTCTCTGTCTAATAATCTAACTATCAT
>JAGDYQ010000028.1:7344519-7388822 GCA_021962125.1 Bulinus truncatus
CAAAATCTTAAAATTACTTTTTTCAGAAAATGAAATGATCAGACAATAAGCCCTATAAAAATGATTTGGGAAATCAATATAATAATTTAATTAAAAGGTACAGTTTGCTTTTTCAAATATATTGCAGAATACAATATTAATTGATTTCATTATGGCTAGTGAAGAATTTATGGTACCATTATTACTCCTATTATCAAATATTCTTAATGCAAATATTGATCTTAAATTTTGTAAATACCCTATTTCTTCTGATTCTTGTAATGGGGCCAACTCAAATATATCTTTCTCCTGATTTCTTCCTACTACACCTGGTACTCTTCTGGGTGGTTTGCTGGTACCACTTAGGGCTTGTTTCACTGCATTGCTTTGTACTAAATTTCGAAGCAGCTTCTGAGCAATGTCATTACTTTCTCTCTCTGCTTCTGTCTTTCTTTCTTTTCTTGCAGCCTGTAAAATAATACTCTGTATATTTTTTCTAAATATTTGTTGGTGCTTATTAATACTATTGAACTGTGGTATGTATTTTTTCATAAATATACAAGAGTGAAAGTCATGTTTATTTATTGAGAGTAGGGATGTGACGGAGTTGATGAAAATCCGCATCTGTCGGATTCGGATTTGGCAAATATAAATCCATCGGATTCGAATGCGGATTTGATCAACACTTGGCTAAAAGAGGGTAAAATACATTCATGACCAAATACGACGTCTAATCTATGGACAGCTGAGTAAGGGTCCAGGAGTTTTAGTTTTATCTGTTTACTTTATTTCGGGTTTTCAAAAGTCTCTAGGTTTTTTAATTTTAGTTACGATTTCTACAGCTGTGTTTGATCTGAAAACGGTAATTTTTCAAATTCGAATCCGATGGAAATTAAAAAAAAAAAAAACGTCGAAGTTCGAATGTCGTCGGATTCGAACTTCATCACATCCCTAATTGAGAGTAGTGAGTGTTATATTAATACAATAATAAACACAACACTCTATTATTAATTTACCACAGTTTGCTTTTTAAGAACAGGAACACCTCCATCAAACACAAACACAGGCTTTATAGAATAAAACAGTAGTTTACACACTCTTGAAAACAAACCCTATAAAAAGAGAACATAGATGGAATAAGAAGTATAAGAAAATATTAAAATGTTTAGAAGATGTAATTATTAAATGTATCTATGTTAATTTTTTAAGTTTTATTTAAACCATTTCATCTTTGTGACTTATTTTTTAATGGCTTTGAGTGAATCACTAAATCAATAATTTTTTTTGAGAAAATACTGATTTTGAATATTTAAAAAAAAAAACTTCCTGCCCACATTGGTAAGCTAAAAGATAACTGTCAATAAAATTTAAACTATTGCCCTCTGTCTAATTAATTTTCTGTCAGTTGTTTGAAAAACTGCTTTTAAAAAAGATTATACTGTGTGTAGGAAAAAAACATGTTTGTAGAAAAAATAAAAATTGTTCTCTGAAATAAAAAAAAACAACCTTCCAAAAGTGAGCTCTAATAATTTAATGGTTTAACGGTAGTAAGATGTTTACAGAAACAAACCTGCAAATGGGCATTGGGCAATGGATTACCATCTTTATCTCGCATTCCTTTCATTGTTTGGTGCAACCATATGCTAACATCTATTTTAAGTCAAGGCTAATAATAGTCAATATTATGCCTTGGAAAGAATAAACATTACTCTTTATATATAAATTAAGATTGAAAAAGCATATCTACAATGATAGATGACCCTTTCAGACTTGATTTTGAAATCAATATTAAAAAGATTGCAGAAAAATGAAAAGGACAAAGTTTAAAAAAAAAAGGAAATAAAAAAATAAAAACAGCGCTGATCATACAGAACTGCTCATTTCAGTGAAGGATACCAACTGCAAGAACTTTTCCCTCAAGTGACTCTAATGAAACAGGACGACCAGCTGGTTGTAATAGCTGCCACAGTCCATGAACTCCCATAGTTGATTCTTCAAAGAAGATAAGTGAATAAATAAATATTAGATAGAATGAAGTATGAAGACTAAAGTATTAATCTTGCTGTTTTCTGGGGGGAAAAAACAAATTAATAATTAATATATTAATGATTATGTTATTTTTTAATTTAAAAAACCAACAACAACAAATTAAATTTACTGGTATGGAATTTTTTTGTAAATAGAAAAATTATTTAAAATTAAAATATAAAAAAAAAAAAAAGTGGAAACAAAATTTATAGCAACCTTTGTCTGGCTAGCCTGAGCTTAAATGCTTAATACCCATTTCTAATGACTTTAATCAATTAATGGTGGCGAATCGACGTAAAAATTATCAGAAGAATAAGTCAAATACGTGGTAATTTCATAAACGCAGTGACTACCGTTCCCACTAGTTGGAATGCGTATTATTTTTTTTCGGGTTCCAACTATAGATAAACTTGGTCAAAAGGAAGTGAAAAAATAACCCAGCAATTTTTTTCTATTAGTACATTAAAATTGGAGCTTAGTTTGTGTGGTGTGGTGGCAGAGTGGTTATGAAGCTCGGACATGACTGACTTTTATGCTGACTATATGCAGGTTCAATTCCTCTCTGAGACATTCTTTTTAATTGTTTTTTTTTTCAGAATGTATCCTTTTAGTTGTTTTAATGAAAAGTAACTAATTAGACCCCTTTGGCATTTTTTAAAATCGAAATAATGTATTCTTTTGGGGAAGCATTTATATCCGAGAATTGAACCAAATACTGATGGAGACGAATTAACGAGTGTTAGGAAGGCAATTTTCATTAACGAAGTAGCTACGGTTACGCTCTAGATGGATTATTTTTTGTTTAGGGCTAGGAATAGGATTAGGGATAGGGTTAGGAATAGGAACAATATCTATAGCTGGACCCCGAAAAAAAATAATACGCATTCCAACTAGTGGGAACGGTATCAAGTGCCTTTCGTAAATACGTCCTAAATCATTATGATGTCAGACTCAGTCGCAGATTGAGCTAAATTCGTTACTTAGCAAATTAACACTCAGTAGCACTGTAATTTACATAATTATAAAAAAAAAATAATTCAGCGATTACATTTGCAGCCACAATCTTTTTCACCAGCTTATTTAGTTAATGAATGAAACAGATTCTGCGTTCATTGATAGGAAGACATTGATAAGCAAATTCAGCATTATCTTGTTTTGGTTGTTTATACTTTAGAAGTCTCCCGTAAAAGAAAATACGAATAGTCTTATAATCCGGTGTAATCTTCAATTTGTAATACCTGATGAATTAAACAGCGGTGATCATAATACATTTCGTCAAAAAGCGTCTGTTTTTGCTATCATTATCATTGAATTCAAAACTAAAAAAAAAATGACTGTCTAAATGTTCAAACGGGGTTAAAAGTCGGGGCAGTGCATAGCAAGTTAACTGTTCCCAGTGAGTCCCGACACACATGCCCCCCTTCGCAGTGTCATGGTTTCGGGGGCAATTGGCAAAGAGTTTCGGAGAAATAAGTGGACAATCGTTGGTAAAAGTAGGCATATGCCTTCCTGCAGAGGCATTATATTTTTAGGAATTTTTATTGGAAATGGTCCACCGATACCGGGGATCCCAGACATTCCCATAATTTGCTTGTCCATAAAAAGGGCTCTGCCTCAATGTCTTCTAGACGATCGCGGCAGTGGCGTAGCTAAGGGAGGGCGAGGGGGCGGACCGCCCCGGGTGACAGCATATGGAGGGTTACACTATGTCACCTCCAACAAAAATTTTCAGCCAGGCTAAGGTGCGAAAATAGTCTGAAAATAGAATTGTTATAAAAACCCAACCAACACAAGAAATGTGACTGGACGTTTCGCATACAGATTACATGTCAACCGTAATTATATATGTAGGCCCTACACATCAGCGTTGGTACAGTTAAAGTGCGGGAGTCATTCCTTGGATTTTTTCATCTGAAAGGTAAAACAGCTACTGCATTGACTGGCGATATCCTCGAGAAACTAGAAAACGAAGGACTGGATATTCAGTTATGTCGCGGTCAAGGGTACGATAATGCAGCAAGCATGGCTGGAATCCACGGTGGTGTGCAACAAAAGATCAAAGACACTAATCCGTTTGCTAGCAATCCGTCTTGTGTAACGTTTTTTGGAAGTCTTGAGGCGCTGTACACATTTTTTGCTCTGTCGACCGATCGTTGGGATGTACTAGTGAAATACACAGGTCTAACAGTGAAGAGAGTGTCCACATCTATCTGGAGTGCACATGCTGATGCAGTGAAGCAAGTGATACAGAAGTTTAACCAGTTTGTTGAAGCCGTTGAAGCTCTGTGTGATGTCGAAGAAGGCGTCGAGACAAGAGGCGCTGTGCACAATCTGTTACCGGCTTATATGGGACTTTTCTTTCATTTTGTTTTTCTGAGGTGATGTTTTACAAGACGTCGACTTAGCACAGAAGTACATGAAAACACCAGGTATTACTGTGGACTTGGTTGCAACTAAACTAAGGGCTCTCAAGGTCTTTGTGGAAGAGCATCGTACGAAGGTTGTTGACAATGCCGTCCAGCAGGCACTTGCAAAATGTGAAGAACTTGATATCCCTACAGAGAAGAGAATCATAAGAAAGGGAAGATTACAAGGAGAGAAGCAACAGATGCTGGATTGTCATTGCAGCAGGAGACCAAGAGAGCAATGTTAGATTGTCTGGACCGTTTTCATATGGAGTTAGATACGAGAGGAAAGGCAGCGGATGACATTTTGCTGACTTTTTCTGACGTTCAGCCAGACTATATTATTTGTGCCAACGACGAAGAAATACAGTTGTCTGTTACGAAGCTCACAACCGTGTATAATGAGCTGAAGAAGACCTTTTTCTAGAAATTCCACGTTTAAGGCAACATGTACAAGCAGCCGAAATAAACTTGGAGGAAGCACTGGATTGTACTGCAACTCCTACGGTTTATCATCAAGTGGGACTTTTTTGAATCATTGCCATATCTTACGCTGACTCGAAGATTCTTTCTGACAATATGTGGCATCGTGTGAAAGAAGTTTCTGGAAAATGAAACTTATAAAACATTACCTCCGGTCAACTATGAGTCAGTCGAGATGGTGAGATTGTCGGATATGGCTGTTCTGTCCATTTAACGCGAGCTTACAAGACAAATAGATTTTGACGATGTCATTGACCTGTTTGCCACAATGAAAACAAGAAGACATTCCTTCAAGGACTATAGTGTCAAAGGACATTCTTTTGGGCTGTGCATTGTCGTGTTTTGCATTTAGATGTTCTGAAAGTGAACAGTTGCATTTTAAAAATCTTTGGATTTGAACTATTTGTTTTGTGGTATAGGATTCGGATTTTGTCTTGGATCATACATGTAAGCAGTAACGTACCGGTCAGTAGAGTAAAGTAGAGCCTAGAGGTAGAGTGTGTATGAATATTTAGCTACACCTAACCATTCAGCAAAGGGTCATGTGGGGGACGATGGGGTGACATTTGAACGGACCGCCCCGGGTGACGTTTACTCTAGCTTCGCCACTGAATCGCAGGCAGAATTCAAATCGGTAGACTAGAAACCGCAAAACTGCAGCAACTGTATTTAAGATATTACCTTTCACTCATCCTATTTTTATAATTTCTGAGATCTCTAGACTCTTAACCAATAACACCGTTTACATTAGACAAATCATCAAATCAATTAATCCAGAATCAACATCACAAAAGGGATCTTATTGAACAGGTGTGGCCATAGTCGGTGAGAGCTGTAACCTATTCTGTTTGTCATATAGTACTAAACACTTTAAGGAGCTGCACTTCATTCAATTTGTCAACATCTAGTGGGAAAAGTAGTTATATATATTTTTTTTAAAAGGCTAATTAGGAAACCAAACACAATTCGAAGAAGAGTCCATGTGGCTTTAAGAGCCGCATCTGGCTACCAAAGCTAATCTTGGGCTCACGACAATATTCTTCAACTTGGGCTATCAGATCACATCCTCCACCAGCTGCTAATACAATTTGTAGCAGGTCACTATACTAGACGGGGCCCTGGCAGTGTTCGGGTTGCACCCCCCACCCTTGGTGGCGGCCCTTTTGAAGGTAGTTGAAAGAAAGACAAGCAATTGAATGGATCTTATAGCATATTTGACTGATTACGACTGAAGAGCAACTATTATTTGTACTTTGTTTTGAAAACAGCATGGAAACTGTAATTCCCATTTTCATCTAATTGTAATAAACTTGTAACAATGAACAACTTAATGTAATGCCGTAATATGCCTACTAGGTATGTGATACAATAAATGTTTTTAATATTAGACCTCGATTTTTTTAGAAGAATCGTGATAATATTTACAGTACGACAAGGCTAAAGAACGACTTACTATTTCATGCATCTGAACAATATAAAGTTGTTGTTTTTCAAAAAAATAAAGATGAACTGTTTCAATAGCCACGGTTTAGTGAGTGATAACGTGGTTAGCACAACACACAGCCGCCTGTACTTAAAGTTGGGTACCAATTTTAATTTAGGTTGTGGACTTGGGGCCTTCACGAGAACCAGTCATATCACAATATATAACAATAATTTTCTAGCAATAATAGATCTAAAACTGCTTCATGGACCAACATTGCATGTATGACGGTGGGCATTCAGATTGTGGACTAAAATAAAAATTGTATGAGACACTAACATATCTGATCCGTGAAGTGGCTGGATGTTAAGGGTGATATATTTATCTGCTAAATTCTATAAACCATTGTTGAAAATTTTTTTTTTTTTTTTTTTTTTTTACAATGCACTTCTTTTGTCCCCACCATAGCCGACATTGCCATGACCAAGAAAGCACCACTGAAGACATGGAGGGAACTTGAATGATGACCAGAAAAATTCCCTTGTTTTTGTCACCGAAGAGCGATCTCAGAACCCTAATGTCGATAGTCGAGTGCTTTACCGCACGACCATTCATCCACTAAAAGATATATAGAACTTTTAAGTACGTCACTGTAAAGATGGACTGATCTTGATACTATCAGCCTCCGTTGGAACTTTTTTTTTTGTAGTGGTCATTGCCAGTGCTCGGTTTAAGAAAAAAACCAGTGCCGGGGATGAAAAAAAATTTGTGCAGAAACGAGGATAAATGTCTATGGTTTCATGCTTGGCAGGGATATATTAGCTAACGCAGAGCCGGGGATAACAGTTCTCAGTGCTGGGGATATCTCCGGGCGGTAAATAGAGCCCTGGTCATTACACATCCACACACCAAAGGTCTTGAAGGCATCACAAAGGTCGCTAGGTCTAAAACCCGTAAAGTACAAACCGCCTACCAGGCAAACACTCAAAGCGCCACCATGTTATCTGATAGATTGACAAACAGGTGGATAAAAAAAAATGAATATTAGCTTTTTAAATACAAAGATTTTGAGTTAGTTGATACATTTTTAATTCTAAAATGATTTTTAAAAAATAAAATATTGATCGCATAATTAAAGTTTTGTCAAAAATATGAACACCAGCAAGTTAAATGGCAGACAACTTGTATGGTTTTATTACAAACAAAAATTCCAACAATAATCTGCATTAGTAATTTGATGAATGTTTTTGGTCTATCCTATGACCACGTCACCATGTGGTGGCAGAGATGGTTGATAATAGCACAACTGCAACAAACAACATCAATATCTGTTTAATGTTTATATAATATTTATATTAACTCTGATGAAAAATACTATCAACAATAACACAAGGAGAAGTTTACATTCAGCGCTATATTGCCAAGATTTTGAATTACCTTAAAAGTTACTTTGTCTAATATTCTAAATTACCGTAAAGGTTACATTGTCTAATATTCTAAATTACCTTAAAAGTTACATTGTCAAATATTCTAAATTACTTTAAAAGTTACATTGTCAGATATTCTAAATTACCCCAAAAGTTACATTGTCAAATATTCTAAATTACCCTAAAAGTTATAATCAGGGAGATTTAACGGCCCCACAAAACCTTACTTTACTGTAGGGATTTTTTAAAGTCTTTTTTAACGAATGGGCACAGTTATGTTATTCTGCGCTCGGGTCGTCAACCGGCGTCAAGTCCGCATCTGGGTACTGTAAAGTATTGTCAAAGATCGTAAGTTAAAGTCTAATTAGTTTCATTGTCAAAGATTCTGAATTACCCTGAATGTTATATTGTCCAGTGAGCCATCGTCTGGATATGGAGGGCTATGCTGGTCGTTGTTTTGGTTGAATGTATCCTCTGTGTCAAAGGTTATGTATTCTTCCGAGACGGTCATTCCGTAGACTGATTGACAAGTTCCCTGTATTCCGAAAATCAGCCAATCACAGAGTTTTATAAATAAATAAATAATTCAGTCATTTAAGTAAAATCGTTCATCATCTAAGTCCTTCTTTGCATTAGCTTTTCTATTCAATTCACTTTTGAATTTGATTTCAATACATGTATAAGAACAACTTATTATTTGTATTCAAAGGCGGATTTAATAGTTTGTGCTTAGGAACCCAGACATCTGGGTCTCCAGAATCTCAACTTCACACTTTTTTTTTAAAAAAAATCTAGTGCTATCTATTTTTACTCGTTTTTCTCTTTTATTTTAAGGACGAAGATATTCTTCTTCAAGAGAACTTAGTCTGCATCTAAGTGTTAATCAGATTTAATAAAATATGAATTGATGTATTCATCTAATACAAGACCGTAGCCCCCCCCCCCCCCAAAAATAAATAAAAATGTTATTGCTGATAGTAACTCATAAAAAAATGACAAATACTTGGCTTTAAAAACTTGGAACAGCCCCCCCCCCCCTCCCCCAAACAAAATCCTGGGTACCGTACTGATCTAATACATAATCGACCGTGTGTATAACTATAAAAATAGTCTGGGGAATTCCAAAATAAGTACTAGTGTGCAAATTATGCAAAGTTATAAGGATGGTCAAAGGGATACAACTCAATTATAAGGAGTCGACTAATCACTGTATTAATTACCTCGCTTGGTTTTTTTTTTAAATTTGTTGTAGATTTCTTTTATATCACAGGGAGCAGCCAGCTTCAGCAGACTTTTCAACTAGTTTACTATAAAGGCGTAACATATTATTGCATACGGCACGTTTTTATCACTAGAGAACAATTGATTTGTAAATTAAGATTGATAATTTAAACAAGATTGTTGATATGATTCTAACATATGATACAGTGCTGACATAACCTTACCCCAAAGCGAAGCAAGTAGAAAGCAGTTCTGTAAGGTAGTAAGATTTTTCTTGTCGCCGGACCGTCCATCCTGCGTTTGAAAAAAAAATCAATCATTAAATTCTTTTGGAATCATGGATGTGTTTGGGTTCATTTTGGATTCAACATCTACAGTTTATGGGCACATGACCATAGAGTGCTTCGTAGTCATATGCAAAGTAGGAGACCACTATTTAGTACCCAAAGAGGTTTCCAATTAATTCACAGCATGCAGTAGAGTGCACAGGACTAAATGAAAAGCTGCGACTTTTATTATTTATTTCAAACAAAATGATTTCGATCACAATATCATCCACTGTAAAGTGTTACTCGAGGTTTACATCCTCTGTGAAGTGTTACTCGAGGTTTACATCCTCTGTAAAGTGTTACTCGAGGTTTACATCTACTGTAAAGTGTTACTCGAGGTTTACACCCACTGTAAAGTGTTACTCGAGGCTTACATCCACTGTAAAGTGTTACTCGAGGCTTACATCCTCTGTAAAGTGTTACTCGAGGTTTACATCCTGTTAAGTGTTTCTTGAGGTCTACATACTCTGTAAAGTGTTACTCGAGGTTTACATCCTCTGTAAAGTGTTACTCGAGGTTTACATCCTCTGTAAAGTGTTACTCGAGGTTTACATCCTCTGTAAAGTGTTACTCGAGGTTTACATCCACTGTAAAGTGTTACTCGAGGCTTACATCCTCTGTAAAGTGTTACTCGAGGTTTACATCCTGTTAAGTGTTTCTTGAGGTCTACATACTCTGTAAAGTGTTACTCGAGGTTTACATCCTCTGTAGAGTATTACTCGAGGTTTACACTCCCATTCGCCCTCATCCCTCCCCTCAACAGTAAACTGATGTGATATAACAGTTGTAATTATTTCTCTTGTTTCGTACCTACAACAGAAGTACATTTTAGTGTCAGCACCGTACTCTCCAGCTGGCAAGGTGCCGTTGACCTTGTCGTGGTTGTCACTTCCGTCCTCGTCGTCCCAGTAGACCCAACCGGACCGGAAGTCTGAATAACAGAGAAGAGAATAGTTTGGTTAGTGGGAAATCTCTCTCTCTCTCTCTCTCTCTCTCTCTCTCTCTCTCTCTCTCTCTCTCTCTCTCTCTCGCTCCCCCCCCCCCCCCAACATTATAATTATGAAAATAAACTGTACTCGTCAGTTAATAATATAGATGAGTAGAATGCAGTATAATCCACATAAAAGATAATATCGTAATAGACATGTAATGGAGTTGTAAAGTTAAAACAACGCCTAGCCGCCTGTACTCCACCAACTTAAAGTCAAGTCATCATTTAAAGCTGAAAAAATTCGAAGGTGAATCACTAAAACATTTTTTTCTATTGGTGGCTACCGAAACTAAAACAGTTGTCATATAGTATAGATCGCTAACCTAAAACAGTTGTCATATAGTGGATTGCGGAACTAAAACAGTTGTCCTATAGTGGATCGAGAAACTAAAACAGTTGTCCTATAGTGGATCGCGAAACAAAAACAGTTGTCCTATAGTGGATCGCGAAACTAAAACAGTTGTCCTATAGTGGATCGCGAAACTAAAACAGTTGTCCTATAGTGGATCGCAAAACTAAAACAGTTGTCCTATAGTGGATCGCGAGACTAAAACAGTTGTCCTATAGTGATCGCGAAACTAAAACAGTTGTCTTATAGTTGATCGCGAAACTAAAACAGTTGTCATATAGTGGATCGCGAAACTAAAACAGTTGTCCTATAGTGGATCGCGAAACGTAAAAATTTGAGAACCACTTCAATAGCGGCTTACCAAGACAACTGTCTCAGGTAAGAAAAGTAAGAACTGTTTCATACGAAATGTATAATAATACTTGACATTTTCACAACCTTCATTCTCGCCATTCATTTACTATACCGGACGAAGAAGTCGCAGTTTGAACATTAAAATATAGCGAAACTAAATTGACCTTATGTACACCAGACATGGTGTGTTTCCTGTTCGATACTTTAACTATGGTGACCTTATATTTCTGAGAAAATATAAAAAAAATTGTAGCCCCTATTGAGGTTCGAACTCAGGACCCCTAGTTTACAAGACTAGTGCTCTAACCACTGAGCTATAGAGGCTGTTGAACAAAGTAGTGAATTTTGTCTTGCAATAGTGGGCCGATTTCCCCCCCCCCTTACCTCCCCTCAACCCGCTATAGTGTTAGCGTGCGAATATGTGTGTGAGAAAGATAATACAAAATATATTGAACACCTGCAGGACACGATGGCCCATATCTGTGTACACAATACGATCCTTTTGGCCAGTCAGGTGCACCTGTTGTAGATGTTTTCACACAAAACTGTTCCACTATTCGATGGTTGTTAAACTCTCCTGAAAAATAAATATTTTTTTTTGGTCAACAAAATACCTGAACCACGATAGGCAAAGTGTTCGTTAAATTACTATCCAACGCCTTTGGAGGTGTGTGTGTGTGGAGGGGGGTATGTGTGCAAAATGGTGAAACGCAATGTTAGGGAATATGATCAAAATTAAGCATTTAGGCAAAAAAAAAAAGGTGGGGGGGGGGGGGCAAGAAAAAAGAAGCTTTACGCAATAAGTTAATAACACCATAGTCGAGCATTTAGCTATTCAAACAGTTCAAAGAGTAAAGGAAAAAAAATAAAAGTTAAATTTAGCTTTGAAAATAGTTATAAATTAATATAAAATCATTTGCAGTTAATGTTGATGAATGATGAAATCTAATAATTTTTTAATTTTTTTTTCCAATGTTTAGTAATCATATCATTCTTTTAACATTCTTGTTGTCAAAAGCTATGTGTTTATAAAAAATAAACATTTCATAGATAAAATCTTAATCACGTTTAAAACATAATAATACACAAGTGTTATACCAGCTAAATTCAGGGGAGACGAGAAGTCGTTATGTGTGAAGTAAAATTCTGGAGTGAACTCCCTTGAACCATACTCCCAGCTTGTGTTTCCATCATTGGAACATCCTCCTTTGGGTTGCAGCAATCCAAACTGGCTGGATGGCCAGCCCAGTGGAGTGACGAAAGATGTTGGATCTGTGGATATTTAGACAATTTATTGGTACATTTGGTTTGTGGATATTTAGACAATTTATTGGTACTTTGGATCGCAAGCAATCATAATGTCTCAACAACAAGCCAACCATACATTTTAAAATTAATCTTAATAATCATTACTGGGGCGGATGGCCGAGTGGTGTAGATACTCGACCTTCAACCTGAGAGTCCTGGGTTCGATCCTCGGTGAGAACCATGGGGAATTTTTCCAGGTGAAATTTGTTTCAAAGTCGTGTCGTCCCACAAGTCCACTCAGCTTTAAATGGGTACCTGACTTTAAGTTGGGGAAGTAAAGGCGGTTGGGCGTTGTGCTAACCACACAATCCCTTCATATAGAAACAGATGAATTCTACACTTCATCTGCCCCGATGGCCCTTTAGGGCTAAGGGAACTTCACTTAATAATCATTAAAAAGAAAGCTATACATGTTTGATTATTAATTTTTCCCCGCCATTTTTATCGTTTTGTCAAATAGAAGAACAAACATGATTTTCATTTTCATAACGTCTTTACAGAGTAAATATGACGGTCTGTACAAATAGCGACAATTCATTGTATGGTTGGAACGACTCTAAAATGATAAGGAATCAAAATGAGATTGTCTTCCCTTTGAATTGGCTATTATTTTATTAAAATTAAAAGAGCAACAAAGAATTTATAAATAAAATGTTGACTAGTAGTGTCCTCTGAATTTCGAACTTACTAGGCGACATACTTTCTTAATTGGGTAACACAGATATCTTCAGTTCACCATGTTTAAGTATGCACCGATATCCAAACAGAAGTTTGAACTCACATAAAACAGCAGAAGGTCGAGGGGAAAAAAATAGAATATAAAAATTACTTTCAACAACGTTAAAATATCTTTTCCAAAAGAGTAAAAAAAAAATTCGGAGCAGTAACTGTGGAAACTCGTGGCACATCTCATATTCCAACTAATTAAATAACTGCCAAAGTGGTGACCTCTTACATCACTTTAAATTTCGAGATAGACAAACGTCAAAATGTCTGAATTTACTAAAATACAAATAATTTCTAGATAAGAATGAAACTATATAATGTTACATTTGAAAATGTTTGATTAAAACTTAGCAAAGAAATTATAAATAAAATGAAATTTGTTGTCACTTAGAATCTGAATTTTGAGCTTTTTATGCGACAAAATCTCTTCAACAGTTGACTTATTGTAAAGAGGAACCAAATAGAATGGCCTACCATCAGTTGGGCCAGTAAATGTCTTGGCGTACTCTGTAACGGCGTTCTTTAGATTGGCACCAAACTGGGGCAGCAAGGTGGCAAGGTTTGCTGGACAGTCGGACGGAAGGCTTGCAGTATCCCACCGAATGCTGGTGACCACATCACTGATGGGGAGCAGAACTAAAGTAAGGGGCTCTGGGTTCTGATTGTCTCCGTGCTTGACTGTCAATGTTTCTTCTCCAAACTGTTGGGAGAGGGCATTGTCCAATCAATATATAGTCTTTGTTAAAGAAAACTTTATTGAAAAGTAATCATAAAATTAATAATATAGTTATACTAATACAAACATACATACCTGAGCTGTTGTTAGTTTTATTTTTTTTTGGGGGGGGGGAGAGAGAGAGAGAGAGAGAGTGAGTGAGAGAGAGAGAGAGAGAGAGAGAGAGAGAGAGAGAGAGAGAGTGAGTGAGAGAGAGAGAGAGAGAGAGAGAAAGAAAGACTGGAATATTTTTGGGCCCCATGTAGAGAGAGATTGGGATATTTTCGAGAGCCCTAGGTATTTATGAGACCCAAGGTAGAAAGAGATAATTGAGGGGCCCTAGGGTAGAACGAAATTGAGAATTTATGGGGCCCAAGGTAGAAAGAGATATTGTGGGGCCCGAGGCGGAAACCTATTGGGATATTATTGCGGAAACCTATTGGGATATTTTTGCGGAAACCTATTGGGATATTTTTGCGGAAACCTATTGGGATATTTTTGCGGAAACCTATTGGGATATTTTTGGATGCTAGGCATCAATTTTCTTTTACTGAGCAAGAGCCCCTTAGCAGTGTAAGCACTAGGCGGTCGACCATTTGTCAAGTACCTGCACGTGTTGACTATTGTAAGTACCAACGTCCTCAATGTCTATTGTGTAGGACTCTGTGTAGTTCTGATAGACACCTGTATTTTTGACAGCTGTGTTTCCCTGAACAATTAAAAAATAAACACAGTCAAGTAAAAAAAAAACAAAAAAAAAAAAGTCTGTTTATACTCTAAAACTAATAGAGTTTTTTTTTTTAAATCTATTTATAGAAGAATGAAAGTGTGTCTGGTTAGCTGGTCGTATGTCAAGCATAGGAATCCGCACAATTAAATTAAACTACACGGAATTTCAGACGGTAATCCCTAGTAGGTCCGGGAAATGCAATATGTTATATTTCTCGTTTAAATTAATCGAGGTTTTTGCTTTTAAGCGTTTTATTTGTGCTCAATATTGACAAATTAAAACTATTTTTTTTACAAATTCAAGGAAAGTAATCAGTAAAAAAAAACAAAACAACAACAACAACAATAACTCAACGTGCTGTGAACCCTTACAAATAATTCAACGTGCTGTGAACCCTTACAAATAATTCAACGTGCTGTGAACCCTTACAAATAATTCAACGTGCTGTGAACCCTTACAAATAACTCAACGTGCTGTGAACCCTTACAAATAATTCAACGTGCTGTGAACCCTTACAAATAATTCAACGTGCTGTGAACCCTTACAAATAATTCAACATGCTGTGAGCCCTTACAAATAATTCAACGTGCTGTGAACCCTTACAAATAATTCAACGTGCTGTGAACCCTTACAAATAACTCAACGTACTGTGAACCCTTACAAATAATTCAACGTGCTGTGAACCCTTACAAATAACTCAACGTGCTGTGAACCCTTACAAATAATTCAACGTGCTGTGAACCCTTACAAATAATTCAACGTGCTGTGAGCCCATACAAATAATTCAATGTGCTGTGAACCTTTACAATTTGAATAATTTATATATTGATCAACGAGCACTAAGTCTTAAAAAAGCAGCATAGTTTTAAATATTTATTTACTGACTTTGTATAACACTTGACCTACTTAATAGAACTGGGGCATTGCCATCCCGTTTTTTTTTCTTTCTAAGCAGTGCTGATAATAATATTTTCAAAAGTTGATTGGCCAGCTCAGCCCGGGCCCCTTAAACTCGTCGGGCCCCTGGGCATTCGCCCCCTGCTCCCCCCTCGGCGGGTCTGCCCCCAGAGACATGGGCTCATAACAAGAAAAGTCTAAGCGCGATGTTATGATATGAAAAATAAATGTTAAGGTAGTAACGGCACAGCTTAAAGGACATAGATTGTATGGCTTTTTCTCAGAACTGATAAAACTGATAAGGAATGCAGTATTTAAATTAGAGAGCAATCAGCACGTTTGTATGAAGAAATAAATCATTACACACACACACACACACAAATAAACACACACACACACATAAGCTTATGAATATTTGCGAAAGAAAGAAAGAGATGTGCACATTGTTCTAATAAACTATCATACACATTGTTCTAACTATCATACACAATGTTCTATTAAACTATCATACACATTGTTCTATTAAACTATCATACACATTGTTCTAACTATCATACACATTGTTCTAATAAACTATCATACACATTGTTCTATTAAACTATCATACACATTGTTCTAACTATCATACACAATGTTCTATTAAACTATCATACACATTGTTCCATTAAACTATCATACACATTGTTCTATCACACACATTGTTCTATTAAACTATTATACACATTGTTATATTAAACTATTATACACATTGTTATATTAAACTATCGTAACTTAAAAATTTAATAAATCAATCAGCTCAGATCACAAGCAGATGTATACAATAATGTTAATGCTTGATGTTTTTATCTAAATGAGTGTATGACTTACAGATGCTAGAAGAGCGGCAATGAAGTCAGTCTTACTTCCGGCTCTCTCTTTGAGTTCCGAGTATCCATAATCAAAGCCAGTCACCACATGCTGTGGAAAGAGAATATATGCCAGCAATTTCTCGTACAAATTATGACAACGCAATAATTTTTTTTTCTACAAATGGGATAATCATAAATGAACACAACAACACATCTGTGTCACCAACTGGACATGTGATCAAGCCAGATGACAAACTGACCGGGACAATCCCGGACTTAGCGGAACGTCTACATCAAGCTAAAATTAGATTTTAAGATTGAGTAATATTCAAATAGTAATATGTTATGTATAATTTACTTCTCATTTGATAATTTATAGATTTTTTAAAATATTAAATCAACTACGGTTTGTGGGTTAATCTAACATGATCACATATTGGGCAAATGTATAAGCGAAGCAAAAATATTCTAAAAATATAAAAAGTTTGCTTAGATTTATTCACTAGATAATCTAAAAACTTAGATACAAACAAATTCTGTTGATAATAAAACCCACAGTTGCAAGAAATATGGAACCAGTTACTGACCGTTCCCCAGTTTTGAATAAACTGGATGTACGGCTGCAATGAAAAGGTGGACGGAAGTGCGCACACAGCATGCGCGAAGGCTGCCTCTATAAGTGGGGTGTCAAGCAGCTCTGTTTTATACCGGATTGTTCCCATTATGCACTGCGTGCTGACCTCATGCAGAATTTGACCGGAAGGTCCAGTAGTCTCACGAGCAACTCGTTTGTACTCTAAAAATAGTTAGAAAAGAAACCATCAAATTAATAAAACTCTTCATACATATTATATTAAACATTTAATAATTTCACAAATAGTGAAAAAAAAAACCCCGCTGGTACTCACGGTCACTTTCAGTAAAGGACACTCCCTGAATGTCCAGGTCATTCTTGCTGTCCACCTTGATCTGTTCCAGGAGCTTTTGCTGGTAGCTCCGGCCGGAGTAAAATGTTCGCTCCACGACTCCACTGCTGCACGAGACCCGCTGGTCCCACTCCACCGTGGAGCTGTTCAGGGACGAGCTGTTGGCGCCATCCAGGCTCAGGATTCTCCTGGTCGGGTAAAATCCGGGGTCCGCCGCTGTACGAGATATGTACGTCACATGATCAAATTTAAATAATTAGTTGACTGATTTATGAAAGATATATTTAGGTGGATACACCAAAGTCAAGGCACGATAGCCTGGTAAAAACTATTCTCCAAGTGACTGTAGAAGGAGGCCGTCGCAGAGGGCACCAGCGGTACTGTTGGTTTGACAATATACAAGAATGGACCAATGAATGAACTAAAGACAGCCGCGCAGGATAGGCAACTATGGAGAAATTTGTCTGTTGAGGTGGTCATGCGTTCACCCCAACGACCACACTGGTTAACTGTATGATGATGATGATGATGAGGATGATGATGTGGATGATGATGACCAACGTTCACAATAATTCGTTTTTAAGATCTTCAATAGTCATGACTAGTACAGAAATTATCTTTTTTGTTTATCTTTTTTTTTTACAGTGACAATTTTCGTTAAAAGTTATACAATGTAAATAAGTTGAACAAAAAAAAAACCCCACATTGGATTTAATTAATTTATTTTTTAATCTGTAAAAAGTGGCTTGCTGTACTAGAACTCAAATCTGTAAACAGTGGCTTGCTGTACTAGAACTCAAATCTGTAAACAGTGGCTTGCTGTACTAGAACTCAAATCTGTAAACAGTGGCTTGCTGTACTAGAACTCAAATGGGTTCGAAACACCCGGTCCTCATCTACAGTTCCTTTAAGAAAATTTTTTTTTGGCAATATATTACCTTAAAAGATAGTTTTTGAACTAAAGAAAAACGAAGTCAAATCAAAAGGGAAGTGTGGGCGAGAAAATACTGGTGACATCCGGGCGGCTTTTAGAATAGGCGTGGCACTGTCTGTATACATTATTATATGTTAATCATATAAATCAGAGAAACAAATGTACAGAGATTTGAGCTTAGCAAAAATGACTGTCTTTACTTGCACTTTACTGAACAAACCAACGTGTTTGTCCGAAATAAACTTGGGGATGAATATCAAGCCGTACAACATGAGATCGCAATTAATTATCTTAATATATGAATCATACTATAGTTCCATTGCATAGGTTACTATATTGTTCCTGTATATATTATATATGTCCCTGTACAAAACGTTAGGCGGATACAAACATAAGATTGCAAAAATTAAAAAAAAAAATCTTATTTTGATTTAAGTTAATATAAATGTTAATAATCTCATTTTATGTTTTTTTTTTAAAAGTAATTAAAGTTTCCATAGCCCCTATGGCTGGATCATCCGGGCAGATGAATAGAATTAATATGTTTATTTAGCGGCGGCATATTGAGAAATTTTGTGCTTAACAAAACGTAGAGCCACCTATACTCCCTCCCTCCCAACTTAAGTCTGGTGCCTAACTTAAGGTGCGTGCACTTCGGAACTTTCGCCATAACCTGAAATAATTATCTTGGTTCTCAACGAGGCTCGAACCCGGCACCCACCGGTCGAGAGTCAAGTGCTTGACACCACTCAGTCGCCCCTCCCTGTCTCTAGTTGATTCTTTAAAGAATGTACTCATCCTCGCCAATACTGTTGAATCAAATTTTGAGTCAGCCCTGTACATGTCTTATGTTGTCCTTTGTAATAGAAACTTCGTTAATAGCTTGCGTTATGATGAATTTGGATATGCATTCTGAAATCGAGGTGACTAGTGAATTAGTCAGTTCAAATCTAATGTATATATACTGCATTACTACTACAGCAATAATTGATCTTAGGTCTTTGGGGCGCTTAGACATGGACTTAAGTTATATTTGGGGGCCCTAGACATGGACTTAAGTTATATTTGGGGGCCGTAGACATGGACTTAAGTTATATTTGGGGGCCCTGAACAAAAAATGCCAGAAAGTGCACTCTTAGCACCAGATTTAATATAAATACTATTAGAAAGAGGCCCCTTTTGCAATCGGGGGCCCCAGGTGATTGCCTAGTCGACACAGCTTTAAGAACTGCCTCTGATCTACAAACGTAAAACGTTTCACCGTCAGTTTGTGTAATTTACAAAAGAAAAAAAATACCTTGTGAGGCGTCATTTCCCACTGATGGATTGGCCTTGACCAAGTCATATCCAACTCCAATCCAATGTTTAAAAAAACTGAAACTCAAGCCATCTCCGAGCGATGGGACAACAAGGACAAATAATAACAAGTAATGATGCATGATGAATGTATGTATGGAATGCACTGACCACAGTAACTAGAAACAACAAAAACAACGCTCCAGTTTTTCTTTTGTTCATTCACATCTACATATAAAATTATTTTCAGAGATTCCCATACTATTTAAAAAAAAAAACAATTTTCAGATATTTTTGAACTCGGTGGCTCTAAAAGTGTGGGTTCCCCGCGAGGCAGAGGTGGGTCGCCAGATGATATGTGGTGGGTAGGCAAAATGAAAGAGTATATATGTATATTCTAACTTTTATTTCTTTTATAATTTTTTCTTTCTTTAATGCGGGCTGGGTAAGCAATTGCAATAATTTTAGAACCACTGTAAAAATCCGCTGAAAGAGATCCGTTTAATATAAGATAAGCAAAGAAAATATTTAATCTTTTTTTTTAAAAATTGATTTCTGTGTCTTTTGAAACACTGGCAAACACTTTAGATAATGAGACTGAAGGTCATAAAAAATATTTGAAAAAAAATAAAACTTTCTCAAAGTTTTAAATAAAATGTATTTTAAATAAATATTGTAAACAACGTTGGTTCAAAATGGCAAAGGAAAGTCATAACTTCCGTCTTTACAAGTACCAAATTATCCACCCTTCAATTCACTTTTAATGGCCAGTTCTTCACCAATGTACTCCGATACTGGGAAGTTCTATGGGGGTCCAATTAATTATGAGAATTCGGTCTCATCCAATTTTCATTCCTTGAACCACTGTTGAGGTAGTTTTGTTAAACCCTTTATATATAGTACTGGTACCATATACCTGACTGTGACGGTCAAAGAGAAATCTATTTGAAATAACTACATTTAGGGAATACTAAAGCTCAGCTCTATTTTGTACATCTTCAATAGAATTAAAAATAACAACACACAAAAACATTGTATAAAGTATTTCAATATGTATTACATACACAAGTCGTTAACAATATAAAAAAAATAGTTTATTCAACGGACATTATCTTAACATCTCTCAACGATTGAAATACAACTGTTTCAACAACGTATCCAACCAATAGTCTATATGTTTTCATATCTGTTTGTGCACTCTATCTATCTATCTATCTATCTATCTATCTATCTATCTATCTATCTATCTATCTATCTATCTATCTATCTATCTATCTATCTATCTATCTATCTATCTATCTATCTATCTATCTATCTATCTATCTATCTATCTATCTATCTATCCATCCATCCATCCATCCATCCATCCATCCATTCATCCATCCATCCATCCATCCATCCATCCATCCATCCATCCATCCATCCATCCATCCATCCATCCATCCATCCATCTATCTATCTATCTATCTATCTATCTATCTATCTATCTATCTATCTATCTATCTATCTATCTATCTATCTATCTATCTATCTATCTATCTATCTATCTATCTATCTATCTATCTATCTATCTATCTATATATCTATCTATCTATCTATCTATCTATCTATCTCTATCCGTCTGTCTGAATGATTGTCTATCTCTTTTTACATCCACAGTACCACACAATTTTTTTTGTGTATACATATGTATATGTATATATGTATATGTATCTGTAATATGTATCTGTATATTTATCTGCATATGGTTGTATATATGAATATCTATCTGTATATATGTATCTGTATATATGTATCTGTATATGTATCTGTATATATGTATATATGTATATGTATATGTATATATGTATATATGTATATGTATATATGTATATGTATTATTGTATATATGTATATGTATATATGTATATGTATCTGTATATATGTATATATATAAATGTATATGTATCTGTATATATGTATATATGTATATTATAAATGTATATGTTTATATGTTTATGTATATGTATCTATATATAAAAATATTTAATGTATATGTATCTTTAACTATATTATATTTGTCACATAATTCTTTTTTTTTTCGAGTTCTTTCGGCGGTGATCGGAATTTAAAGAGTGTAACATTCTAGATCGCGACATCGTTTGATTTATTCATTGAAAACATCCTCCTCTCATTATCTCTGTCTCTCTCTCTCTCTCTCTCTCTCTCTCTCTCTCTCTCTCTCTCTCTCCATACACTTGTTTCATCCGCCCTTGCATCTCCTCCATTTACTCTTTGTTATGCAATGTCAAAGTTCAAAATTTTTTTTTATTTATATTTATGCAGATATCTTGAAACCATAAAAGGCTATTGATCAGTACTAAATAAATAGTTTAACAACTTCACATTTATAGTTTCCGCTTTGTGACATCATGCAAATCCTTTGAATTTAATTAGTCATGCACGCTTACCAGACAAATGATTGAATAGTTGAATGAAAGTGTAATTCAAGCCTGAACCCCGCTACCGGGGGGGGGGGGGGGGGTTCTGGGCCTCATGCTTGAAAACACCATGCAAATGGCTGAGGATGTACTATGAACACTTATTACGTTCAAGTAACTCTTCTATTCGGTGTGATGGTCTCTTTAGATTCAATGGTGTCTTACTGATCGTTTACACTTTACAGTAATGCGTGTTCTGAACAGACGTTTACAGTAATTTGTGGTCTCAACAGACGTTTACAGTAATTTGTGGTCTCAACAGACGTTTTACAGTAATTTGTGGTCTCAACAGACGTTTACAGTAATTCGTGATCTCAACAAACGTTTACAGTAATTTGTGATCTCAAGAGACGTTTACAGTAATTCGTGATCTCAACAAACGTTTACAGTAATTTGTGATCTCAAGAGACGTTTACAGTTATTCATGATCTCAACAAACGTTTACAATAATTCGCGGTCTCAACAGTAGTTTGAGTGTATGTGTTAAAGTTTGTTTCATTTTAGGGCAAATTTTGCAATTTTAAGGCATAACTTTTTTTAGGGCATGAATATTTCGACGTTTATTTTTTGAGATCATAAAATTCGAAGCCCTAATTATGACACTAGAATGACTTAATGGAAGGTATCTGTCAATGCGACAAATTTATTAATTCTAAATAATTATGATACTACTATAACAATAACTGACGTCCGTGCATGTCCCTTGAAATTACCGGCGGTAAGGTTTCGTTGTAAACGTCCAACAGTTTCAAAGCTGCCTCCAGGGCAAGACTTCCGTTGCCAACCCTGATAACATTCTGCAAGCCCCTGGTCCAACAATGGTCAAAACTGGACAGTTTAAAGTGGGGCGGGTTATCAACGAGCACGTGTGGGATATTTAACAAAACTGATAAAATATGCCCGTGGAGTCGGTCCGTGATCACCACCCGCCCCCTAAGGAGAAATTCGACCCCTTCCTGCGCCACCAGGAAGGCCGTCTCTAGGTCTTGAGCGCCAACGTTCGATTCCCACTCAGATGTCCAGTCCGAAGCGTGGACAGACACGTTGTCTGGTAACGTGGGCAACTCATAGCTCGGACTCTCTAAATCTTTCCTCCTCAACCAAATAATATCATAAAAAGGCGGCATCTGTCTCGGAAGCATTCCCAGGCCGAATGCCATATCCGGCGCTAAAATGTGTCGAATGCCAATAAAATATTTCCTGGCTATCGTGAATGACCTTGGATCCCTGAGAAACATGACCAGGTTAGGTTTATTGGAGTAGATTATTCTACAGTGCTCGAAATGAGCGGAGTTGTTGTACAGCCAGATGCTCTGAGAGAGCAAAATTTTGAGATGATTCGGAAAAAGTCTAATTATTTTGTCTCTGATTTCATCGTGTAGTGGATACCCTACCAAGTTTCCCCCACCTTGCATCACAATAACCAGATCGTCAGGGTGGTATCGCTTACTAATCTCGTAGGCCTGGATCAGATGGACCGACAGGTTGCACTTAAAAGTCTCACAGTAGAACACGATCTTTTTTTTCAGCTTTCTCAGCAGCAAAACTTCACCGGAAGTGATGGCCGGGTCCCCTTTGTTGTTGTACACGGCTATTTCCAGCAACATCACGTGACTCGCGTTGCCAATCAAATCGCCGAGTAGATTTAAAAGAACCCGCTGGGCCTCGTCCACCAGTTGCGCGTTCTCTGTCAGGGTTTTGGCTCTCAGGTTCGTCACAGTTGGGTGGTTCACTAAGCGCCACGACAGAAATTCTTCCTCATCTACGTCGTGGTCTTCAGCATCCAATGACGACGTGAATTCAGAAGTGGATTCCGCGTTGTCCAGTACGTCCATCCAGCCCCAGGGACGTGGCGGTTTTACTAGGACTTGATTGTTCCTTGTGGGGTGAGAATGAAGTACAGATAAACTCAATACGCACAGTGTGAATGTGATAAATAGACCAATCTTGACAGGAGACCAAAATTTGGCACCTGAAATGTACCATACACAAAAAAAAAAAAAATTAATAATAATCATCATAAAAAATTTTAAAAACAATATTTTTATTTTACTGAGTTTATAAACGAGGAACCTTAACTCAACATAAGTAATCAAAATAAATACCTGAGGTGGGTGGGGCAAATAGACAGAAAGAAAAGAACAGAGGCGCTGAGGTAGTTTATAGGACACCAGCCAATGAGCTAAGACAGAAGGGCAGGCCATGAAGCAGTGGGTGGATGGAGTCGAGAAAGACCTGAAAGTCATGGGAGTTAGAGAGTGGCGGTAGACGACCATCGATCGGGAAAAGTCGACAGCAGCAGTGCCGTAGCGGGGCACACTACCTATTTAATTAATACCTTTTTTAGAGCCCCCCCAATTTGAAAACCATCTAATATTATATGTAAAATATACCATTTGGCGCCCCTTTCTGAGTAGCGCCTGGGGTATGATGCCCCCCATGCCCACCCCTCGCAGAAGGGGTGGGCATGGGGGGCAGTAGAAGTCCCAGGGCCCGATGTGGGCTTAGATCCATAGAAAGAAGAACATTCTTAGGCGTTTTGCTTAATCTGGAGGCCCATTTAAGGATGGAACAATTCTTTTTTTCCTTCTTGATCCCATATCTGATCTCAATGTCGGAGAATCCTTTGTTGTGCCTTTATACAGCTTCCCCCTCCACACACACACACACACCATATTCAATGAGGCAGTGGTCATGGGGGCCACTGTAAGGATACAAATAGAGTCTCCGTGGGTTCGAGCCCGTAACCATGACTGCACTAATCAGACTCACAACCTTAGCTTTGCTTTTGTTTAGTTGTGTGGCAGTCAAATTCGAAGGGAAGACAGTACTAGAATTCAGAACAGGTGGAGTAAGGCTCAATACTGTTCTGTTGGCAGGTCGTCGGTATGTGTCGGGTAAGTGTCGGGTCTGTGGCGGGTAATTGGCGGGTAATTGGCGGGTCTGTGACGGGTAATTGGCGGGTCAGTGGCGGGTAATTGGCGGGTATGTGTCGGGTCTGTGTCGGGTGATTGGCAGATGTGTGTCGGGTCGTTGGCGGGTCTGTGGCAGATTTCTGATGGTTTAAACGTTTTATAAAAGGTATATATATATATATATATATATATATATATATATATATATAACAATAACCAACTAATTATTAACATAGAATTAGATTTTGAAATTTCTTTTCACTGTTACTAATCTGGCAGGTTTTCGACGGTTTTCTATTGCTAGACCAAAGTATAGTAATAACTAGGGAGCGACCGATATGCCTTTTTACCGATAGTCCGATACCGATATTTTTCCCCAGCATTTTACCGACACCGATATTTTTTTTTAATCAACAACAATGCCAAACACGTGTTTTTCTCGTGCTACAGCTAATGACGTATGTCAACCCATGCTCACCTCTTCCCTGTAATATTTCGTAACACTTCGCCCACACGTAAGTCTTGTTCCCCCCCCCCTCCCCAACTTCCCATCCCAAAAAAATGCACACAGATGTTCACTAATTGTATCATTCAAGGTCATACATTAGAATTAAAAAATGCCAATCCTATTGTTTCAAGGTCATATCGCTGATGCAATTTTTGTGGATATGACAATTTCTCTGTACGGGTTTTTTTTTTCCTTTTTTTTTTAAATCTTGTCTGATCTGGATATAGAATTGGGTTATTTACGGATTTTTTTCTGCAACTCTGTTGTGAAAAAAAAAAAAAAACAATGTATCGGCAGTCAAAAAACGGCCGGTCCGATAGTTAACCCATAGTGCCAATATCGGTTCAACTATCGGTCGCTCCCTACAAAAATCGGTCGACCCGATATTAACCGATAGGGCCAATATCGGTCCGATACCGATCCGATTATCGGTCGCTCCCAAGTAATAACCGTAACGAGTATAACATGATATTAAATTAAGCAAAAAAAAAAAAGAGCTCACCTGTAATAAGATTTAATACTTTTAATTGGCCTCCAATAGCCCTATACTTTCCTAGTGTGTAGATCGCAAGTCCGACAACTGCCAAAACAAGACCGTTGAAGTTTATCAGGGTAGCCTGCCGGTCTCCAGCCAGGTAGAGGAGAAGTACCACGAGTAGACGTTTGAAGACATTAGCCAAAGAATGGCTGACAGTGGACATCACCTGAAACATTGACACTATGTCTATCTATCTATCTATCTATCTATCTATCTATCTATCTATCTATCTATCTATCTATCTATCTATCTATCTATCTATCTATCTATCTATCTATCTATCTATCTATCTATCTATCTATCTATCTATCTATCTATCTATCTATCTATCTATCTATCTATCTATCTATCTATCTATCTATCTATCTATCTATCTATCTATCTATCTATCTATCTATCTATCTATCTATCTATCTATCTATCTATCTATCTATCTATCTATCTATCTATCTATCTATCTATCTATCTATCTAATCTATCTATCTATCTATCTATCTATCTATCTATCTATCTAATCTTTCTATCTGCCTGTCTATTTCTTTGTCAATCTGGCTATAATCATTTTATCTGTGTGTCTATCTTTCAGTTTTTCTATGTGTCTGTCCACCTGTTTATCCAATTATCAGTCCATCAGCACAAGGCAGTTGTAAATAGGCGGCACTGAGAATAGTTAAATACTCCAAGCGAATCGGACGCCATTCTCTGAAAGCTCTAACTCTCCATTAAATATTTTTTTATTGCTCCTAGTACGAATGTTTATACAATTCTTTTTTTTTTTTTGTTCTTCCATGAAATCTTCATCAAGTTTAAAAAAAAATAAACATGAACATTAAAAAATGGGAATCTAAAAGAAAAAATAAATAATATATACATATATAAACGATTTGGGCTCTGCGTCAAATCCAAAGTAAAGAATTAATACAACAGTATTCAAGTTTAAAATACATTCATGAAAAAATCGGATCTGCCCGAAACCAAAAATAACCTAGCCTACCGATCAAACCTAAGGGGATATAACTCTATGCAAAGGTCTTGCAGGGTACTATTATAATTTTGATTGTAGCTAATTTGCTTTCTACTTAAATAATTAAAAAAGCGTTTCTTTTAATGCTGGTCTTTTCTCACAGAGGCTTGCATATTACCGTTAAGACTTTAGTAATGCACCAGGTTGTTTGAATGGACAGTCAGACTAACGCCCTACCTTAAGTATCACGTTGGTCGATATGTAGGAGTACAACACATGCATCACTCCAGACATCAGCAGCATGAAGGTCATGTTGAGAAGTTCTCCAGGCAACAAGTTCTTCATGTCCAGCAGGTACAGGATGGTCACCAGAGAGAGCTCAATGGCCAGCACCAGATAGACGAGAGGCGGCGATCTAAACCTGATCTGGTGACCCGCGATGTTAGTGTTACTCTGGTGCAGAGTTTTGATAAGCATGTTTCTAACGGCCATCATAACGTTAGAAGCCAAAGCCAGACTGAGCCCAGGTACAGAAGTTTGGTCCGTATTTCCTAAAAAAGTTTGAAAACTACAAAATCAGATAGTTCAAGCTGCCATTAGGCTGAGATCTATTAGTTTATATACAACTGCAATAAGAGATTATCAAAGTCCCTGTTAGACTAATTTAATGGTCGCCAACCTTTTTTTCACCACGGACCGGTCAGCGATCGATAATTTCCCCGCGACCCACTGGAAGGGGTGGGGGTTGATTATTTCTAGTCCATGGAAAGTCGCACGACCACGACATAAATAAAAAGGAAATAATTTAATGTTTCTTGGGCGGCCCAGTAACATTCGTTCCATGGACCGGTACCGGTCCGTGGACCGGGGGGGTTAGGGACCACTGTATTAGTTCATATACAACTTCAATAACAGATTGTCAAAGTCCCTGTTAGGCTGAGATGTTTTTCGCTCAGATCATATGCACTAATGATGAGGTGGTGGTTTTAGTGTGTGAAGTCCCTGTAAGGATTAGATGAAATCTCTTAGATTATTTAAATCCACTAGTGGAACGATTTTGCTTTGCCCTTCTTTCATCCCCACCATAGTCGATAGTGCAATGAACTTGATGGCACTACGGCAGATATAGCAGGGGCTTTAACCATAACCTGAAATATCCATTGGTCCACGAAGCCGAGACTGTCAGGTAGAGATTCAAGCGCTTTACCGCAAGACCACCCGTCCCCAGGGGTGGTTTTAATAATGCCTTTTATTTCATCCAGTGGGATGGATGGCAGAGTGGTGTAGATACTTGACTGTCGATCTGAGAGTCCTGGGTTCGAACCTCGGTGAGAACCATGGAATTTTTTCCAGGTGAAATTGGGTGCAAAGTCGTCTCACCAATCCACCCATCTTTAATTTGGTACCTGACTAAGTTGGGGGAGTAAAGGCGGCTGGGCGTTGTGCTAACCACACAATCCCGTCATACGCCGAGGTTATGGAAAAACTTCATCAGCCCCGATGGCCAGTTAGGGCTAAGGGAACCTCACTTTTTTTATTTCCTCCCAATAAACGACCAAGGAAAATATAATTAAGTGACAGGATTCGCTTGTATTGAGTCAGTAACAAACATCCTAGCAACAGAGAGATCCATTAGTATCAATGAAGTCCCTGTAAGGATGAGATGTTTATCTCTTAGATCCTATAATCCACTAATGGGACGGCTTTTGCGGTGCCCGTCTTTAATCCTCCCCATAGCCGACGACTGGTCATGGAGGCACAACGTAAGGCAGTGAGGGAACTTCCATCATGACCTGAAAAAAATCCCCTTGGTTCTTACCGGATTTCGAACCCGGCAACCTCAGGTGGACCATTGCTGAACCACCCATATCACTCATCACAGAATGTTAGACCTTATGGCAATAGAGCAGCTAAGACTAAGGTAACTCGATATTTACAAGACATAACAGGGGGAGGGAAGGACGGCACTCAAAGGGAGAGACAAACTATCCTTTTTTTATTTTCCACTTTTTGTATTATGAAATTATTTTATTTTTTACATACAAGGAGTCTGATATCTGAAAAAAAAGGCTACATTCATTTCAAACGTACGACTTTTTCATTGAAATAATAAATGATTCAAACATATAATATATAGTTTACGAAAATTTGGTTCGAAAACCGTTTAAGACAATGTCCTTATAATTAAGGATTTCTTTATTTAACCTCTTGTGATTTGAAACGCACCAATGAGAATGTCTTCCACTATTTAACTGCTCCATAAAAACTATGATAATTCATTGCTGAGTGAAAGAGAAAAGGGTCTTATATGGAAAGCATATCAAATAATTAAAAGGTAATCCAAATAACGTCATAGTTGAAAGTACCTGTTAACTGGCCAACGAAGATAAGAGATCCGACAATGACTATCGGTAGTGAGATAATGGTCTCCGCTGGACACACTGACCTCATCACCATATGTTGGGCCACGGCAATAAACAGAGGTTCAGACATTTTTATAGCTTGTGTAGACGCTGCCTACAAATTAGAAGCAAGCAAATCTTCAAGACAAACATTGTTTGCGTATGACCGGTATTTTTTGATGAAATATATTTATGTAAAACAGAATGTAAGAAAGTAAATAATAATATATATATTAAAACAATGAGCATTTATGTAAAACAGAATGTACGTATGTACAACAGAATGTACGTAAGTACAACAGAATACATTTATGTAAAACATGTATATGTATGTATGTAAGACATGTATATTGTCAGGATATTATGGTGGGGGGGGGAGTGGATTTAGAAAGGGGTGTGCTGTGAGTGATGAGTAAGGAGAGATCTGGTTTTTGTTTGTAAAAACAACTAGAATGTAACACAGAATGTATTAATACATAACATAATCTATGCATGTGCACCAGAATAGTTCTTAAAATACCAAGAAGAAATAGAAATATTAAATTATAATTCATCGCAAAGCTTTGGGATATTTAATTTATAATATTAAGTTTTTTGGCTGGAAAAATGTTAAATATTTTGTGCCATTTTACTAAACTTTCAATTATATGGCATCTTATTATTATTAAACTGTCAGGTAATGTATCGTTTTTGGGAGAAGAAATTATTTTGATAATATTATTGATGCTTTACCTTTATAAAAGATCAGGGGATTTGAATATATACGGTAACCAGGGTCATGACCCGGCTCTAAGTCAACATTAATAAATAAAGGTTTATTATCTTATGCCGGTCGCCATTGTTCTTAGACTAAAAAAAAACAACCCAGGAACAATGGCCTACATATAAATAGTCACGCAAGACTGACTGCTAATAATATGTCACTGTGCAGGCAGTTACCTAATATGAACATGCACCGACATGAAACTTTACCCATAATCCTTAACTAAACATTTATATAATACCGATAATGTCCTAACCCACTGAACCGTAAAAAAAAAGTCTGACTCATTCAACTGAAGGTCGTATTATCGTTATTTTTACCTAAACTGGCCATTTTGATATTGAAGTTTTTCGAGTACCATGATTCCGTAACGCAGTGGCTACGATTCCGGTCAACCGTACTCCGTATTATTGTTTTACGGGGTCCGACTATAGATATTGCGCCTAACCCTAATCCTAACCCTATTCCTAACCCTAACCCTAATCCTAATCCTATTCCTAACCCTAATCCTAACCCTAACCCTAACCCTATTCCTAACCCCGAAAACCAAAAATATGCATTAATATGCACTACGCCACTGGATGTAGGCGAGTTGTATCCTTATTGTTTTTGATATTTCGAGCTCGGTATTGACATTTACTGAAATAACTGACAGAAAGATCATTTAAAGCTGTCCTTGCTTAAAAATATTCTTTTTAATTTGATTTTTTTTCTGGTGCTTTATCTATTATTTCGGTGGAAGTTTCAGAAAAAGATGCCGATGAAATCAATGTTCTTATAAATGGCGATATCTTTCAAAAAACAGAAGGATGTGTAGCCTTTAGTTGACATGACTATGAAGGCCTGAAGTTGTTCCTAATTTGGCTCAGAGATTGTCCGTCATCTTCAAGAAATGAGACAAAACAGATGTCACTTTTTTTCCCAATAGTTTCATTTACATTTATTTTCAGGAAGATCTTTTTTATGGCCCCATATTCAATCAGCTGAAGGGAAATAGAATCCTGATTTAATTAAATGCTTGGGTGCTTCTTACACACACACTATTGACATCACTAAGTGTCTCAGCCCGCAGTTATCACTGAGATAGTTCAGAGAGAGAGAGAGAGAGAGAGAGAGAGAGACAGAGAGAGAGAGAGAGAGAGACTGGAATAATTTTAGAGTTTAGACCTCAGTCCCAACTACACACGATTCAAATTTCCCGCCTAAATTGTCCCAGGAAGGTTTGGTAGGAAGTGTAGGTCATTAAGATATATAAATCGCTGATGCATAAATAGCCAGTGATTTCAAACAAACTGCGCTAAGTTAGTGAGAGAGAAAGAATTACGTTTGAATTAAATAGACAATTGAATGTTGTATCTCAGAAACAAGTTGAGTGTGCAATTCAAAGTAGACTTATGCCTTCTAAAAAAAGAAAAAGTGCACACTGAATGAGTAAGTGTACATCAGATTAGAACGTAGTTAAAAGCCCAGAATATAACTTACACAAAATGCGCATCGTCAAAATTAATTGAATTTTCCGAAAGTCGTTGTAACAGTGTTATTGGCATACTGCGTAACAATATTTATGTGCTAGACAATTATTAAATGAAAATAACACAAATAACGGCGGCGTTAAAGTCATTATTAGAAGATTTAAAAAAATTCGTTGAGCTTTATGTATGATTTATATTCTGCGGTAGGAAGATGCCGTCCTTTTTTTATATAGCATCGAATGTCAGAAAGCTTTGTTTGAGAAAGACTTAGATATTTCTTATGTTCAGAAACCATTCGCTTCTGCTTTGAACTTCTTCCGGGACGTGCAGTAAATCCCTGTCAGTTCGAGGCTTTTCATGAAGAAATCAACTTTGATTTCTATGACCTGAATAATCATTCATCAGTGACGTGGTTTAACTGTCAAAGCATGTTTCATTTTTTTTACAAGATCCAAAAAGAAATAGATTTTTTTAACGGAATATATAGACATTCCTTTATTTCCCAGAATCCCTTTGATTGTAACCTTGATAAGTTGAGCTACAATTGCAGCTCACAGATTCGCAAGTCAGTATTGTTGAAAGAGAAACACGGAGAAGGGAACCAGATGGACTTTTACCACAGCTTACCTGATGCTGAGTTTCAGAAATAAAATAGTTGCTTGTATAACATCAGTGTTTGGAACAAACAGTCTTTCCTTATGCCATAGAATGACTGATGAACATTTGAAACACATGAAGAATGTATAACTAGAACGACTGACGAACATGTGAAACACATGAAGAATGTATAACTAGAATGACTGATGAACATTTGAAATCAATGCACTCGATTGGATATGGGAATTCCAAATCAAACATTGAGAACATATTGAAAACCAAATGTCAGCTTCACAAATCTCATACAACTTTTTTTATCCTTAGTTTTTTTTTTTAAATCGGATTTGTGCACAATATGGCTAAGTATGGAATTTGTTCACACTGTGTCTAAGTTTTGGATATGTGCACAATATGTCTCAGTATGGGATTTGTGCACAATATGGCTAAGTATGGAATTTGTTCACACTGTGTCTAAGTTTGGGATATGTGCATAATATGTCTAAGTATGGGATTTGTGCACAATATGGCTTAGTATGGAAGTTGTTCACATTGTGTCTAAGTTTGGGATATGTGCACAATATGACTAAGTATGGGATTTGTGCACAATATGGCTAAGTATGGAATTTGTTCACATTGTATCTAAGTTTGGGATGTATGCATAATATGTCTAAGTATGGGATTGGTGCATAAAATGTCTAAGTATGGAATTTGTGCACAATATGTCTAAGTATGGTATAAGTGCACAATATGTCTAAGTATGGTATATGTGCACAATATGTCTAAGTATGGTATATGTGCACAATTAGTCTAAATGCGTATAATGGTTTTTTTATGATTAACGTGAAGTGCTAACTTCAAATTATTTTTTTTTCCTCAGTCGCCTACTTGAGTCATCAGTTATCTGTGCCCAGGCACGCCGAGAGGGAGGGGGCAGGGGGGGTCATTGCCAGGGGGCCCGCATCTGTAAGGGGGCCCGGCCGCCCCGACCATGTCAATTTTTTCACGACTTATTGTTTATTAAGGGGCCCGCAATGATGTCCTGCCCTGGGGCCCGTGTTGGCTCTCGGCGCCACTGTCTGTGCCCGGCGGTGAGAATTGTTCGGTGAACCCCTGTAATAGCTGAAACAGTGGCCACAATGGAGGCGTATTATCTTCGGAGTTTCCATTACCCGGATGTACAAAGTTCACCGTCATACAGTCATTCTATCGATCAGATTGACTGACCTTGTAAAAGTAATAAAAGAAATGCAAACGCTAAACGCATGGATGCGTTCTTAGGTGTTTATTTAATGTCACGAATTGGAAAATGCATTATTGATGACTAAATGTTTGCTATTTACATTGCACCGACACTTCCTGGTTTGCTGAATGTTTCCTATATGTGTTTGTGCAATGATTACAGTTGAAGTTAAGTGTTTGTGCAATGATTACAGTTGAAGTTATGTCTTTGTGCAATGATTACAGTTGAAGTTATGTGTTTGTGCAATGATTACAGTTGAAGTTATGTCTTTGTGCAACGATTACAGTTGAAGTTATGTCTTTGTGCAATGATTACAGTTGAAGTTATGTCTTTGTGCAATGATTACAGTTGAAGTTATGTCTTTGTGCAATGATTACAGTTGAAGTTATGTGTTTGTGCAATGATTACAGTTGAAGTTATGTGCTTGTGCAATGATTACAGTTGAAGTTATGTGTTTGTGCAATGATTACAGTTGAAGTTATATGTTTGTGCAGTGATTACAGTTAATGTTATGTGTTTGTGCAGTGATTACAGTTGAAGTTATGTGTTTGTGCAATGATTACAGTTGAAGTTATGTGTTTGTGCAATGATTACAGTTGAAGTTAAGTGTTTGTGCAATGATTACAGTTAAGTGTACATTGCAATAGTTAGTTGAAGACTATGTGTTTGTGCAATGATTACAGTTAAATTTATGTGTTTGTGCAATGATTACAGTTGAAGTTAAGTGTTTGTGCAATGATTACAGTTGAAGTTATGTGTTTGTGCAATGATTACAGTTGAAGTTAAGTGTTTGTGCAATGATTACAGTTGAAGTTATGTCTTTGTGCAATGATTACAGTTGAAGTTATGTGTTTGTGCAATGATTACAGTTGAAGTTATGTGTTTGTGCAATGATTACAGTTGAAGTTATGTGTTTGTGCAATGATTACAGTTGAAGTTATGTGTTTGTGCAATGATTACAGTTGAAGTTATGTGTTTGTGCAATGATTACAGTTGAAGTTATGTGCTTGTGCAATGATTACAGTTGAAGTTATGTGTTTGTGCAATGATTACAGTTGAAGTTATGTGTTTGTGCAATGATTACAGTTAATGTTATGTGTTTGTGCAGTGATTACAGTTGAAGTTATGTGTTTGTAGCAATGATTTCAGTTGAAGTTATGTGTTTGTGCAATGATTACGGTTGAAGTTAAGTGCATTTGTACAATGATTACAGTTGAGTTATGTGTTTGTGCAATGATTACAGTTGAAGTTATGTGTTTATTACGTGATTACGGTTGAGGTATGTGTTTGTGCAATGGTTACAGTTGAAGTTATGTGTTTGTGCAATGATTACAGTTGAGTTATGTCTTTATGCAATGATTACAGTTGAGGTTATGTCTTTGTGCAATGATTACGGATTGAAGTTATGTGTTTGTGCAATGATTACAGTTGAAGTTATGTGCTTGTGCAATGATTACGAAGTTGAAATTTATGTGTTTGCGTGCAGTGATTACAGTTCAACAGTTACTTGTGTTTGTGCAATGATTTACAGTTAATGTTATGTGTTTGTGCAGTGATTACAGTTGAAGTTATGTGTTTGTGCAATGATTACGGTTCAAGTTATGTGTTTGTGCAATGATGATTACAGTTGAAGTCTAAGTGTTTGTGCAATGATTACGGTTGAAGTTATATCTTTGTGCAATGATTACAGTTGAAGTTATGTGTTTGTGCAATGAGTTACAGTTGAGGTATGTGTTTGTGCAATGATTACATTATAAGTAACGTATTTGTGCAATGATTACGAAAGTTGAAGTTAAGTGTTTGTGCAATGATGATACAGGTTGAAGTTATGTCTTTGTGCAATGATTACAGTTGAAGTTATGTGTTTGTGCAATGATTACAGTTGAAGTTATCTTGTTTGTGCAATGATTACAATTGAGTTATGTGTTTGTGCAATGATTACAGTTGAGTTTATGTCTTTGTGCAATGAGTACAGTTGAAGTTATGTCTTTATGCAATGATTACCAGTTGAAGTTATGTGTTTGTGCAATGATTACAGTTGAAGTTATGTGCTTGTGCAATGATTACAGTTGAAGTTATGTGTTTGTGCCAATGATTACAGTTGAAGTTATGTGTTTGTGCAATGATTACAGTTAATGTTATGTGTTTGTGCAGTGATTACAGTTGAAGTTATGTGTTTGTGCAATGATTACAGTTGAAGTTATGTGTTTGTGCAATGATTACAGTTGAAGTTAAGTGTTTGTGCAATGATTACAGTTGAAGTTATGTGTTTGTGCAATGATTACAGTTGAAGTTATGTGTTTGTGCAATGATTACAGTTGAAGTTATGTGTTTGTGCAATGATTACAGTTGAAGTTATGTGTTTGTGCAATGATTACAGTTGAAGTTATGTGTTTGTGCAATGATTACAGTTGAAGTTATGTCTTTGTGCAATGATTACAGTTGAAGTTATGTCTTTGTGCAATGATTACAGTTGAAGTTATGTGTTTGTGCAATGATTACAGTTGAAGTTATGTGCTTGTGCAATGATTACAGTTGAAGTTATGTGTTTGTGCAATGATTACAGTTGAAGTTATGTGTTTGTGCAATGATTACAGTTGAAGTTATGTGTTTGTGCAGTGATTACAGTTGAAGTTATGTGTTTGAGCAATGATTACAGTTGAAATTTTGTATTTGTGCAATGATTACAGTTGAAGTTATGTGTTTGTGCAATGATTACAGTTGAAGTTATGTGTTTGTGCAATGATTACAGTTGAAGTTATGTATTTAGTTTTCAAGACGTATTTTAACGTGTCAGTTGAAATAAATGTTTATGACTTGACATATTATGAAAAATTAACATTCTTGACTGATTTCAACGTGTTTTGTTATGGGGATGATGATGATGTAAAAATGATAGAAAATAAAATTATGAAGATGTTAAGCCAAACTTCAGGAGTCCGTGTCGCCCTTTTAAAATATCGGCCAACATTTGAAAACAATCTGATAATAATTTGATTCTCTGACTATTCCTTAAATTGTCCATAATTAGCCATAGTCTATAAGAAAATGTTATTTTATATTTCCACTATGAAAAAAAGTTTTTTTTCCTTTGATAAACTTGAAAAATTCTTTTGGTAACAACTTTTTCTTGATAAATATCTGTGTGAGTGACAGTCACCGTAAATAAATGATAAATTACGTAATTAGTGAACATACAAATCTTACACTGACCTCTATAAATGTCTTACTGTAGTTAGTGAACACACAAATCTTACACTGACCTCTATAAATGCCATACTGTAGTTAGTGAACACACAAATCTTACACTGACCTCTATAGGTGTCATATTGTAGTTAGTGAACACACAAATCTTACACTGACCTCTATAGATGTCATACTGTAGTTAGTGAACACACAAATCTTACACTGACCTCTATAAATGCCATACTGTAGCTAGTGAACTGTAGTTAGTGAACACACAAATCTTACACTGACCTCTATAGATGTCATACTGTAGTTAGTTGAACACACAAATCTTACACTGACCTCTCATAAATGCCATCACTGTAGCTGAGATGAGACTGCTGGTGATTAGTGAACACTTTTAAATCTTACTATGACCTCTATAAATCTCATACTGTAGTTAGTTGTGAGAGTGACTGTGAAGTGAGAGACCATCAGAACAATCTTCACTTTGATTGGACAGTTTGGAAATACTTGAATCAACATTACACACGTTCCACACTGCAAATGTAAATCAAAAGATACAAGCAATCCATAAATGAATCAATCCATAGATTGAACTAAATTACAAATAGAATCTAAATCTTTATCGATCTCGTTAAAATAATAGTACGCCCATGCGGATAGAAATATCCTAACCAATTGTCGGGGTCCCCGGCTAATATGTCTTACCAGTTATCCAGGGTAGGATTGGTCATACAAAGCCCAGCTGTCACTGTACGATTGAGGACAATTGTAGAGGATAACGTAGTGCATTTTATAATGTTTATTTACTAGCCTGTACCCTGCAAAACCTTTGCATAGAGTTATATTCCCTTGAGGTTGGTCAGTAGGCTTGGTTGTTTTTGGTTTCGGATAGGTCCGGTTTCATCATGATTTTTATTACTATTGTTTACGTTTGACGATTTTAAACTAGGATACTGTTGTATTAATTCTTTACTTTCGATTTAACGCAGAACCCACACCGCTATTATTTATATAGATATAATGGGCAGAGCATGTATTTGAATGGTTTTTTGCGTGATAAAATATGAGATCTGTCCATAATGTTGACACTCAACAAGTGAACTGGCAATATTTACCTGCAATATGGTCAATGTAGTTGCCGAGATGAGACGTAGAGTTGTTGTAGATGTAAGCTGCAGAAATATCTTTCCACAATAGTGGCATAACAATGAGGCCAAACACCAAAAGGCGAAAGTCAAAAAGATTTTTAAAACTGCCTTCATTGTACAGTATTTTATTTTATCGAAATTTATCACAAATAGACAAGTCTGAGAACATAAAAAAAACAACACACTTTTTATCATTTGGAATGTTATAATTGTATTCCCTAACTTAAATGTATCTTACAGACTTTCACACATTTTAGAAATGATCTTGTCTGTTTATGGGTAAACAAGTCAAAACATCCCCATAAAATGTTGACAGCTATTGGCTCGTTTGTCATTGTCAGCTGATCCAGTAATGTCCAGATAAAACTGTGAATATTATGTGTTGGATCGTGCCAGTGGTTACTGAAACAGTTACCGTATATACTCGCATATAAGCCGAATTTAGAACTATAAAAATACAATACTGAAATCAGGGGATCGACTTTTATGCGATGTAGGCGTATATCCGATTATATACGGTAGTTTTCATAAGTGCTATTTCTTATTTCAATACTATGTGATGTTGTAGCAGGCGTCTTAGAGCTGATACTTGTGTGTGTGTGGTCATTATCAACGTGAACGAGTAGGCCGCACACCAATGACTGGCTACTTGTCGACTAATGTTACCCTTTTGACAGATGTACAACTATATCCAGTCCCACCGACAGAAATTTCGGGCCCTTGGGCAGGGCTGTCACGCCCCTCCCCCGTGCTGATAATAATATTTTCAAAAGTTGATTGGCCAGCTCAGTTCGGGCCCCTTAAACTCGCCGGGCCTCTGGGCATTTTCCCTCTGCCCCCACCCTCTCGGCGGTACAGGCTGATGATATTTATAAATATCATAGCCATTACTTGCATATCTATGCCGAGTTCATTACAGAATGTATCGAAACTAGTGTCCAGAGTGAGATAGCCGGTGATTGTAAATTACAAACATGTGTCGGTCGATAGTAATTCGCCTGTGTCACATACACAATCTTATGCTCGTACGTGTCAACATGTAAGTTTAATGAACACGGGTTATTGATTCATCTCACATGATACCTGAAATTGAGCATGTCTTGAATCGAATTCTACAGTTACATCTTTGGTGATCTTATTATTAGGTTACTATCGACTGTGTTGTAAGTAGAGTAGAGCTGGGCCCGATAGGCGGCACTTAAGTTGCTGGGGGTGGGGAGAGGGGGGCAGAATCTGCATTACTATAGAATTCTTTGGCACGGGAATGGAGTGCATATTCAGTGTCCTCCATGGCTAGTCACGTCACTGACTGCATACCATACTCTATGAGTCCAGAAAACGTTTGTCACCTACTGACAAACCTACAATTACTAAAATAACCAAACCACCTGTGTATGTCAACTACTGACAAACCTACAATTACTAAAATAACCAAACCACCTGTGTATGTCACCTACTGACAAACCTACAATTACTAAAATAACTAAACCACCTGTGTATATCACCTACTGATAAACCTACAATTACTACAATAACTAAATAACTTGTATTTGCTTCATACTTCATTCATACTGACATACACGTTTGCAACTTGTACGTCATTGCCACAAATGACCAGTACACATCGCCGTTTATATGTGCAATGTAATCCAATATGTGTATTAGGGTATTGGTGTTTGTCCTGAAGGAGGGGGTAGATGGGACTCTACCATATCTACCAAATGTTTCTACGGTTACATTCATGAGGAAGTCTTGTTCCCATGTGCGTGCAATATTCCCCTACTCATGTCACACCTTTGGTCTGATATTAAATGGCATGACAGTTTTATACAAAAGCATTTCTCCACCAATGTCACAGTGGGACCGATTGACTCATTAAGTCCTGGTGATACATTTCTTACAATGAACTGGTATCATTTCTTACAATGAACTGGTATCATTTCTTACAATGAACTGGTATCATTTCTTACAAAGCCGTTGTTACATATTTAGGGGCCCTAGATTAAGGTACATTCGGGGGTCCCTAGTCAAAAGTGCATTTGGGTCACATTGGGTGGCCCGAGACAAAGGTGCATTAGGGGGGGGGGGTCACTTGACAAAGATATATTTGGGGTCACTAGAAAAAGGTATATTTAGGAGTTACCAGGCAAAGCTACATTTGTGGGACATAGGCTAAGTTATAATTGGTGTCCCTAGACTAAGTTATAATTGGTGTCCCTATGCTAAGTTATAATTGGTGTCCCTAGGCTAAGTTATAATTGGTGTCCCTAGGCTAAGTTATAATTGGTGTCCCTAGTTACTTTAGTGGGTCATGTTTGGGAACTCTGGGAAAATACCATAGAATCACCGCTTTCAATATCTCGAGGCCTTCCTAATAGATAACAATAGCTGTTTGACCCTATCCAACTAGCCCGACATGGTCATCTCTTGCTCGGTTTTCCACTTAAGGAAAGGGCTAAATAAAAGTTTTAACAGGGTGGGCCTTTGTCCAGCAGTAGCGGCTCTGAAGCAGTGGGCCTATTTCTGGTTCATCTATATCAACGACTCTGAATCCTGGCCGAACTTACTTTCACAAGAACGTGTTTGGAAATTGAATCTCGTGATGATTAATACCACGAAGACTACTCCACCCCCTCCAATGTCATGTATTAAATGTTGTTTTTGTATAAGTTTCTCCCGATTCAAGGAACACAATGTAATGAATCTGATACGATCAACACATGAATAGTTTTGGGTGCGCTGTTTGTGGGCACTTTCTAATCGTATTTTTTAAAAATTTTCTCAACAGTTGACTTCTGTTTATAAAAACAAAATGTGAAGTAAATCACTGTGGTTAATTGCTTTATTCTAATCAATCATAGACTACTTTTTTTTTTCATTCTTCGGACTACATTTTAATCAATTATATTTTCAGAGCATTGAATAATCGAAATAATTAATTAAATTGGAACACGAAGTTTAGGGGACGAATTGTTTTTAGAGCATTTTCTAAAAACAATGCTCTTTTGTCCCCGTTTTGTCTGTCTGTCTGTCTGTCTGTCCGTCAGTCCGTGTATCACACCATAGATCTCAACAACCATAAGTCCTAGACCTACATGATGTATCTATATCATTTTGTAGGTCTTGGCCTGCCAAGAAATGACTTTTGTCCGTTTCGCGATCCTGACTCTCTGAGGGCCGTAAAAGGGGGCTTGTAGTACCGTTTTTTTACTATATAAGCTATATTAATAAAGGAGCCCCTATATCTCAGCATCCATCCAGTCCTAGACCCATGATGTATATATCATTTTTTTTTTTTTTTTTTTTTAGGTATTGGCCTGCCAAGTATGTACATCAAAAGTCCATTTCGCGACCTGACATCTCAGGGCCAAATTAAGGAAAAAAAAAGCTCCCAGTATTAGGTACCGTTTTTGCTTATATTTTAAATATAAATAATAAAAGCTAATCAAAGGGGCGTAATCATTATTTATTTTTGTAACAGTTATTCAACATGACTTACTTCCCGTACTTTATATAAAACAACAATTGGCGGAGTTTTCGGACGACAGAGCTATGCAACAATTGACGGAGTTTTCGGACGATTAAATGACTACAATTTCGAATGTTTTCAATTATGAGTTTTCAGTAACCACAAACCACTTGTAGTTAGATTTAAGAGAAAATAATTTTTTGTCAAATATAAAGAAACGTCTTTATAATATTTTTTTTACAGATATATGCATTACACAATTGAATTTATAAACATTTCCAAAATTTATAAATATTTACTGAAAGCTAACAAACGTACTGATACATAACAAGAAAATGCGCTAACACGTCCTGTGTCCAGAATGGAACAGGCTTAATTGCTTGTTTTTGTATGAGAATGGTATTTGGTGAAGTTCCACATTAACGTGATATTTAAACACATTTAGTTGCTCATTCTACTGGTGTGATGCGCATGTTTTGAGCTGTATTCTGCGTGCGATTTAGAAGCGCTACTCAGTGCAAGCAAAGCGGATCTTTCGAGCATCTTTTTCGTATGTAAAAATGCCAGCGCGGAGAATTTAGATAAAATATTACTGTAAACATTTTTTTTTAAACTGAAGAATCTAATCATGATTCTTTTCAAAAGTCTTATATCCACGATTTATAAACTAATAGTACAGCATCATTCACATATACGCAAAATGAATTAGGCGTTTATTGTATATGATGAAGCGTTTATTGTATATAGTGAGGCGTTTATTGTATATGATATCATAAACGCTGTAAAAATAATCGTCGAAAACGGAACCCAAAGATATCCAACGACAACGAAACTCGATCTTTGAATGTTTGCATGTGTCAAATAGCGAGTTATTGCATGTGTCAAATAGCGAGTTATTGCATGTGTCAAATAGCGAGTTATTGCATGTGTCAAATAGCGAGTTATTACATGTGTCAAATATTAACCGTAGGTTCTGGCTGGATATACATGAAATAAAACAATTACATATCCAAACCAAAAATAAAATAGAGAGATGTATACAAAAAGCTTACCTATTACATTTGATTTATAACACAAGAGAGTTGACATTGGCTGTCATTCAACTGATAGTCATTTTCAATCAGAGACCCTATATTTAAACTTTAGCATATAATACTTGTATTATAGTATTATCTATACAATGTCTGTTACACAGCTCAACCAAAAAATTTTTTTTGCGAATTGCCAAGATTGTTTGAATGAATTTATAACAATTCATGGGTGCTGATTTCAAAACTGCCACTGCTTTTGCTAAATTGGCTCTAGTTTCTGAGATATTGGACATCCTTCAAAATATGATTATACCCTTTGTTTAAAACAAATGCAATAAGTTTGGTGTCTTTTGTTTAATTTAACTAAACCAAGTTATAACTTGATTTATTTTTTTCTCTTTTATGCTGCATTCTAAAGACATCATGAGTTCATCACGAAGATGCAGCAAAAATAATCCGAATGTATTCTGTTACATCTGTGGAGAATACATGATTGAAAAGCAAAGAAGAAATATAACCGACTTTGTGCAGCAGGCATATTTGGCTTATTTCGGTGTGAAGCTGGGAGACCAAGACAAGTCTTGGGTTCCCCATAAGGTCTGCAAAAAGTGTGTGGAGATCCTACGGCAGTGGACAAATGGTGAGAAGAAAAGTCTAAGTTTCGGTGTACCAATGGTATGGCGAGAGCCGAAAGACCATTTTGGTGATTGTTATTTTTGTATTGTGAATGTTAAAGGCTTCAATCGCCACAAGAAATCTAAGTGGGATTATCCTGATCTTGAATCTGCAAGGAGACCAATTCCACAAAGCAGTGAAGTTTCTATACCAGTGTTTACTGGATTATTAGAGTTTTCACCATCAGACTCCGACGGGGGGCAAGATCTGGAGTTTTTGGCAGGTGAAAACAGTGGAAGCGATTATGAAGGAAGTTCTTCAATACCTCAACCATTCAGCCAAGAAGAACTCAATGACCTAATACGAGACCGAAATCTTTCCAAGCAAGCATCTGAGCTTTAAAGCGTCCAGGCTCAATGAAAGAAATTTTCTCAAACCAGAAGTTAAAATAACATTTTATCGGAAAAGAGAAGAGTTTTTCTTCCATAATTCAGCCAAGAGGAAGATATTGTTTACTGTAAAGACATCCCTGGACTTCTGCTCCAAATGGGACTACAAGCTTGAAATGTGTTCTGTTACACAATGGTAACCGTCATGCATCTCTTCCCATTGCCCACTCAACAAAACTTAAAGAAGAGTATGAGAATATCAAAATACAATAGCAGAAAGTCCGTTATTATGAGCATCAGTGGTCAATTTGTGTTGATCTAAAAATGGTAAACTTCTTGCTTGGGCAGCAGTCAGGATACGCTAAATACCCATGCTGCATGTGGACAAGAGTGACATGGCCTGCAAGGGAAACCATGACTGTAGGTAAAGAAAATATCATCAACAAGGCACTGGTTAACAAAAATAAGATAATTCTCTGACCGCTTGATATCAAATTATGTTTAATGAAACAATTTGTTTAAGGCTTTGGACAAATATGGCAATTGGTTCAAGTATATTTGCAGATCATTTCCCGGATTGAGCCTGGAGAAGCTGAAAGCTGGGATTTTTTACGGTCCTCAGATTCAGAAACTCATCAACGATCGAAATTTTACTAATTTCATGGATCACTTTGAAGCTTCTTCATGGAACAGTTTTTTTCAGTTGTCAGGAACTTTTTAGGCAATAACAGATCAGAGAATTACGAAGAACTGGTGCAAGATATGCTCGCTAACTTCAGAAACATTGGAACAAATATGAGCATCAAGGTACATTACCTGCACTGTCATTTAGACAAATTTCCAGGTAACCTTGAAGACTTCAGTGAGGAACAATGTGAGAGGTTTCATCAGGATATGAGGGTGATGGAGGTGAGATATCAAGGAAGCTGGGACATACATATGATGGCTGACAACTGTTGGAGTCTCCAGTGCAATTGACCCAACGACACACACAAAAGGAAGTCGAGCAAACAGCGATTTGCTAATGCATTACCATAGACAATAAACATATTAATTAATAAATTAATTAGACATAATTAGTTTTTCAAATGAAAATGTTTTCTTCTATAACACTATTACACATATTTTTGAACAAATTTCTGCATGACCATTAACAGTTTCACTACTATTTGTTAGTATACTATTTTACTTCATGCGATTCTTGACAATTT
>JAGDYQ010000028.1:7389322-7501822 GCA_021962125.1 Bulinus truncatus
TACTGCTGTGGGTACACACAATACATTGAAATAACTGAACCTTTTTGGGTAAACACAATACATTAGACTGAATACATCATTAATACAAGTCAGTACTTAGACTGAATACATCATTAATACAAGTCAGTACTTAGACTCAATACATCATTAATACAAGTCAGTACTTAGACTGAATACATCATTAATACAAGTCAGTACTTAGACTCAATACATCATTAATACAAGTCAGTACTTAGACTGAATACATCATTAATACAAGTCAGTACTTAGACTGAATACATCATTAATACAAGTCAGTACTTAGACTCAATACATCTATATTCCCAAGACCGAGTACTTCACTCCAATAGACTTGTGACACCTCACTAAAGTTCAAATGTTAAATTTCTGCCACTAACCCCCCTCTCCCCCCCCCCCCCAAAATCCATAAAAGAAAAAAAAAAGTGTCTACAATCAGTCATGACCTGTTTTTCCTAACTAGATCGTTTCACTTAGGTCTGGGTTTTTCTTTTCTTCATCAAACAGTGCCAGAGCTAAAAGTATGGAGGCGATGACAGCGAGCGCTACCCAATGTAAGTTACACGTCAACTCTATACATCTTTGAAAATATCACGTGGTAGACATCCGCGGCTCTCAGCAGGTGGTATGCGTACGGGGAAAGGTTATCCATGGGGGGGGGGGGGAGGGGTAGCAGCGACATGAAAGTTAAGTTTAACACAACCCAGAGTTTGAAAAAAAGGATGGGGGGGGGGTCGGTCAGTTCGCTGCTGGACTCAACACCAGATCACTCGCCCCATTAAAAAAGTAAAGTCCATTGCGTTATGAAAATAAAAACATTGAGTCGTAAAACTTAGGTATACCCGCGGATACATACTTGCTCTCTCACTTCGGGGTACAGACATGAAAGATGTAGTGAGAGCCACTGGTGTAGATGACATCAAACTCAAATAGGGCATTGCCGTCAATATGACATTATATTTTTAACTCAATGATGTTGTTGTTGGTCCTTTCTTTTTTTGGAAATAGGCGGTAGGAGGAGGGAGGGAGGGAGGGATATAGAGAGGGGGGGTTGCAAGTCAAAAAGTATTATGATTTTATGGTCCGGACTAGACAAACATGGCTGGTAGATATTTGATCCTCGTCCGTGCTGGTCCAGTGTTGACCTTAATAGTAACATGAAGAACTATGGAGTATACCGGAATGTGTCTCAGTTGAAATCAACCATCTGGTTCGTGTCTTTTAAACCGGTTCATTCCTTTTTTATTTTATCTTTCTGAGACTTCGATCAATTTTTATGTTTTATGTATATGTTTCTTCTGCCTTCATTTTAATTACATGTACATCTAATGATACATATGTTATATGTCTATGTACATACCTTTCTATATATGTCAACGTAAATGTTTATGTACATACCTTTCTATATATGTCAAGATATATGTTTATATATCTATCTATTTATGTCTATGTATATACCTTCTATATATGTCCACTCATGTATATGTGTGTGTCTGTGTTTATGTCCTCCGTTGACTCTAATGTGTGATACAGTCAAGGGAGACTTCTGGAGAAACTCAAGTGAATGAATAATATGAAATCAACTTTCTGATTATATCAATAGGGAAAGTCAAAATAAGAAAACAAATGTATGTTCATGTACAGTCTTTGTGTTCAGACTGAGAGCCGACTCAGCCTAGTACATTATTTGTGAACAGCTTCAGAGCCTAGTAAATTATTTGTGTACACTAGTGTACAGCCTACAGAGAAACATCTCATCCTTACATGGACACGTTAATGTCCATTAAATTTGGCCACACAACGAATGCTAGAAGTAAACAGCGCTTACGGCCATGGACACCATAGCATAGTTTGGGTCAGTTTGGGCAGACTACCAATGTCACTTGTTCTTCATAGGACACCATATCATAGTTTGGGTCAGTTTGGGCAGACTACCAATGTCACTTGTTCTTCATAGGACACCATATCATAGTTTGGGCCAGTTTGGGCAGACTACCAATGTCACTTGTTCTTCATAGGACACCATATCATAGTTTGGGTCAGTTTGGGCAGACTACCAATGTCACTTGTTCTTCATAGATACCATATCATAGTTTGGGTCAGTTTGGGCAGACTACCAATGCCACTTGTTCTTCATAGATACCATATCATAGTTTGGGTCAGTTTGGGCAGACTACCAATGTCACTTGTTCTTCATAGGACACCATATCATAGTTTGGGCGGGATACGGAGTCCTAAAAAAAAAGTCTGACAAACTCGCGTTTGACCATTTCAGTTCTACTTAAACTTTGTTTGTTCACTTTGTACTTTTAGTTTGTTTTCTTGTTTCTCTTTGTTGATGTCACAGGTGAGACATCCGTGAGAGACATCAATGAGCTCAATTTCTCTGATTAACTTTTCTTTCTTGATTTATTTTACAATTCCAGCCATCCTTTATTGTTTTGTTTTAATGTTTATTCATTCTAAAAATAAACATAAATCCCGTTGGCCTAGTAGTAGTAATAAAAAACTCATAAAGTCTCAAACTAGTCAAGTGATATCACGTGGTACAAATATATCTCTTAACTTGGATAAACAATTTTTCATCACATAATTTAATTATTTTGTTCAATAGTTTTTGGATTAAAAAAATATTATTATTTTTTTATTCCTGTGTCGCAAAGTAAAGTTATTGATGGTGACTGTCTTTTATGTTCTAGACTCGCTTCAGGCAAAAGTTAATCTGATGACAGACTTGGCATTTTGGAGTTGTACGTGATATAAAAGTACATTACATTTATTCCATGATACACAGAGGAATATATACATGGACACATAGATGAATGTAGACATGGATACCAGTGGCGTAGTGAAGGGGGGCAAGGGGCATCATGCCCCAGGGGCTACTCACAAAGGGGCGCCAAATGGTATATTTTACATATAATAATATATGGTTTTCGAATGGAAAGGGGGGGGGCGCTAAAAAGGTATTGTGCCACGGACGCGAGTTAAGCTCGCTAAGCCACTGATGGATACATAGCTGAATATAGACATGGATACATAGGTGAACTTAGACATGGATAAGCAGTGAATTTAGAATGGATAAATAGAGAACATAGACATGGATACATAGATGAATATAGACATGGATACATAGCTGAATATAGACATGGATACATAGCTGAATATAGACATGGATAGAGCAGTGAATATAGAATGGATAAATAGAGAACATAGACATGGATACATAGATGAATATAGACATGGATACATAGCTGAATATAGAATGGATAAATAGAGAACAGAGACATGGATACATAGATGAATATAGAATGGATAAATAGAGAACAGAGACATGGATACATAGATGAATATAGACATGGATACATAGATGAATATAGAATGGATAAATAGAGAACATAGACATGGATAAATAGAGAACAGAGACATGGATACATAGATGAATATAGACATGGATACATAGAGGAATATAGAATGGATAAATACAGAACATAGACATGGATACATAGATGAATATAGACATGGATAAATAGATGAATATATATATGGATACATAGCTGAATATAGACATGGATAAATAGAGAACAGAGACATGGATACATAGATGAATATAGACATGGATACACAGAGAAAAGAAACATGGATACATAGATGAATATAGACATGGATAAATAGAGAACAGAGACATGGATACATAGATGAATATAGACATGGATACATAGATGAATATAGAATGGATAAATAGAGAACATAGACATGGATACATAGATGAATATAGACATGGATACATAGATGAATATAGACATGGATACACAGAGAAAAGAAACATGGATACATAGATGAATATAGACATGGATAAATAGAGAACAGAGACATGGATACATAGCTGAATATAGACATGGATAAATAGAGAACAGAGACATGGATACATAGATGAATATAGACATGGATAAATAGAGAACAGAGACATGGATACATAGATGAATATAGATATGGATACGTAGCTGAATATAGACATGGATAAACAGAGAACAGAGACTTGGATACATAGATGAATATAGACATGGATACACAGAGAAAAGAAACATGGATACATAGATGAATATAGAATGGATAAATAGAGAACAGAGACATGGATACATAGATGAATATAGACATGGATACACAGAGAAAAGAAACATGGATACATAGATGAATATAGAATGGATAAATAGAGAACAGAGACATAGATACACATATGAATATAGACATGGATACACAGAGAACAGAAACATGGATACATGGATGCATTTAGAAGTGTACACGATAGACATGGATAGATAAATGATTTTAATAGATAGTTTTGAAGAGAAATGGATAGACAAATACAGAATTTAATATCCATATGTCCACTATACGCCTAACTTATCCGTGATACTTTCATTTATCACCACCAATCGTCCACCTTACTCTTCTGTTTCGTTTTGTAACCAATGAAGGCCAACGGTAAAAACAACCAAATTGGTCATTCAAATTTAGTCCGATCTGTCAACACATTCGTTTGGCCCTTTGATCCTTTACATCCATTTCGTTCTCTCTATCACTGGCCAACACCCCATATACATTATTTTATTTTCCAGTCTTCACACCACTGGCATCTAACAGAGCACTTGACAAGACTGATTTTTTTTGTTGTTGTTGCTCAAAACTGTGAATCAATAAAAGATTTGATTTCTATTTGAACAAGTGGCCAGTTAACAAAAAAAAATGTTTTAAGTGACTAAAGTGGACCAATAGTGGACCATGCTATAATAGTGTTTGGTCCCAACTAGGACCTCTCCCCCCTCCCTTCTCTCACCCCACCATTGTCCCTTGTTCTGGTTGATATTTTATTTTTACTCCACTTTATTTTTTTGTAAATCTGTCTCGATCTTGATGCTGGTGGGAGAACGATGGTAACGTCAAGTTTTGTGGTAAAGAATGGAAGGGGATAGAGGTGGCTGGGTCAGAAGTTGCCCTGTTAAGTCGATCAGTTGTGATGGTGTAAATATTATTGCCTGGAAATACAGAAACCTCTCTACATGGGCATTCATGACAATTTATTAATGTTGTTATTTGAAATAATACAAAGTTCACGATATATATATATATATATATATATATATATATATATATAGGATGGATAGTTGCCACACATATATATATATATATATATATAGGATGGATAGTTGCCACACATATATATATGTATAAAGATTGGATGGATAGTTGCCACACATATATATGTATATAGATTGGATGGATAGTTGCCACACATATATATGTATAAAGATTGGATGGATAGTTGCCACACAAGAGGTGTACTGAAAAATGTTTTGCTAAATGGTTAACTTATTTTTATATTAGTCTTTTCTATTTATTATAGATTAAGTCCTCACTGTTATAGTATTTAAAAACTATATCTGCACTTTACACTCAATAAAATGTGTCTTTTTGGTCGACATTGTGGAATGTCTTGATCAATTTATATTGGATTTACATTGATTTACATTAATTTCGTTGTCAGTTTCGTTGTTCGCTTTCGCAAGGATTATCGATGAAAAATAAGGCATGGTGATATTTAGTTTACAAGTACCACACAGGTTTATTTTATAAACAAACTATTCTTTCTAAGTAGGTTACCATTCTTTCAAATTAGGTTACCATTCTTTCAAAATAGGTTACCATTCTTTCAAATTAGGTTACCATTCTTTCAAAATAGGTTACCATTCTTTCAAATTAGGTTATCATTCTTTCAAATTAGGTTACCATTCTTTCAAAATAGGTTACCATTCTTTCAAATTAGGTTATCATTCTTTCAAATTAGGTTACCATTCTTTCAAAATAGGTTACCATTCTTTCAAAATAGGTTACCATTCTTTCAAAGTAGGTTACCATTCTTTCAAAGTAGGTTACCATTCTTTCAAAGTAGGTTACCATTCTTTCAAAGTAGGTTACCATTCTTTCAAAATAGGTTACCATTCTTTCAAATTAGGTTATCATTCTTTCAAATTAGGTTATCATTCTTTCAAATTAGGTTATCATTCTTTCAAAGTAGGTTATCATTCTTTCAAATTAGGTTATCATTCTTTCAAATTAGGTTACCATTCTTTCAAATTAGGTTATCATTCTTTCAAATTAGGTTACCATTCTTTCAAAATAGGTTACCATTCTTTCAAATTAGGTTATCATTCTTTCAAATTAGGTTACCATTCTTTCAAAATAGGTTACCATTCTTTCAAAATAGGTTACCATTCTTTCAAAGTAGGTTACCATTCTTTCAAAGTAGGTTACCATTCTTTCAAAGTAGGTTACCATTCTTTCAAAGTAGGTTACCATTCTTTCAAAATAGGTTACCATTCTTTCAAATTAGGTTATCATTCTTTCAAATTAGGTTATCATTCTTTCAAATTAGGTTATCATTCTTTCAAAGTAGGTTATCATTCTTTCAAATTAGGTTATCATTCTTTCAAATTAGGTTATCATTCTTTCAAAGTAGGTTACCATTCTTTCAAAGTAGGTTACCATTCTTTCAAATTAGGTTATCATTCTTTCAAAGTAGGTTACCATTCTTTCAAAGTAGGTTAATGTGACTTCGTAGACAAACAAACCCATTCGTCACCAGTTATCAAAACATTGCTCGTCCATTGCTGACCCACATTTTTTTATGGCCAGTGACCGGTTAATAATTGATGGACGAGTCTAAACGACCTGAAGCTTATCAACAAATGAACCCGCCGGACATGACCTGCCTTAGTGTCCACTACTTGGGTGACCGCTGGAGGAGTCCGAGCCAGCGGAGAAAATGAGGCAGCCGTGTTTGTGATTTAATGAAAGAAATCGCCACCACAGTAGCCACCAGGGTTGACCCTTCTTCTAGCCAAAGACTGTCACTTGCCTAAAAAACAAAACCCTTGCTGTCCGTTGCAGAGAACTGACCGGTGAAGACGTCAGCAATGGCTCAGATCTTACGGGCTTTCCTTCCCCCCTCTCATACATCACTGACCGAAAGTTATCTCAGGGGGAGAGAACTGTAAACAGCCTCAGTCATCTCCCTTATGAAATGGATGAAGGGGATTGGGGGGTTTGAAAAAATGTAGGGCAAGCGGAGATAACCGCGTTGTAGATGGTCATAAAGAAGATCACTGGTCCTCAAAATGCAAAGAACTTAAACAATATTTACGGCTGGAGTGTAAAGGTAATACATTTTTCAACAAATACCGTCTAAAAGCAATCCATTTATAATCAAAAATCGTATATAAGCCATTCATAATACCATTATTGCGTAGTTTAACAGCATGGGATTTGGCGTTTATTATGAAGTAGGGCCTTAATGTGGGTTTATTTTTACATACATGTCTTGATTTGGAGCTAGCTTAACCATGCAAAGCCTTGGCTAGAGATATACCATAGTTTAAGGTTATCATCAATACGTTAATGTAATTATATGGGTCTATTATTTTATCTTATAAGAATTAAAAAAAAGAAACATTTATCGAATCGAGACTCATGTAAGAGGCTATCAATATTTAAACAGGAAACAGTATTCTTACTTTCGATTTGCAGCAGACAGACGCGAGACGAAGAGATGTATAGATAGATGTATATAGAGAGATGTCTATAGATAGATGTATATAGATAGATGTATATAGATTGTACGTCTTTTAAAAGCACACAGATGACAATGTTAAAAGAGGAAAATATAACAAAAGACATCTATTTAAGAATTAAATAAATGATACTTAATGTCTACTATCTAAACACAGTCGGACACATTTGTTATTAAAAATATATATATAACATTTTTCAATGGCCGAGTAGATAACTGGACAGTGAGCTTGGTAACAAAGATTTGAACCCTACACCTGCATAGACAGGGCTGAGGTCATTCTCACAAACACTACGCAGTTACATTTTTTAAAAGTCCTAATATTATGAGAAAAAAGTAACCGGACATGAATATAACAAATGTATGCAATGATAACAAATGTATGCAATGATAACAAATGTATGCAGTGATAAATTCAATAGAAAGTCTTTGAGAAAATAAAAATTACTTATGTTGTCGTAAGTTAAACATGAATGTATTGTATTATTTATTCAATGATGTTTATAAAGATACAGCTGCAAAAATGAAATATCCGAGGCAGTGGTTAGATAAGGTAGTGGCTAGATAAGGTAGTGACTAAATACTTTTATAGACTTGAGATGTGACAAATCAGTTTAAATAAAACAACAATATCATCTAGCGCAAAACTGTTAATCTATATAAATAATAGCGATGTGGGCTCTGCGTTAAATCAAAAGTGGAAATCAAGAATTCAAAATGGCGTCTCGCCGGCGTCTCGATTCGATAATTTTTTTTTAATCTACATTTTTGAATAGTTTCTGCGGTTTTCTTAAATAAAACCCAAAGGCCAAAATGTGAAATAATTCCATTTAAATTTATTTCTTTTTGTATTTCTACAACATATTGCCTCTTTAAATTGTAATAAAATTATGAAATCATGTCCGAAAACAAAAATAACCTGGCCTACTGATTAAACCTAAGGGAATATAACTCAATGCAAAGGTTTTGCAGGGTACAGCTAGTAAGAACATAATAGGGTTTGATTCCCATTTCTTCTCTGTTCGACTTTATTGGTGGGGTAGTTGGGGGGAGGGGGTGTCGCAGAATGTCTGAGCTCTGCTGTAATTTGACTATTTTTGACTTCTACTATTTTGTGACTTCTACTATAGTTTCAACCTACATGACCCCATTCCTTTATATGGCTGTACAGGATCCTTTCCTATTATTTTATTTTTATACCTAAAGATCAACTCTGAGATGTCGTGCCACGAAATAAATGATTGTTTATCGTGACAGCAGTACTGACATGACAATTTTTTTTAATGCCGCAACTCAAAGTCTGATCGTTGGGTAAAAAAAGAAAACAGGACTGTGTGTGTATGTGAGGGGGAGGGGTAGGTAGTTATGTAAGGAAGGGATACCTGTGTACTGTTGAGGTCGCTGCTGTATGAAAACCTTTTAAAAAAAATGAAGAGAGATGAAGGGTCAGTACTCAGTGCAGAATTAAGAAAACATTCACTTGAATCATGTCTTAACGTCACTCACTTCTCTCTTGACCTCTGTTAAAGGAAATTGCAGTGGCCTTCTTCTTCCTCTTGATAGCACGCGATAGTGTCGGTACCAGACCCGTTTCCTCCTTTATAACCAACCCCCACCTCCCCTCTATTTCTTGTAATTTCCATTCGAACTGTTGTTATTTTTTTTATCAAGCACGAACAGGAGGCAGACAGAGATAGAGATAGAGAGAGAGAGAGAGAGAGAGAGAGAGAGAGAGAGAGAGAGATCTGGGGGCGAGGGAGCTGTTGCGTGTGGCGGGTGGGTGGGGTAGTGGGGGGGGGGTAAAAGGCTAAACCCGTATTAAGTACGGAACAACAATTCCTTCATCTCTTTGAGTCACCGGGCAGGACAAAACTTCGGCCGCACTTAAAACCATCTCGCTTCAAGTGATCCAAGCGTCAGTTTCGTCCTGACGAATGGAGTTCCACTTGCGCCCTCCGTTAATTTATGGTGTCGCCGAGTCTCTTGACATTCTGGCCAGTCGTCGCCCGTGGGACACAGCAATACATCACAGTGTGTCTCAACAGTGTCCTTAGTTTATCTAATAGGATATTTGGGAACTGAATATATTTCATTCTAGTATCAATGCTGGTATCACTGCTCGTATCAATGCTCGTATCAATGCTAGTATCAATGCTCGTATCAATGCTAGAATCAATGCTCGTATCAATGCTAGTATCAATGCTCGTATCAATGCTAGAATCAATGCTAGTATCAATGCTCGTATCAATGCTAGTATCAATGCTAGTATCACTGCTAGTATCAATGCTAGTATCAATGCTCGTATCATTGCTAGTATCAATGCTAGTATCAATGCTCGTATCAATGCTAGAATCAATGCTAGTATCAATGCTCGTATCAATGCTAGTATCAATGCTAGTATCAATGCTAGAATCAATGCTAGTATCACTGCTAGTATCAATGCTAGTATCAATGCTCGTATCACTGCTAGTATCAATGCTCGTATCAATGCTAGTATCAATGCTAGTATCACTGCTAGTATCAATGCTACTATCAATGCTAGTATCAATGCTCGTATCAATGCTAGTATCAATGCTCGTATCACTGCTAGTATCAATGCTAGTATCAATGCTCGTATCAATGCTAGTATCAATGCTAGTATCAATGCTAGAATCAATGCTCGTATCAATGCTAGTATCAATGCTACTATCAATGCTAGTATCAATGCTCGTATCAATGCTAGTATCAATGCTCGTATCACTGCTAGTATCAATGCTCGTATCACTGCTAGTATCAATGCTAGTATCAATGCCAGTATCAATGCTCGTATCACTGCTAGTATCAATGCTAGTATCAATGCTAGAATCAATGCTCGTATCACTGCTAGTATCAATGCTAGTATCAATGCTAGTATCAATGCTAGTATCAATGCTCGTATCACTGCTAGTATCAATGCTAGTATCAATGCTAGTATCAATGCTCGTATCACTGCTAGTATCAATGCTAGTATCAATGCTAGAATCAATGCTCGTATCACTGCTAGTATCAATGCTAGTATCAATGCTAGTATCAATGCTAGTATCAATGCTCGTATCACTGCTAGTATCAATGCTAGTATCAATGCTAGAATCAATGCTCGTATCACTGCTAGTATCAATGCTAGTATCAATGCTAGTATCAATGCTAGAATCAATGCTCGTATCACTGCTAGTATCAATGCTAGTATCAATGCTAGTATCAATGCTCGTATCACTGCTAGTATCAATGCTAGTATCAATGCTAGTATCAATGCTAGAATCAATGCTCGTATCACTGCTAGTATCAATGCTAGTATCAATGCTAGTATCAATGCTAGTATCAATGCTAGTATCAATGCTAGTATCAATGCTAGAATCAATGCTCGTATCACTGCTAGTATCAATGCTCGTATCACTGCTAGTATCAATGCTAGTATCAATGCTAGTATCAATGCTAGTATCAATGCTAGTATCAATGCTAGTATCAATGCTAGTATCAATGCTAGTATCAATGCTAGTATCAATGCTAGTATCAATGCTCGTATCACTGCTAGTATCAATGCTCGTATCAATGCTAGTATCAATGCTAGTATCACTGCTAGTATCAATGCTACTATCAATGCTAGTATCAATGCTCGTATCAATGCTAGTATCAATGCTCGTATCACTGCTAGTATCAATGCTAGTATCAATGCTCGTATCAATGCTAGTATCAATGCTAGTATCAATGCTAGAATCAATGCTCGTATCAATGCTAGTATCAATGCTACTATCAATGCTAGTATCAATGCTCGTATCAATGCTAGTATCAATGCTCGTATCACTGCTAGTATCAATGCTCGTATCACTGCTAGTATCAATGCTAGTATCAATGCCAGTATCAATGCTCGTATCACTGCTAGTATCAATGCTAGTATCAATGCTAGAATCAATGCTCGTATCACTGCTAGTATCAATGCTAGTATCAATGCTAGTATCAATGCTAGTATCAATGCTCGTATCACTGCTAGTATCAATGCTAGTATCAATGCTTGAATCAATGCTCGTATCACTGCTAGTATCAATGCTAGTATCAATGCTAGTATCAATGCTCGTATCAATGCTAGTATCAATGCTAGTATCAATGCTAGTATCACTGCTAGTATCACTGCTAGTATCAATGCTAGTATCAATGCTAGTATCAATGCTAGTATCAATGCTAGTATCAATGCTAGTATCAATGCTCGTATCAATGCTAGTATCAATGCTAGTATCAATGCTAGTATCAATGCTAGTATCAATGCTAGTATCAATGCTAGTATCAATGCTAGTATCAATGCTAGTATCAATGCTCGTATCAATGCTAGTATCAATGCTAGTATCAATGCTCGTATCAATGCTAGTATCAATGTGTGGGGGCCTGGGAGTTATGCCCTCCCCCCCCCCGCCTCAGTTAACAGTGAAATCACACCGGAAGTAAATTAATTTAACAAACAATAACAATAACGCACATAACCCAAACAGATGGGCCATGAGGCAGGAAATAAAATACATTCGAGCCCCCCCCCCCTCCCTCTCCGCTTTTACTCATCCATATCTACCCTCCTTCCCTTCCCTTCCCTTTCCCTTCCCGCCCTCCTTTTTTTTAGATTGACATTTCAGATGAAATGATATGTCAAATATTGTCTGTCATAGTTTTAACCCAGCTGTCATTTATTGATTATCAGATCAAGAAACTGTTTCAATTCAACAAAAAGATATACATATATATATATATATATAAATAGTATTTCCCTTTCACTAGCGATAGCCTATATTTACAAACAAACTTCAATAAAGATTTAACCTGTGGAAAGACCGATAATTTGTTTATATAGTCAAACATTACAATTTATTAGAGTCTTAATAACTAAAAATAATATCTGTTTATATTGTTATAGTTATATGCTTTGAATATTAAAAAAAAAGATGCTCTTAAGCTAGTAAGTGATGAAACGTATGACTTCCTTTATTTCTTGAAGTCAGGGCCGAAGTTAATACGGGGGGCCTAGGGAGAAGGCAGTGGCGTAACGAGCTTTACTCGCACCCGGGGCACAAAACCTTTTTAGCTCCCCCCTCCAATTCGAAAACCATATTACTTTATATGTAAAATATAACATTTGTGAGTAGCGCTCGGGGCATGATGCCCCCATGCCCATCTCGCTATGCCACTGGGAGAATGTCTCCAAATAGAGCCCTGCGCATCAAGCCCCCCCTCCCTTTCCCACGCTATAGCGTAACGTAATTAATTTCAGACGTCATGAGCTCACATCAACACATTCTAATTAGGGCTACAACAACAAAAACTGTCCACAATCGGAGCCCACACTTCTAAAGGCCGACCGGCCCTGCTAGAAGGTGATACTCTTAAGGGCTACATTTTTCGTAACGGTAACGAATCAATTGGACTGACTGGGTGTGCGTGGGATAAGGGGTGGGGTGGGGGGGCAGAGGAGTCGGGGGTTAGGTTAATGTGTTATCCTATTCCCTTTATTAAACTATCGGGAACAATTGATGTCAGGAAGTTATCACTCTGAGCTACTGTCAGGAAGTTATCACTCTGAGATTCTGTCAGGAAGTTATCACTCTGAGCTACTGTCAGGAAGTTATCACTCTGAGCTACTGTCAGGAAGTTATCACTCTGAGATTCTGTCAGGAAGTTATCACTCTGAGCTACTGTCAGGAAGTTATCACTCTGAGCTACTGTCAGGAAGTTATCACTCTGAGCTGCTGTCAGGAAGTTATCACTCTAAGCTACCGTAAGTAATTTAGAATGACATTATATCCTATACCAGCGGTGGTCAAATGTGGCGCCATTTGAGTTGTTTATAATGACATTATATCCTATACCAGCGGTGGTCAAATGTGGCGCCATTTGAGTTGTTTAGAATGACATTATATCCTATACCAGCGGTGGTCAAATGTGGCGCCATTTGAGTTGTTTATAATGACATTATATCCTATACCAGCGGTGGTCAAATATGGCTCAATGGGCGCCATGTGGCTCTTTGTTGAGTTTAGTGTGGCTGCAAACAATTTTTTTTTTTACGGTACTAGACCTTTTTTTTTTTTAAATTGATATGTTTCTACTCAATAGATGATTTTTTAAAAAATTGTATTTAACACACATGTTGCGGCTGTCGTCATCTGGAATGATTTGGCAATCCCTGGCCTATTGTTTTCTGTTAGTTTTAGTATAATTTAGAAATAGAATCTTTGACAGACTCTTTGTGTGGTAAACAATGAAAGACTCGTTGTGAAGTAAACAATGACATACTCTGTCTTAGACATTGACAAACTCTATCTTAGACATTGGCGGACTTTTTTTGGTAGATAGATAATGACAGACTCTTAAGTAAACAATGACAGCCTCCGTGGTAAACAAATATTAAACTATGTGGTAAGCAAATGTCAATGAAAACAAATGTTAAACTATGTGGTAAACAAATGTCAATGAAAACAAATAGTAAACTATGTGGTAAACAAATGTCAATGAAAACAAATAGTAAACTATGTGGTAAACAAATGTCAATGAAAACAAATGTTAAACTATGTGGTAAACAAATGTCAATGAAAACAAATGTTAAACTATGTGGTAAACAAATGTCAATGAAAACAAATGTTAAACTATGTGGTAAACAAATGTCAATGAAAACAAATGTTAAACTATGTGGTAAACAAATGTCAATGAAAACAAATGTTAAACTATGTGGTAAACAAATGTCAATGAAAACAAATGTTAAACTATGTGGTAAACAAATGTCAATGAAAACAAATGTTAAATTATGTGGTAAACAAATGTCAATGAAAACAAATAGTAAACTATGTGGTAAACAAATGTCAATCAAAACAAATGTTAAACTATGTGGTAAACAAATGTCAATGAAAACAAATAGTAAACTATGTGGTAAACAAAGTAATTTGACGTAAACAAAAGGAGTACTTTTTTTTTCCTTTATATTGTTCTGTGTTCACGCTCGGGTTCGAACCTCATTGAATACCTTTAAGACTTTTTTCAGGTCCTGGTGAGATTTATTAAGTCTATCCAGCTTTAAATGGGCACCACACAATCCTTCAATATATCGTAACTACAGATACAGATACCAAACAATTCCTCAATATAACGTAACTACAGAAACATATACCAAACAATCCCTCAATATACCGTAACTACAGAAACAGATACCACACAATCCCTCAATATACCGTAACTACAGAAACAGATACCACACAATTCCTCAATATACCGTTGTCACAGGGTATTCCCTATGACAGTGCACTAAATAAATGGTTATGTTGAACGGAAGTAGAAAAATGATGCGACGTAGTGACGGTTGTTGTTGTTGAAGGAGAGAATACATTATTTTGACTAACCTCGAGTATTGTTGTTTGTATTCATTTATAAGTATATTGTGATAACCGTAACTACAGAAACAGATACCACACAATTCCGCAATATACCGTAACTACAGAAACAGATACCACACAATTCCTCAATATACCGTATCTACAGAAACAGATACCACACAATCCCTCAATATACCGTAACTACAGAAACAGATACCACACAATCCCTCAATATACCGTATCTACAGAAACAGATACCACACAATCCCTCAATATACCGTATCTACAGAAACAGATACCACACAATCCCTCAATATACCGTATCTACAGAAACAGATACCACACAATCCCTCAATATACCGTAACTACAGAAACAGATGAATTCTACGCGCCATCTCCCCCCGGTGGGACTTTAGGGAACTTTACGTTTTTGGTTTTACTTCTTCCTCTTATTAATAATAAATTGATTTGCGTTTCGCACATTTTTAATTTTCTGTTTTTATTTCCGATAAAGGTTGCACCCAACGATGTCAATATTTTGATCGTGACATCTGAAACATTTTTAATATCGACTTGAGTCCATCACTCCATCTCCCAGGGTCCGTTACTATCGGAATTATCACGAGTGGTTCGGTGGGGGTTTCATCAGCTGTAGCTGTTGACTAGTGGAGCAGGTCACAGGTTGCAGACCCGTCCTCCCCCCCTCTCAGTGGATGCAGACTTTGTCGCATACCATCCGTCTGGCCACAGTATCCCAAGGCTATGGTAGAAAGATCACCGTAGAACTGTCCCAATACTGGTCGATATGAGTCGATATGTCGATATGAGTGACATTGGAATGAAACCCAAATCATCGGAACCAGCTAATGCCATGAGGACCATATATCATGTTTTTCATTACTTTCTAAATATGTGGTAAAGGTGCCCACCCTCACGTTGTATAGTCAGTGATTTAATGTGCCCACCCTCTCGTTGTATAGTCAGTGATCTAAGATGCAGCCCTCTCGTTGTATAATCAGTGATTTAAGGTGTCACCCTCTCGTTGTATAGTCAGTGATTTAATGTGCCCACCCTCGTTGTATAGTCAGTGATCTAAGATGCAGCCCTCTCGTTGTATAGTCCGTGATTTAATGTGCCCACCCTCTCGTTGTATAGTCAGTGATCTAAGATGCAGCCCTCTCGTTGTATTGTCAGTGATTTAAGGTGTCACCCTCTCGTTGTATATTCAGTGATCTAAGGTGCCCACTGCCCATCCTATTGTTGTATAGTCATTGATCTAGCCGCCATGTTAAACGCATATTCTTGTAAGACACAAAGTTATCTTAGAAATCCAACAACCAACTAACAATGCTAGCCTCACTATCGGGGTATGCTGAGGCTAGTTGGTGTTTTAATTTCATCCAATCGTCACAGAGTTGTGATCACGTGACAGAAAGTTGTTAGGCTGGCGTCTCAGGGGTCTCTCCCCCCACCCCTTTCTTTTCTTTCTGTTTCCAGAAATGTCCTGCGTGAATGACAAAATGCATTGGTGGCTATTGCTACGTAAAGAACAGGCCAATGTGCTGGTATTAAAAATATGCACACGGAATGCGACAAGGTTTTATAACACGCAATCTGAAATCAAATTTTCTAGAACAGTACATGCCAGTCCTCAATAACTCAATCGATCTTGTTTATTCATTGATTTTCTGTGTATTTTTAGACGCAGAATTAGTTCTCCAATTAGGCAATGAAACTAAATTATTCCCATTTGTCCATATAAACTAAAATAAAAATGATCAAATTTTTTCTCGATCAATAAATACGTAACTTGTGCAAGGCGCACCTCAGCCAGACCACACAAGGCCCCATGACAACTCAGCCAGACAACACAAGGCCCATGGGTGTGGTTATTAGGGGCCCCATGATATAAATATAGCCTATTGTTACGGCCATAGACCCTGCAAAAGACATTCAATCGTAATGCCAGGGCCGCCTCTTAGAAAAGGAGTCAAGACGCAGCCTTTGCCTAACCCTATCAACGTCATCGCCCCTGTAATCAGGTCATAAAGTGCTAAGACAATCTTGTGTCTATATTTTCAAGCACAATAAAATTATAAATAGCGTCAAAGCATTCCTCTTCAAAAGATTTAAATTTAAAAATAAATTATATTTCCATATCTCCGATGTTCGAAAACGTAAAAAAAATTGTAGAGATTGTCTGACTTCAGGTCAACAAGATTCAAGAGACATTGGCGACTGTTGTTTCAAGTGACGAGCAAATCACTTGATGATCGTCTGCTCCTGCCAGTCTTTTTGTCTGAGTTAAATGTCTAAACTTCAACACAAGAGATTTGCACATAGAGAGGAAGTTATTTCGTTGACGGCAGTGGTCAAATATGGCTCTTACAATATCATGCGTCGAGTGGCTCTAACAGTAGCATGTGGCTCTTACAGTAGCGTGCGGCTATTACAGTAGCATGCCGCTCTTACATTAGCATGCGACTCTTACAGTAGCGTGCGGCTATGACAGTAGCGTGCGGCTCTTAAAGTAGCATGCCGCTCTTACATTAGCATGCGACTCTTACAGTAGCGTGCGGCTCTTACAGTAGCGTGCGGTTCTTACAGTAGCATGTGGCTCTTAAAGTAGCATGCCGCTCCTACAGTAGCATGCGGCTCTTATAAGTGGCTCTTCGTTCTGTTCAAAGCAGCTCTCTTTGAGATTTTAAAATTATTTCCTTGCTTTTTATTGCGCCAGATCTCACTAAATTGACTGTGTGGTAGCTCCATAAAATAAAAACATGGAACTGCGTGTACACCACTAGCGTAAGCCAATAACACAGAAATGAAAAGATTGATGTAATAGAGATATCAAAACTCCAACAGTGAGGGACAAGATTGATGTAATAGAGATATCAAAACTCCAACAGTGAGGGACAAGATTGATGTAATAGAGATATCAAAACTCCAACAGTGAGGGACAAGATTGATGTAATAGAGATATCAAAACTCCAACAGTGAGGGGACAAGATTGATGTAATAGAGATATCAAAACTCCAACAGTGAGGGACGAGATTGATGTAATAGAGATATCAAAACTCCAACAGTGAGGGACATGATTGATGTAATAGAGATATCAAAACTCCAACAGTGAGGGACGAGATTGATGTAATAGAGATATCAAAACTCCAACAGTGAGGGACAAGATTGATGTAATAGAGATATCAAAACTCCAACAGTGAGGGACAAGATTGATGTAATAGAGATATCAAAACTCCAACAGTGAGGGACAAGATTGATGTAATAGAGATATCAAAACTCCAACAGCGAGGGACAAGATTGATGTAATAGAGATATCAAAACTCCAACAGCGAGGGACAAGATTGATGTAATAGAGATATCAAAACTCCAACAGTGAGGGACAAGATTGATGTAATAGAGATATCAAAACTCCAACAGTGAGGGACAAGATAGAAAATATACAGTGCTGGATACAATATTTTTTTATAAATATTTTATTAAATTGCATTAAAAAGTTAAAAAGAAAAACAACAAATTATTAAATGAAACAAATATTAAAATAAATAATCATTTCTAGAAATATTAGCGTGGTTGAGTACACGTAGATATTTACAATATTTTTTATTTATTACCACTTATCAACTAATTTAAAGAAATATTTAATTCAGTACATTAAAATCACACACGATTTTGATTATATTAATGATAATTTATCATAATATTTGTATGCCATAATGAATTTATTTATTTGTATAATTTTTAATGCATTTGAATAAAAACTTATTTACATTTTTTTTAATTTGATCATGTATCGTTTACAATAAAAATAAACTCTCTGTTTTCGAACATTTTAATCTCCGGATGATTTTCCTCCCATTATTTCAATTCTAAAAAGTAGTTAGCTTCTAAATACTACAAGATGTTGATTCACTAAGTCGACGTTATTAAAATAGTGTACTGACTTGTAGAACCAACATGTGTGCCACAATTTGAGTCATCTCATTAAATTAGAACATGTAGAAAAATGAGTTACAGTATTGAAGGACTCAGCAAACCAACAAACACAGTAACAGAAAGTAAAACTAATTAAAAGCTTACACAAAACAAAAATCATGTTTGATTTTTAATTAATCTATGGGTCAGGGTTTTAAAAAAAAAGTATTCTGTATAACAAAAAAATGAAATATTTTAATGTAAGTTTAGGTTAGGGGCTAGGGTTGGGGTTAAAAAAAGTATTCTGTATAACAAAAAAATGAAATATTTTAATGTAAGTTTAGGTAAATAAATTGATAACTGGTACACATTGTTTACTTCTGGGCAAATAAACAAACCAAAATAAAAATAAATAAAACAACAACTTTGTGAAAGTTGCACAGTCAACTGCAATATTGTCCTAATAGTTAAACAAATTAAAAACATATGGCTTAATAGCCCATACAACAATATAACTTTGTGTGATTGTTTTATAGCAGCAGATAAGAAAGAGATATTATGGTTGATTGTGTGTGTGGGGGGGGATAAGTATTTTTTTTAAGGATACAGAGATTTAACACAAACATCTCAACTTGAAACTAAGGAGGGGAGGGGGGATGTGTAGATGGAAAAGGAGGAGGGACGGGAGAGGTAGGAGGTCAAGAAAGAAAAATGAACATTGTCCACAAGACTGGTCACTCATGTCTTCGAGACACACATAAAATAACATTGACAAGAGAGTCCACAACTTTCTTTAACATTCTCCCCCCTCCCTCCCTCTCTGCCACATTCTCCACCCCCCCCCCCCCAACTATCATTTGTGTCGGTGAACTATCAGAAAATGGATTGGTGGGCTGGGGGGGGGGTGACAAAATCTAATAAATCTGTAAGCACACAGCAGAGTTAGGGGATGGGGGAGAATAACACAGTGAGAAACAGGTTCAACTGACTTCTATTAAGAACGGTCACTATTCTGAATTGGTATTGGCGTAATTCTTGTGAGCACAATATCGATAAGAATTGTTCCGCATTGACCAGCGCGTTTCGGTCTGACCGCTTGTCTTAGAGTGAGCAGTAGCTTATCTCTGACGGTCAACGACCTTTTTTTTTACGTTTTCCTTTGTGTTTAGTTTTGTGTGCATTAGTGGCATTTGTGTGTAGTTGTATGTGCATTGGTGGAAGTTGTGTTTAGTTTTGTGTGCATTGCTGGCATTTGTGTGTAGTTGTGAGTGCATTGGTGGAAGTTGTCTTTAGTTTTGTGTGCATTCCTGGCATTTGTGTGTAGTTGTGAGTGCATTGGTGGAAGTTGTGTTTAGTTTTGTGTGCATTGCTGGCATTTGTGTGTAGTTGTGAGTGCATTGGTGGAAGTTGTGTTTAGTTTTGTGTGCATTGCTGGCATTTGTGTGTAGTTGTGAGTGCATTGGTGGAAGTTGTGTTTAGTTTTGTGTGCATTGCTGGCATTTGTGTGTAGTTGTGAGTGCATTGGTGGAAACTGTGTTTAGTTTTGTGTGCATTGCTGGCAGTTGTGTGTAGTTGTGAGTGCATTGCTGGCAGTTGTGTGTAGTTGTGTGTGCATTGCTGGCAGTTGTGTGTAGTTGTGTGTGCATCGCTGGCAGTTGTGTGTAGTTGTGTGTGCATCGCTGGCAGTTGTGTGTAGTTGTGTGTGCATCGCTGGCAGTTGTGTGTAGTTGTGAGTGCATTGCTGGCATTTGTGTGTAGTTGTGAGTGCATTGCTGGCATTTGTGTGTAGTTATGAGTGCATTGCTGACATTTGTGTGTAGTTGTGAGTGCATTGCTGACATTTGTGTGTAGTTGTGAGTGCATTGCTAGCAGTTGTGTGTAATTGTGTGTGCATTGCTGGCATTTGTGTGTCGTTGTGAGTGCATTGCTGGCATTTGTGTATAGTTGTGAGTGCATTGCTGGCATTTATGCACACTTTGCAGGATGTGGATGTGGTGAAACCTTGTGGTCATTAAAGATACGAGGGAAGAAGGGGGGGGGGGGGCAGATGGCGTGGCTTTTGGTCTGATAAAGAAGGACAGGTCAACGATGGACATCTGCATTGAAGACCTTCATTTCACGGAGGGCTGACAAGTTGACCAAGAGCCCAAGTATGGCTGGTCAAGTAATAATCAACATATCCTGGTGGGTCTTCTCCCACATGTTGTGTATGAATCTTTAGTATCTAGTGCATGTGTGAGTGAATTGTGTGTGTGTTCAGTGTAGGATGAGTGTGTGTAAGTAGAGTGCATGTGAGGGCAGTGTATGTGAAAGTGGATTGTATGTGTCTTCATGCAGTGTGTATGAATATGTCTGTCTATAAGCAGTTTGTATGTAAGTGGAACATGTCTTGGGCGACGTTGGCAGTTGTTTAACTTTACTATTTAAAGACCCCAAAATTAATTCATAATTTTTGTATCTATAATCTCTAGATCATTAGTAGATGTCTAAATAATGTCCCTGTAAAATACAACCAACCCCTTCCCCCCTCCCCCCCTTAATGAAGACACCTTGCAGATGAACACATATTCATTCGACATTAGTAGAAATAGAAATGTGCCAGTTAAGAGAGAGACACGCTTTTAAAAATGTAATTATATCAAATGTCAAATACTAGTTTGTATTTCATTTTAAATGACGACGTGGGTGGGTAAACGTTTTGAAGTGCGGGCGGCATTCGTTTTTTTTTAATTTGTAAGAAGGACCGGACTAAGTGGAGTTTATTTGTCAACGTCACCAGTGTAAACCAGAGGAGAGGAGCAGAGCGCGGGTCGCCGGATCAAACTAGCCTAACAAGCCTTACATATCCGCGGGTTGGATCTAACTAGCCTTACAAGCCTTACATAGTACGCGGGTTGGATCAAACTAACCTTACATCAGCGGTCGGGGAAATTTTTTTAATCATTACCCCAAAATATTTTTGTGTAAGTTGATTAAAAATATATACTTTTTACCCCCAAAAATTTCATTTTACCCCATTTGGGGTAATTTACCCCGGTTCCCCGACCGCTGCCTTACATAGTCCGCGGGTTGGATCAAACTAGCCTTACAAGTCGTACATAGTCCGCGGGTTGGATCAAATTAGCCTTACAAGCCGTACATAGTCCGCGGGTTGGATCAAACTAGCCTTACAAGTCGTACATAGTCCGCGGGTTGGATCAAATTAGTGTTGTTTTCGTTGACGAAAACTAAAACTAAAACCTTCGTTGACGAAAATGTTGACTTTTCGTCAACGAGAACTCAAACTAAAACTAAAATTAGCAGCAAGACTAAAACTAGACGAAAACTGAAATAATTACAGAAAAAACGAAATAAAAACTGAAACTAAAATATAGTGTTGCTTTCGTTAACGAAAATGTTGACTTTTCGTCAACGAGAACTAAAACTAAAACTAAAATTAGAAGCAAGACTAAAACTAGACGAAAACTAAAATTATTACAGAAAAAACGAAATAAAAACTGAAACTAAAATATGACCTGGGACTAAAACAACACTAGATCAAATTAGCCTTACAAGCCGTACATAGTCCGCGGGTTGTATCAAACTAGCCTTACAAGTCGTACATAGTCCGCGGGTTGGATCAAATTAGCCTTACAAGACGTACATAGCCCGCGGGTTGGATCTAACTAGTCTTACAAGCCCTACATAGTCCACGGGTTGGATCAAACTAGCCTTACAAGCCGTACATAGTCCGCGGATTGGATCAACGTAGCCTACAAGCCCTACATAGTCCACGGGTTGGATCAACGTAGCCTACAAGCCCTACATAGTCCGCGGATTGGATCAACGTAGCCTACAAGCCCTACATAGTCCACGGATTGGATCAAACTAGCCTTACAAGCCTTACATAGTCCGCGGATTGGATCAACGTAGCCTACAAGCCCTACATAGTCCGCGGATTGGATCAACGTAGCCTACAAGCCCTACATAGTCCACGGGTTGTAGTTTGACTATGTCTGGACTAAAATATGGCTGTCGGCTTAATTTTTCTACAACTCTCACAAAGACCTTTTATTATTTTAGAAGATTTTATTTTCTGTGATATATATTTGGTTGTAATAATAACAATAATGAAAGCTGTTCCATTGAAATATAAGCCATTCAGTGGAATCAGTATTAGAATCTATCTATATATTTTCCCATGGAGTTATTTTTAAAGTAAAACCCACCGACGTATTAACATGTATTTGTGTATTTGAGTCACAGGTATGATGTTTCAACAGATTGAGAGCCACTAATCAAGATAGAGCACACAACACTCCTACACTCGGATGGGATTCCAGAGTAAAGATAAAACTTTGCCCTTACTAAACTATACCCCCCTCCCCCCCCCCAACCACGTAATACTACCTACACGGAAGTTGATCATTGGGTAAAAGACTTAACTTGAACCAAGCCCCAGTATTAGCTACTGGACTCGCAAACCTCTGCCTTGCCAGAATAGTTTTTTTTTCTCTTCAGCTTTAAAAAAAAAAAAGAGAGAAGGGAGACTACTTTAATCAGTCAGGAGAAAGTAACTACGGCTAAGTAGATGGCCGGGATAAGGTCGATGCGTCTGGGACAACATTGAGATTATGACTTGGAAATAAAATGGGCTGACTAAAATAGCTTTATTTTAACTAATATTTTGAAAACGAATTAAAAAAAAAACTGAAGAGATTCAAACAATTAATAAAGATAAAATGCAAAGTCATTTAAAAATAAACAACAACACTTAATAGTTCCTGCCTTTAAGTCAAGAAGACTGATTTATGCCAATAGTAAAATAACCTCCACCCCCCCCCAGCCCGTACAGTGTACTGTTGTCTCGGCCTTTCAATAATACATAAAACACACCGCCATAAATCTCTGTATAATGGGATGGGCGTGTTTATGTCCGTGTGGGAGGAGGGGGAAGGGGAGACTAAATTGTTTCCGATCGGGCCCCGCACCTCACATAGCCGGCCCCATGACTCTGATTATGGGAGTCTACCGAAAGGGATTTCTATTTACAGATCTATGTACTTTTATGTTGGCCGTGTCTAGGCTGATATCAGAGAGAGAGGGAGAGAGAGGGAGAGAGAGAGAGGGAGAGAGAGAGGGAGGGAGAGAGGGAGAGAGAGAGAGGGAGAGAGAGAGGGAGAGAGAGAGAGGGGGAGAGAGAGAGGGAGGGAGAGAGAGAGGGAGAGAGAGGGGGAACAAAGATCGTAGAACTTCAACAGACTGAAGTAGTAGTTGTTGTTCTTTAACAGTAAGACTAACGGAGCTACGGAGGTAATAAACTGATGTGAAATTAACGTTTGCATTATTCAGTATAGAACAACTTCAGCATGGGGGAAAAGTGTTGGTAGCCGTAGACTAGAACTAGCTTGTTAGACATTTTGTCATTCTTCACTTTCTAGAATTCTCTATGAGGAAAAAGACTGAAAGGGCACGACATGATTTGATGTCACGTGATTTGACTCGGGATTTAAGTTTGTAAAATGAATGAAACGATTACAAGAAGTGATTCAAAGCGAAAGCCCAGACACTATTAAACCAAACACACCAACGAGTATATATAAAACTTATATTCTGTACGATCAGACTAAAAAACTGGGAAAATTAAAAAAAAATATTTCCAAAAGAATTAAATGCTTAAAAAGACTTCTAAAAATTACGAAACAAAAACAACGTTCCAATATAATTTGTTGTATTTCTTGAATAAATATACGGTAAATGGAAGTATTTCTTGAATAGGTATACGGTAAATGGAAGTATTTCTTGAATAAATATACGGTAAATGGAAGTATTTCTTGAATAGATATACGGTAAATGGAAGTATTTCTTGAATAGATATACGGTAAATGGAAGTATTTCTTGAATAGATATACGGTAAATGGAAGTATTTCTTGAATAGATATACGGTAAATGGAAGTATTTCTTGAATAGATATACGGTAAATGGAAGTATTTCTTGAATAGATATACGGTAAATGGAAGTATTTCTTGAATAGATATACGGTAAATGGAAGTATTTCTTGAATAGATATACGGTAAATGGAAGTATTTCTTGAATAGATATACGGTAAATGGAAGTATTTCTTGAATAGATATACGGTAAATGGAAGTATTTCTTGAATAGATATACGGTAAATGGAAGTATTTCTTGAATAGATATACGGTAAATGGAAGTTTTTCTTGAATAGATATACGTAACTGACAGTATTTCCTAAATAAAATGCACAGTGCATGACTTGCTAAGCAATATGTGTTGTGCACTTACAAGTATTGGTTAAACAATTTCTATAATTCCTACATGTAGCTGCTGTACATCATTGATTCTATAATTCCAACATGTAGCTGCTGTAAATCATTGATTCTATAATGCCAACATATAGCTGTACATCATTGATTCTATAATTCCAACATGTAGCTGTACATCATTGATTCTATAATTCCTACATGTAGCTGCTGTACATCATTGATTCTATAATTCCAACATATAGCTGTACATCATTGATTCTATAATTCCAACATGTAGCTGTACATCATTGATTCTATAATTCCAACATGTAGCTGTACATCATTGATTCTATAATTCCAACATATAGCTGCTGTACATCATTGATTCTATAATTCTAACATGTAGCTGTAAATCATTGATTCTATAATTCCAACATATAGCTGTACATCATTGATTCTATAATTCTAACATGTAGCTGTACATCATTGATTCTATAATTCCAACATGTAGCTGTACATCATTGATTCTATAATTCCAACATGTAGCTGTACATCATTGATTCTATAATTCCAACATGTAGCTGCTGTACATCATTGATTCTATAATTCTAACATGTAGCTGTAAATCATTAATTTTATAATTCCAACATATAGCTGTACATCATTGATTCTATAATTCTAACATGTAGCTGTACATCATTGATTCTATAATTCCAACATGTAGCTGCTGTACATCATTGATTCTATAATTCTAACATGTAGCTGTAAATCATTAATTTTATAATTCCAACATATAGCTGTACATCATTGATTCTATAATTCTAACATGTAGCTGTAAATCATTGATTCTATAATTCCAACATATAGCTGTACATCATTGATTCTATAATTCCAACATATAGCTGTACATCATTGATTCTATAATTCTAACATGTAGCTGTACATCATTGATTCTATAATTCCAACATGTAGCTGCTGTACATCATTGATTCTATAATTCTAACATGTAGCTGTAAATCATTAATTTTATAATTCCAACATATAGCTGTACATCATTGATTCTATAATTCTAACATGTAGCTGTAAATCATTGATTCTATAATTCCAACATATAGCTGTACATCATTGATTCTATAATTCCAACATGTAGCTGTACATCATTGATTCTATAATTCCAACATGTAGCTGCTGTAAATCATTGATTCTATAATTCCAACATATAGCTGTACATCATTGATTCTATAATTCCAACATGTAGCTGCTGTACATCATTGGTTCTATAATTCCAACATATAGCTGTACATCATTGATTCTATAATTCTAACATGTAGCTGTAAATCATTGATTCTATAATTCCAACATATAGCTGTACATCATTGATTCTATAATTCCAACATGTAGCTGTACATCATTGATTCTATAATCCCAACATGTAGCTGCTGTAAATCATTGATTCTATAATTCCAACATATAGCTGTACATCATTGATTATATAATTCTAACATGTAGCTGTACATCATTGATTCTATAATTCCAACATGTAGCTGCTGTAAATCATTGATTCTATAATTCCAACATATAGCTGTACATCATTGATTCTATAATTCTAACATGTAGCTGTAAATCATTGATTCTATAATTCCTACATGTAGCTGCTGTACATCATTGGTTCTATAATTCCAACATATAGCTGTACATCTTTGATTATATTACAAATAAACAAAGAAAGAGAGAGAAGCGAACATACGAGAATTCATACCGAGTTAGTATAATCACATACTACTGCAAATACCAACACCTTCATTCAATCACACACACACAAACATAATGTTACTCACCTACTCGCACATTAACACACTCACTCACACCCAAAAATCTGTTCGGCTGAAATCTTTCTATTCCATCTGGGCCGGTCAGATGGACGAACAATGTCAAATCAATGTCTCTAATGAGTACACCGCTGGTCACTGATTAAGGCAATCTTTAAAGAGTTATGGCTTCCGACCTGGTACTTTCACAGGCTTTCTTGACCTTTGCACAATACCGTGATTAGCCCGGACTGGACGTTTTCCACATTAAGTGGCTGACATTTGTCCGCATCTAGAGACATTGACTGATCAGCAACTGTTTACTGGGCGGTATTCCAATATTATGTTTTGTTTATGTTTCCAGACTCTTCATGTTGGCAGTATGGTTCCATCGTCTTTTATGTCAAAATTACGTTGGCTTATTTTGGCTATCCTATTTATGACAACTTTGTGATAACTTTGTGTTAGGTTATGTGGCTTTACCTTCCTTTATGCTAACAGTATGTTTACTTATTTTCGCCATGCGCTATATGTCAACATTATGTCAACATAATGTTAGGTTATGTGGCTTTACCTTCCTTTATGCTAACAGTATGTTTACTTATTTTCGCCATACGCTATATGTCAACATTATGTCAACACAATGTTAGCTTTTTTTTTTTCGCCATACTTTTTGTATGCTAACATTATGTCAGGGTACTAAAGTCAGCTCAAAATGGGTACATGTCATTAGTTGGGGAAGTGCTGTGACTAGTGTTGTTTTAGTCCCAGGTCATATTTTAGTTTCAGTTTTTATTTCGTTTTTTCTGTAATAATTTCAGTTTTCGTCTAGTTTTAGTCTTGCTGCTAATTTTAGTTTTAGTTTTAGTTCTCGTTGACGAAAAGTCAACATTTTCGTCAACGAAGGTTTTAGTTTTCGTCAACTAAAGCAACACTATATTTTAATTTCAGTTTTTATTTCGTTTTTTCTGTAATAATTTCAGTTTTCGTCTAGTTTTAGTCTTGCTGCTAATTTTAGTTTTAGTTTTAGTTCTCTTTGACGAAAAGTCAACATTTTCGTCAACGAAGGTTTTAGTTTTAGTTTTCGTCAACGAGAACAACACTAGCTGTGACTACCAAATCGGATGGTCGGTCGAATGATAAAGCCCTCAACTGACGATCTGAGAGTGCCGGGTTTGATCTCCGGTGAGGACCATTTGATATTTCAGGTCACGGTGAAAGTTGCCGCCGCAGTATCCCCCGTGGTCCCTGTATGGTCATTGCACTACCGACTTTGGTGGGGGATGAAAGACAGGCGTCACATAAACATTCATTTAATGGTTTACAGGATCTAATAGATTTAATCTCATCCTCTTAGGGAATCACCACATAAATTCTTCACTTCATCTGCCCCGATGGCCTGTTAAAGGTTATATTCCAATACATTTGTTTATATTAACATTATTTTGTCACACCTTCCTTCATCCTCAAGTTATATTTATTTATGTATCAATTTATTTTATTTAAAAAAAAGCATTCGTTCATGCACACAATTACGTGTCTATACATCAAAAAATGCAAATTTATGAATTTTTAACGATTGATAAAATTGAAGATTTGTTTTGTACGGTCTTTACATTTATATCTTGTATTGTAGGGTGAATTGATTGGGTTTAAAAGATTCATTAGACAGTCTTTACATGTATATCTTGTGTTGTATGGTGAATTGATTGGGTTTATTTGGGTTTATTGGGTTTATTGATTGGATTCATTTGACAATATTGATCGCCAAAATAAATAAATAAATAAAATACACGTTTCTATGCTAAAATGTTTACCCATAAGTATTTTTTAAAGAAGTTTTCATGTCATAACAGTACTGTTTAAAGAAGATAAGACTTTGAAAAAAATAATACACATAAAAGAACATTAGCTACAAAAACTAACTATACCTAACTATATCTTGCTATACGAAACGATACCAAACTATATCAAACTATACCAAACTATATCAAACTATACCAAACTATATCAAACTATACCAAACTATACCAAACTATACCAAACTATACCAAACTATATCAAACTATACCAAACTATATCAAACTATACCAAACTATATCAAACTATACCACTCTGTTTCAAACTATACCAAACTATATCAAACTATACCACTCTGTTTCAAACTATACCAAACTATATCAAACTATACCAAACTATACCAAACTATACCAAACTATACCAAACTATATCAAACTATACCACTCTGTTGCAAACTATACCAAACTATATCAAACTATACCACTCTGTTTCAAACTATACCAAACTATATCAAACTATACCACTCTGTTTCAAACTATACCAAACTATATCAAACTATACCACTCTGTTTCAAACTATACCAAACTATATCAAACTATACCACTCTGTTTCAACTATACCAAACTATATCAAACTATACCACTCTGTTTCAAACTATACCAAACTATATCAAACTATACCACTCTGTTTCAAACTATACCAAACTATATCAAACTATACCACTCTGTTTCAAACTATACCAAACTATATCAAACTATACCAATCTATTTCAAACTATACCAAACTATATCAAACTATACCACTCTGTTTCAAACTATACCAAACTATATCAAACTATACCACTCTGTTTCAAACTATACCAAACTATATCAAACTATACCACTCTGTTTCAACTATACCAAACTATATCAAACTATACCACTCTGTTTCAAACTATACCAAACTATATCAAACTATACCACTCTGTTTCAAACTATACCAAACTATATCAAACTATACCACTCTGTTTCAAACTATACCAAACTATATCAAACTATACCAATCTGTTTCAAACTATACCAAACTATACCAGGATAATTCTTTGAAGTCACACTATGATTAGATTTGTTTCAGTTTTTCCCGTTTTATTTATTTTTACCTCAGACCCATCGCTGTGGATCTTAATTCAAATCTACTATGGCCAGATAATTGGACACACGGTCACCATACTGTTTGTGTCTAACCAAAGTATCAACAAGATGAAAGGAATATATATTGGCTGGGCTGAACAGGGTTTGCAGTAAATACCCCCCCCCAGCCCGGACTACTGTGTGCCAGTGGACCAACTTAGCAAACAACTCTTACCACATACTAAAATAAACGACGTCTTCTCTCCAGTCTTCAATGTTTTTATATTTTCTCTCTTCATTCTCTCTTCTTTTTTTTTAAATAAAGTTCCCAGCGGCCATCGTAGACATTTCAAAGCCAGAACAAGCCAATCAAGGAAGGACTATTGGGCCCATGTCTCGCTCAGAAGATTTACAGCTCTGGGTCGCATCGGCGCGCGAAATCTTGACTCGGGGCGAGTTTTTGGTACGTCTCGTAGCAGTCAAAGACATTATCTGGTTCTATTAACGGGAAAACCAGTGAAGACAGTTTACAAGGACGGCCCCCCGGGCAACGGTCAACTTACCGGAATCAGTATTTGATGGATGAATCAGTGCTTAGAAATAATTGGAATATGTTGGACTAGGGGGGCATCTGTGTATGTTTTGTTAGATTGGTTATTATTTTGGTGGTAGGTAGGGCATCTTATAATAAATAACAACTCATTTTAATTGTAAAATGAATAATTGTAATAAAAACGAAAATTTATAATTGTTTATTTTAAATATCATCTTCCTGTAAGATTAGGAAAGAGTGAAACATGCCATGGTTTAATTTAATTCTCATTAATTTCTATCATTAAACCTTATTAACTGCAGGCTACATTTTAGTAAAAAAAATATTTACAATCAGATAATAAAAATAATTTAAAAAACAAACAAAAACACAATCGAACCAATCTGTGCTAAAATTGTAAATTTGTGAATAAATTTTTTTTCAAACAAACAATCCTATGTTTTTTTCAGACATATTTTTTGTTGAAACTAAAGTGTTTCTATTTTCTTTTCAATTATCTTTTTAAAAATTCTGATATTTTTTTTTAAATATTCAGATACATTTAAATTAGAATTCAAATCAGAAATTTAAACTAACTATCCACCGAAGGTAGCCTTGCACACTTCCCTCTCTTTAATTCAATGAAAAACCTGTTTACGATTCCATCTGAACAATTCTCTGAGAGAGTTCTTGCCTTAAGGCAAATACATTAACTCTAATTCCCCACACACACACACACACACATCAACACGAAAAAAAAAGAACAAAAAGACCATAAAAATATGAATTTTTTTGGGGGGCAGACAAGTCAAAATGTTTGTCTTGTAATAGATTTCAAATAAAAATCATTCATTAGCTCCAATTATTTTTATCATTTGCAATTATCGATAAACTAAACCCCTTTCAGTTTGGAATCTTTCATTGGCAATATTAACCTTTGCGTCAATCCATTTGGCATCTGCCTTGAATTTTAGATGATAAAAACATCAACTTTGAGTGCACCGTTGTACTTATCCAAGAAATAACACATCGCCGTGATCACCGTGTACAACACGTACACGTTTTAAATAGCTCAGTAACTAACTCCTCAGTTTATTACACTATTTCAACATTAATTTAATAATCATTTCTCTTTTGTTTGTGTGTGATGGGGAAAGAGACCTTGTAGACATTATGTCAAGACATAAATTGTGTGATGGGGAAAGAGACCTTGTAGACATTATGTCAAGACATAAATTGTGTGATGGGGGGAAGAAACTTTGTAGACATAATGTCAAGATATAAATTGCGTGATGGGGAAAGAAACTTTGTAGACATAATGTCAAGATATAAATTGCGTGATGGGGAAAGAAACTTTGTAGACATAATGTCAAGATATAAATTGCGTGATGGGGAAAGAAACTTTGTAGACATAATGTCAAGATATAAATTCAAAATTTCCCTTCCTATTTTAATTTCGCATGGACCCCCCACTCCCCACCCATTACTAGTTTAAACATTAACAGTCTCTTCATAAAAAAAAATAAAATTTCTTTCATTTTTTTAAAAATTATGTTTCAAGATTAACAAACTTACACCAATCAAGTGAAACATTTATAAACAAATATAAAATATGGTTGGCGGTCAGTGTGTGTGGTGTTGGGGGGGGATGAAGGGTTTGGGGAGAATGGTCAAGCGCACGACTGACGAGCAGAGGATTCGATCCTCGATGAGAACCAAGGAATTTGTTTCCAGGTCAAGGTGAAAGTTAGTCCGCCATATCTTCCCAACTCTTTAGCTGGTGACAGAAACCCGGCATTTGTGTGTTGTGCTTAGCCATTGACTAGCCACACAATCCTTTCTTATTCCGTGGCTGCAGAAACACGAATTCTCTACACTGCATCTCCACTTGATGGAACATGCGCGCTATAAGAATAATTTTTTTTTTATCAAACTAATGTACTCCATTATAATAAATGTCAGGCTTTATTTATTGCATACATGTGATTGAACTGGGAACAAAAGTTCGATCCGGAATCATTATCGTCATGCAGAAAAAAAAATATTCTCTGCACTCGCTAATTTCATCGCTACGTGCCTTCTATAAACAACAAATTCATGACATTTTTCGCGATATCTGATGACGTCATAATGTCCCTCTCATTGACCACTAGAAGCGGCCGCTCAATTGGTCTCAGAATTAAATTTTCATGCACGGTGGGGGTTAATAGCTCACAATTATAGCGTCCCGCCCTGGGGGTGCTATCATTAAATTCATCTCAAGTACAGGCTCGGGGGTGGGGGGGGGGGGAGCGTCACCCCTGGGTCCTGTTGATAACTTTTTTCCCCCTCTAACATAAAAAAAAAATGTGGTGACGTGTAAGCGAAAGGGGGGAGGGGGTGAGGCGTTGTAAACAGGGGGCTTGGGTGGGGGCGCCTGGGTAAAGCCTTCCCTCCCCCTCCTCCACCTCCTTCCCTGTCAGATATAATTTCCTGATATCTTGTGGCAATGATGTTGCCCAGAAAAAATTAAAAAAGAATTATTTGAACAGACGTGACATAAGCAGGAGACAATACTTCCGTCAATAAATTGAGTTCCGGGGGTGGGGAAGGGAGGGGGGGATAAGATGTAATCATTGGACAGGATTGCTGGTTGACAATAACACATATATAGACTAGCTATTTGACATGATGACTTTACAAAAAATATATTCTGAACGCAGTAAACAAAGTAGAATGGATAAGTGTCGTAGATATGTGTTGTGCGTTTGTTGAACTTTTCACGTGTTGGGTGTGATCGTGGAGAGTGAGTGGGTGAAAGGTCAGAAGTAGAAAGATAAGGTGATTGGTTGAGGTGGTCAGATGACAAAGGAGTGGACCGTGATGGTGACAGTGTAAGGATGATGATCGTAGAGTTGCTGGAGAGATATAGTACTTTGTGGCGGATTACTGCTGTGTTGGTGCATTCTTTGGGCTCGACATTTTAGACCCCCCCCTCCCCTGTCATAAAATGTCACAAAATTCTAGACCCCCCCCCAAGCGTTAGGTCATTTGCGAACAAGTCCTTTTATTTCATTATTCTTTGTATTGCTTGCTATAAGCATACTAAATGTTGACTATGGATCTCTCGTTGACTAAATTTGTGAGCGAAGGGTGGAATGCAGTGGTCATGACAATTTAAGGTTATGACAGTAAGGTTTGGTTGTCATGGAGACAAAACATAAAGTATATAAAACTAACAAAAAAAAAATAAAATAGAAATGTATCGTTCCACATTCTTATTTCCTATTATAGATTTATCTAAAAAAAAAAAATAATAATTCATGATTGCGCCCCGCCCCGCCCCACCCACCCCTTACACGATTATAAAAGAAAACACAAACCATTATCGATAGTAATGTATATGGCCCAATGTCGACACCCTTTGTAGACACTGCAGGGAAGTGGAGGAAACAGTAGATCATTTGCTTTTCGAGTGCCCCGGATTGGCGGACCACAGGGTGGACCAGTCCGGAAGCTTGCTGGCCATCGGGCTATATGGCAGTCTCCAGATGTTGAGAGACACAGCAAGTCTGATCTCACGGGCTCTAAGAGACTAAGTCTCAGCCCGCAGATAAAACTGAGAGAGTTCAAAGAGAGAGAGAGAGTAATGTATATTTACACAACGATAACTACACTGTATTGCTATGAATTCAAATATGGAAATAAAAACAAATTTGGTTTGGAGAGTTCTTTTCGAATGCCTTCTGGAGATTGACATTTTAACTAAATAACTTTTTTTCACTTTCAAAGCCGATCTAAAATTTTGAGGGGCACAAGTCAATAAACACTTGGAGCCCTTTAGTCAAAAGTAATTTTGACATTTAGGGGTACTAGACAAAAACGATTTGAATACTGTAAACAAAATTGATAACTTTTTCATTCATATCTTATGCATAAAAAAATACTCGAGGTTTCATGACTGTTATTATATGAAATGTCCCGCGAGACAAGAAAGTCAATAACATGGAAAATGGCGTTATTCTTTAGCCAATAGGAGAGGACGTTTTATTAGAGACTGACAGCTAATTCTTTGTAATGTATATATATATATATATATATATATATATATATATATATACTAGCAGTACCATGCAAAACCTTTGCATAGAGCTATATCACCTTCGGTTTGATCAATAGTCTAGGTTATTTTTGGTTTCGGACAGATCCGATTTTTTTCATGATTTTTACTACTATTGTTTACGTTTGACGATTTTAAACTGGAATACTGTTGTATTAATTCTTTACTTTCGATTTAACGCAGAACCCACACCGCTATTATTTTATTATATATATTCTGTGGCCCCATCTGGGGTGGTGGACCTCTTAGCACGGCGGTTCTCAACCTTCTTTCGTGACTATACCCCAAAAGGTTCGAAAGTATGTTCGCGTCACCACCTCACAAGTAGGTTCCCATTGAACTGGGAACAAAAGTTCGATCCGGAATCATTATCGTCACGCAGAAAAAAAAAAATATTCTCTGCACTCGCTAATTTCATCGCTACGTGCCTTCTATAAACAACAAATTCATGACATTTTTTCGCGATATCTGATGACGTCATAATGTCCCTCTCGTTGACCACTAGAAGCGGCCGCTCAATTGGTCTCAGAATTAAATTATTTCTTATAATGGAAAGTGCTTAGGTTTTTGATGCGATACTTTAGCACGTAAATGTAGCCGCGTACCCCCCCTCCCCCTGGATAACCTTTCCCGTACCCCATGGCCATGGGCGTCGCTAGGAATCTTTCCAGTGGGAAGGGGGGGGTGCAAAAATTTTCCGGGGGGGGGGGCAAATAACAACTTTATGACATTTTTTTTAAGTTAGGGGTGTAGCAAATGCCCCCCTCTTATATGAATACGCCCATGCCCATGGCGTATGCGTACCACCCGTTGAGAACCTCGGTCTTAGCATACAGCTGATATTTTGTCTATCCTTACGAAACAGATCCGATTCCTAGCTTACGATGGTATTTATCCAGACTCTAATGATGTATGCCAGTGCGGTAAAATAGCAAAACTTGTATTACCGTAAATTAATAATAAAACAAAAAATAAGAAATAAAATATAACAGTATTAATTGATTAAAAAAAAAACAAAGGTGAGTGTATTGATTAAGTTGAAACTGACTGTTTCTTTTACTTGATAATTGTGTTATTGTTAAATGCTGATGTATTGATTATGTAAATATAGTTTTCTACGGCATGGCTGCACCAGCTGTGTACACGCATTTCTTTATGTGGTGACGTAAGACAAAAAAAATAACATTGGTAAATAAAATTGACAAACGGATTAACCCAAAGGAAAAAAAAAGAACAATTAAAAAACCCATTACAGTATATTGTTTTATGTCCAGTTAATGACCACCTCACTTGTTAAGGGAATCTTGAAATATAGTTTAGCCTAGAAGTCTGTCTAAAACACACACAGACACACATACATATATAATATGTATATATACATATACATATATATTTATATAGATAGATAGATAGATAGATAGATAGAAAAGTATATAGATAGATAGATAGGTAGATAGATAGATACGTATATAAATAGATATATAGATAAGTATATAAATATAGATAGATAGATATATAGATAGATAGATAGATAGATAAATATATAGATAGATAGATAAATAGATAGATAAATAGATAGAAAAGTATATATATATATAGATAGATACGTATATAAATATATATATAGATAGATAGATAGAAAGATAGATAGATAGATAGATAGATAGATAGAAAAGTATATAGATAGATAGATAGATAGATAGATAGATAGATAGATAGATAGATAGATAGATAGATAGATAGATAGATAGATAGATAGATAGATAGATAGATAGATAGATAGATAGATAGATAGATAGATAGATAGATAGATAGATTGATTGATTGATTGATTGATTGATTGATACGTATATAAATATATATATAGATAGATAAATAGATAGATAAATAGATAGATAGATAGATAGATAGATAGATAGATAGATAGATAGATAGATAGATAGATAGATAGATAGATAGATAGATAGATAGATGGATAAATAGATAGATAAATAGATAGATAGATACTTTCAAATAGATATATATTAGAATTTAGTACGCAAGTATATTTTATACTGACATTGCTCTATTAGTCAAATATTTTGCTACATAATTATAGAATTATTTATCGATAACATTTTTTTAATTGGTTGTTTTAAATTTAAAACAATCCTAACCAATAGCATTAGCACACTAAATACTTTTCGATTATTTTTTATTTGTAAGTTGTTCTTTGTTCCACATCTTTAATTAAAATATGTAAAATACTAAGCTATATTATAACGTACGTATTGATTCATAGCTAAAGATATTCTTTAAAGTATAACATGTGTAGATTTAGTAAAACAACTAAACCTATACACGTATACATGGCGTCATAAACATCTAAACCTATACACGTATACAAGGCGTCATAAACATCTAAACCTATGCACATATACATGGCGTCACAAACATCTAAACCTATGCACATATACATGGCGTCATGAAAATCTAAACCTATACACATATACATGGCGTCATAAACATCTAAACCTATACACATATACATGGCGTCACAAACATCTAAACCTATACACATATACATGGCGTCACAAACATCTAAACCTATACACGTATACATGGCGTCATAAACATCTAAACCTATATACATGGCGTCATAAACATCTAAACCTATACACAGATACGTGGCGTCATTAAACATCTAAACCTATACACATATACATGGCGTCACAAACATCTAAGCCTATACACATATACATAACGTCATAAACCTCTAAACCTATACACAGATACATGGCGTCATAAACATCTAAACCTATACACATATACATGGCGTCATAAACATCTAAATTTAGCTAATAAATCTCATGTGCTAAAGGATTCTTTATTTGGTAAAGTTTCCCCTTTACCCCATGGGTATACTTAAAGCTACTGTGTGTCTTCTACAATGCACAACCACCTTTGCTACCTCAACTAATCTCAGATAACCATTAAGCGCTAGGGTTTATCAAGGCTTAGCAGCTATCTACATTTATTTCATTTACATAATTTATGTTGAATTTTAATAGAATTCATTGTTGTTGTTGTTTTATTTCCGATTGTCATTTATTTATAAATATTTTTAAAATGAGATTTATTTTAAAATAAAACAAAATATTTACTCCATATTAAAATATTGTATCTAGCAGACGACCCTATCTGGAGTTTCTCTTATCTCATCTCAATAACAAATTTTTAGAGGGGAAATGATTTCTTTGTCAAGATAATCCTGTCCATGATACAACAGTCCCCCCCCAATGGGCGGCAAGGGGGCAGGCAGGCGACGGTGGAGGCTGTGAGGGAGGGGGAGAGGTCTGGTTGAAGGATAAAAGGATATAATTTAAAGTTATGTGATCAAGTGAAATGAAGAAGGGGGGGGGCAGAGAGAGAGAGAGAGAGAGAGAGAGAGAGAGAGAGAGAGAGAGATATTGAGTGAAGGAGGCGCTTATGGGCCCACTTTTGAATTGAGTCGAGCCTTTAATTGTCAGACGGTGACCTGAAGAGGTTAGTGGCCTGCGAGGCAAAGATATGACCCGACCCTCAACCCCCCTCCTCCTGACATCCCCGATCCATCGCCCCCCTCCCTCCCTTCACCACCACCCTAGTGTGCCCCACGTCACTCGTTATGCAGCATACATTACTCATAATGGCCAGCTCAGCTGACTGTGACAGCTTGCCGGTAGAGTTGTCGGAAACTGGTCTAATTAGTCATACAACAAGCCTGGAGGATAGGGAGGTGGGTGGGTGGATGGATGGATGGATGGATGGAGGAACTCCCCCTCCTCTCCCACTCCCCAGTCCCCCCACAAACATCCCCACGCATTTAGAAACATACTGCGACGAAAAAAAAATGGAACTATCTTCCGGATTTCTCTCTATTTCTCTCACACTTAACGTTTCCTTGGAAACAATTATAAGTCCGCTTCAGGCGAATTTCCAAAGACATTTTTCTTTAAAAAAAAAAAACATCAAATTGACAGTTCTGATTAAAGTTAAAATTGTTGTTTTTTTTTACTTATTTTCAGATATAGCAATCATTAGTACCAGTCATTAGTAATAGTCATTAGTAATACTTTATAAAAACTTTCAAGTAAAACAACTTCCAATTAGGTTGTGTCAAATAAAACTATAAATATGAAACTGTTGTTTTTTTATTCTTAGTTTAATAAAAAATAAAAAGTACTGGAAAACTATCTATCTATTTTTACCCTTTTTACCAAAGACAGAGGTGGAGATTACAAAATAACACTTCAGAAAATGAAAAAACCTATTCGTGATACATAGAATAAAGAGGTAAAAGGTGAAGACGCGGTGTTTATTGTGACGTAGTAAAAGGTCCAAGTTTAGGAAACTTCACTGAAACCTCTTACTCGATTCAATAAATGTTGTTTTTTTTTTAAATAAAACTTCTCTCAGCATAAAATAATTGGAACCATATAATTACACTGGCCTGTACATGATAACCTCAAAATTAAACCATGGGTTATCTCTATTCAAAGACTTTGCAGAGTTCAGCTAGTAAATACATTTTTTCTTCATAAATAACATATTACTATAATTATTTACAGAAAAATAAGAAGTTTTTATTGTATATCTCTCATCATTATTTTTTTATACAAGCGGGGCATACATTTTAACAATGGGCAAACCCCAGTGTACATTGTAATTTTACTGTATTCAAACAAAGTTGTTCAGTAAGCCCCTATAGAATTCAGAAGTGTCTATGTTGGTGGAAGAAGTTTATATGTTGGTGGATTTAAGTAGAATCTATGTTGGTGGATTTAGAAGTGTCTATGTTGATGGATTTATAAGTGTCTATGTTGATGGAAGAAGTTTATATGTTGGTGGATTTAAGTAGAATCTATGTTGGTGGATTTAGAAGTGTCTATGTTGATGGATTTATAAGTGTCTATGTTGATGGAAGAAGTTTATATGTTGGTGGATTTAAGTAGAATCTATGTTGGTGGATTTAGAAGTGTCTATGTTGATGGAAGAAGTGTCTATGTTGATGGAAGAAGTGTATATGTTGGTGGATTTAAGTAGAATCTATGTTGGTGGATTTAAGTAGAATCTATGTTGGTGGAAGAAGTGTATACGTTGGTGGATTTAAGTAGAATCTATGTTGGTGGATTTAAGTAGAATCTATTTTGATGGATTTAGAAGGATCTATTTTGATACATTCAATCTTAATATATACATATGTAACTATATATTTCGCTACTTTTCGTTTCTCTGCTGTGTCAGTCTTTTCGACTTGTGTTGACATAATTCTAAACATTAAAAACAAAACATAGAGGCCTATGTTAAAATATTGTATGCAGTTCTACAGAACAATTGATTGAATTAATTCTTATGCATTCTACAGAATTGTAAATTGATTGCATAAAAGGAAGAATAGCTTGTAATTAAGTAGTTGGCATGGATGGTAAATACCATAGTTCAAGTAGTATATTATATATTCAATGTTACAATTGACATTCAGTAGAGGAATCGATTTCAAATTTGATAGAGCGCACATTCCCATACTAAGGATTATTTAGTGACTATTTATATTCATACTGGAAATTAACGAGCGAAATCGTTGGAAATGAAAATTGAACATTCGGTAATTATTGACAGTTTTCGGTTTCAAACGATGACAGAGAGTTAGACGACAAATTATTATTTGAGTTCAACTTTTGTTTACTGAAGTCTGGCAAGTTAATGTTACTTTGTAACGTGGAAAATTCGTCGATCGAAGAATATTGTTTACAAATTCATTATATATCAATAGAGATATTTAGATATAGATGAAAAGATAGATATATTGATAGACAGAGACAGAAGTTAGAAAGATAGATGGATAGACAACATACAGATAAATAGTTAGATAGAGAGATCTATAGATATATAGATAATACATAGATAGATAATAGATAGATAGATAGATAATATATATAGATAGATTAATTGATATATGATAGATAGATAGATAGATAGATAGATAGATAGATAGATAGATAGATAGATAGATAGATAGATAGATAGATAGATAGATAGATAGATAGATAGATAGATAGATAGATAGATAGATAGATAGATAGGCTATACAATAGGCTCATGTATAATTTACTTTGTGTTTGTATCCGTGTGTTGATATAAAGATCCAATGCCTATACAATTTTATCAGCTTACATTATGCCCAATCATAACCCGCTCCACAAAGTTAAGTTCAACAAAGACTGTGACTTACCTGCTCATCAATATCCCAGGTCACGTTGATCAGCACCTCCCCAGGTTTAGGGTTCCACAAGGTGGACCCTGCAGGTGGTTTGCAGGTCAAGGCGCCCTCCACTAGATAGAAGAGCCCGAGGGTGAGGAAAACGTACATAACACCACAAGCCATGTCACGCACCGCAATATAATATCAACCGATAATTTCACAACACATCCATATCACTTCATAAAAATCAATCGATTATGTCACATGACAATTGATCAGCAAATAGATTAAGAACACGCCAAGTTATCACATTCTAGAAAAGCCACACCTCAGTTAAAAGTCCAGGCTGTTGTACGATATTTCATAAAAAGTGTTGGTCTGAATCGTAAATGAATAAATGATGTATTTTTTCAGATATAAATGAGTAATTCCAGTGACTAACCTATATATCAATGATGAATTCCCAATCCAGTGCTCAGCATCAAATAATTTTTTCGTTATATATATATTTAAAAAAAAACCCAGCTCTGCACCCAATACCTCAAGTTAAAACTGTAGACTTCTCCTAAGTAAGAAATGTTACCATGCGTCTAACACAGCTGTCAATGTACTCACTTTGAGCGCTCTATGAAGCCAGATGGTGCGCTATTTTCACGAAGCGAGAAGGGGAAAGGACGGAGAGAGTTATTTTGGATTATGCGCGTATAGTTTGTATACAAATCGATTTTGACGAAACAATGTACGGTACGGCTACTTATCTATATCAATTTTTTTTTGTTTTTCCTCTGTGCTAAGATGAAATCACCCTGGTCATCAAGATGAAGTTCCATTGGTCGGTGTCATTTGTTATGGTGGACTAAAAGTTACGTTCCTCTTCTACTATTCTTCATCCTCACTCACTACTTTCTTGTGACTCTCTCTCTCTCTCTCTCCCTTCCTCTCTATGTTAAGTCCAGGTCCTTTATTTTTTTTTCCTTTCGCTCGCTCCCTCCTCTCTCTCTCTCTCTCTCTCTCGCCCTCTTTCATCTCGCGAGTGGGTCCAGCCAGGGGTGAGCGGCACGAACGTTGACCAAGTTTATTTGATCTAAACGGGAGCGACCAGAAGTCTCCAAGAGCTAGTTTTCAGACCCGGATTGGAAGGGGGGAGGGGGTGTGTTTAATGACTTGGGTGCGTTGGTCACTTTCTTGGTTGTGGATATAGGTGGTGGGGGAGAGATAGGGAGGGAGAGGGAAAAAGAGGGAGAAAGAGTTGCCGTAAGTTAGAGCATAAACAAACATTACTAACAACAACAATGGTAGTAAAGTTGTTGTTTTTTCTCCCAATTACGATGATGAGAGCAGATGCTAATGACGGATTTAAAAAAAAAAGTTATTTTTGTGTCTTGTCACGTGATGACTGGTCACGGTTAAACATATAAGTTAAGTTTGTGTGTAAACATTCGGGATTGAGTGTGGGGGTGGGGGTAGAAGGCAAAAAGGGGGGGGGGCTGGGATTAAGAAGAAAATCCTATTTTAAGAGTTGTATCTCTTTTTCTATTAATTTATTACTCTATAAAACATTCCTCGCGTGTGAATGTACATTGTCTGGAACCAGGGCTACAGACAAACAGACATACAAAAGCCACTGACTAACTATAATAGCTGGGACCAGGGCCATAGACAGAGATACAAGAGCCACTGACTAACTATAATAGCCGGGACCACTGCCACAGTCAGAGATACAAGAGCCACTGACTAACTATAATAGCTGGGACCACTGCCACAGACAGAGATACAAGAGCCACTGACTAACTATAATAGCTGGGACCACTGCCACAGTCAGAGATACAAGAGCCACTGACTAACTATAATAGCTGGGACCACTGCCACAGACAGAGATACAAGAGCCACTGACTAACTATAATAGCTGGGACCAGGTCCACAGACAGAGATACAAGAGCCACTGACTAACTATAATAACTGGGACCAGGTCCACAGACAGAGATACAAGAGCCACTGACTAACTATAATAGCTGGGACAACTGCCACAGACAGAGATGCAAGAGCCACTGACTAGCTATAATAGCTGGGACCACTGCCACAGACAGAGATACAAGAGCCACTGACTAACTATAATAGCCGAGACCACTGCCACAGACAAAGATACAAGAGCCACTGACTAACTATAATAGCTGGGACCAGGGCCATAGACAGAGATACAAGAGCCACTGACTAACTATAATAGCCGGGACCACTGCCACAGTCAGAGATACAAGAGCCACTGACTAACTATAATAGCTGGGACCACTGCCACAGACAGAGATACAAGAGCCACTGACTAGCTATAATAGCTGGGACCACTGCCACAGACAGAGATACAAGAGCCACTGACTAACTATAATAGCTGGGACCAGGTCCAAAGACAGAGATACAAGAGCCACTGACTAACTATTATAGCTGGGACCACTGCCACAGACAAAGATACAAGAGCCACTGACTAACTATAATAGCTGGGACCACTGCCACAGACAGAGATACAAGAGCCACTGACTAACTATTATAGCTGGGACCACTGCCACAGACAGAGATACAAGAGCCACTGACTAACTATAATAGCTGGAACCAGGGCCACAGACAAAGATACAAGAGCCACTGACTAACTATAATAGCTGGGACCACTGCCACAGACAGAGATACAAGAGCCACTGACTAACTATAATAGCTGGGACCAGGGCCACAGACAGAGATACAAGAGCCACTGACTAACTATAATAGCTGGGACCAGGTCCACAGACAGAGATTCAAGAGCCACTGACTAACTATAATAGCTGGGACCAGGTCCACAGACAGAGATACAAGAGCCACTGACTAACTATAATAGCTGGGACCAGGGCCACAGACAGAGATACAAGAGCCACTGACTAACTATAATAGCTGGGACCAGGGCCACAGACAGAGATACAAGAGCCACTGACTAACTATAATAGCTGGGACCAGGGCCACAGACAGAGATACAATAGCCACTGACTAACTATAATAGCTGGGACCACTGCCACAGACAGAGATACAAGAGCCACTGACTAACTATAATAGCTGGGACCAGGGCCACAGACAGAGATACAAGAGCCACTGACTAACTATAATAGCTGGGACCAGGGCCACAGACAGAGATACAAGAGCCACTGACTAACTATAATAGCTGGGACCAGGGCCACAGACAGAGATACAATAGCCACTGACTAACTATAATAGCTGGGACCACTGCCACAGACAGAGATACAAGAGCCACTGACTAACTATAATAGCTGGGACCAGGGCCACAGACAGAGATACAAGAGCCACTGACTAACTATAATAGCTGGGACCAGGTCCACAGACAGAGATAGAGATACAAGAGCCACTGACTAACTATAATAGCTGGGACCAGGTCCACAGACAGAGATACAAGAGCCACTGACTAACTATAATAGCTGGGACCAGGTCCACAGACATTGATACAAGAGCCACTGACTAACTATAATAGCTGGGACCACTGCCACAGACATAGATACAAGAAACCACTGACTAACTATAATAGCTGGGACCACTGCCACAGACAGTGATACAAGAGCCACTGACTAACTATAATAGCTGGGACCACTGCCACAGACAGAGATACAAGAGCCACTGACTAACTATAATAGCTGGGACCACTGCCACAGACAGAGATACATGAGCCACTGACTAACTATATTAGCTGGGACCAGGTCCACAGACAGAGATACAAGAGCCACTGACTAACTATAATAGCTGGGACCAGGTCCACAGACAGAGATACAAGAGCCACTGACTAACTATATTAGCTGGGACCAGGGCCACGGATTCTGTAGGTGTCGAATTCAACCAAGGGCGGCATTAGGAGACCATTGGGAAATCATCTAAGAGTAATCTTACAACATTAGCTTTGAGTAAAGATGGTAGTATTATTATATATCTAATACATGGTGCAGCATGCAATGTCAAACTGATAAAAAGGTAAGTGCAATTGAGCTCAAAGTTGTCTCTTTGACGTGTTTGACTTCACCCTAACATGGATTGGTTTTTTTATCATGGATTGTGTTTACTATACCAGTCATGGATTGTGTTTACTATACCAATCATGTATTGTGTTTATCACACCAATCATGTATTGTGTTAACTATACGGTATACCAGTCATGGATTGTGTTTACTATTCGGTATACCAGTCATGGATTGTGTTTACTATTCGGTATACCAGTCATGGATTGTGTTTACTATTCGGTATACCAGTCATGGATTGTGTTTACTATACCAGTCATGGATTGTGTTTACTATTCGGTATACCAGTCATGGATTGTGTTTACTATACCAATCATGTATTGTGTTTATCACACCAATCATGTATTGTGTTAACTATACGGTATACCAGTCATATGTTGTGTTTACTATACGGTATACCAGTCTTATGTTGTGTTAACTATACGGTATACCAGTCATATGTTGTGTTTACTATACGGTAAACCAAAGTTATGTTGTGTTTACTATACGGCATACCAGTCTTATGTTGTGTTAACTATACGGTATACCAGTCATATGTTGTGTTTACTATACGGTATACCAGTCTTATGTTGTGTTTACTATACGGTATACCAGTCTTATGTTGTGTTAACTATAAGGTATACCAGTCATATGTTGTGTTTACTATACGGTATACCAGTCATAGGTTGTGTTTACTATACCAATCATGGATTGTGTTTATTATAGTCGCTCACAAAAGGTCACTACTCTAGTAATCCAGTCGTCACTCACTGCTGGACTTCTTTTCGCATCTAGTCGACACTGACAGCTAGACATAACCCATATCTAGTCGTTACTTACTATACATGTACTAAATTTTTTTAAACCCGCCAACTCAGAAATAATTAAACTATCCTATCCAATGCAATGCATACAAACACGTTAGTTCTGAATGTTAATCTTTAACAACACAGTTACAAACAAGCACAAAAAATCAACTAGCCTGGCCAATTATCAAATAATCTGCACTGTTTAAAAAAAAAAACTTAGATAATTAATAAGCTTGAATTATACATGTTGCTGCACTTGTATTTCAATATCAAAGAAATGTATTCATACGATTGCGGTTTATATTTTACCAGCTCTTTTAGTAGTTTGAACTTTATCAGAAAAAAAATCCTGATGAATGTATTTGTAATCTACAGGTGTAACCTGATGAATGTATTTGTAATCTACAGGTGTAACCTGATGAATGTATTTGTAATCTACAGGTGTAACCTGATGAATGTATTTGTAATCTTCAGGTGTAACCTGATGAATGTATTTGTAATCTACAGATGTAACCTGATGAATGTATTTGTAATCTACAGGTGTAACCTGATGAATGTATTTGTAATCTACAGGTGTAACCTGATGAATGTAATTGTAATCTACAGGTGTAACCTGATGAATGTATTTGTAATCTACAGGTGTAACCTGATGAATGTATTTGTAATCTACAGGTGTAACCTGAAGCTGGAGGGATTATTGATCAAGGTGTTCTTTTAGTTTTAGGTTAACACGACCTGCTGTGCATTGAACATTATAATTTTACTACTTTTGGAGTGGGGAGGATAGCCGAGTGGTGTAGAGTCCTGGGTTCGATCCTCGGTGAGAACCATGGGAATTTTTTGAGGTGAAATTAGTTTGAAAGTTGTCCCACAAGTCCACCCAGCTTCAAATGGGTACCTGATTATAAGTTGGGGAGAGGTAACGGCGGCTGGGGGTTGTACTAATCACACAATCACTTCATATGCAAGGGTTAAGGAAACAGTTGAACTCTACACTTCATCTGCCCCCATGGCCTGTTTGGGCTTAAGGAACTTTAATTTTACTGTTTGGAGTCATACCACAGAATATATCTATATCTATATATATAATTATATATATATATATATATATATATATATATATATATATATGTAAACAAAGAGAGAGCTTATGGGAATATGAAGGAGTTTATGGGAACATGCGGGATCTAATGGGAATATGCGGGGCTTATGGACAAAGTCGGGAGCTAATGGGAATATGTGATATATATATATATATATATATATATATATATATATATATATATATATATATATATATATATATAAAAAAAGAAAGAGAGAGAGAGAGAGACAGAGCTTATGGGAACATGCAGGAACTTATGGGAACATGCGGGAGCTTATGGAAATATGTGATATAAATAATTATATATATATATATATATATATATATATATATATATATATATATATATAATAAGAGAGAGAGAGAGCTTATGGGAATATGCAGGAGCTTATGGGAATATGCGGTAGCTTTTGGGAATAGTCGGGAGCTTATGGGAATATGTGATATATATATATATATATATATATATATATATATATATATATATATATATATATAGCGTTGCCATATTTTTTCACGGACCAACCGGGACAGTTCTGTCTTTTTTACTTTAGGTTTAGGGATGTCGGTTCCGGGGGGGGGGGGGTTATGAAAACAGTAATGTAAAAAACACTTAAAATATAGAATAACACAAACATGATATTTTTACAAAACAAATCAGTTTTCTTCTTGTTGTACCACTCGTATTTTTCACTTCTGTAAATTTGTATTACTGTGTTACTTACCAAAATGTTACTGATCACACAAGAGCAGTTTAATCATTCTATGATCTAATAATTTTGCTCAATTATTTCCAAGAAACTGTGCCCTGAATCTAAACCGGGACAATTTCAACAACCGGGCGGGACACCGGGACAACCCAGTATATCCGGGACAGTCCCGGTCAAACCGGGACGTATGGCAAGCCTATATATATATATATATATATATATATATATAGAGAGAGAGAGAGAGAGAGAGCTTATGAGAATATGCAGGAGCTTATGGGAACATGCGGGATCTTATTGTAAGATGCGGGAGCTTATGGGAATATATGATATATATATATATATACATATATATATAGAACGAGAGAGAGAGTGTGTGATAGAGAGAGAGACAGTGAGAGAAAGAGAAAGAAAGAGAGAGAGAGCTTATGAGAATATGCAGGAGCTTATGGGAATATGTGATATACATAATTATATATATATATAGATATAAAGAGAGAGAGCGTGTCAGAGAGAGTAAGTGAGTGAGATAGAGATAGAAAGTGAGCTTATAAAAAATATGCATGATTTAATGGAAACATGCAGGATCTTATGGGAATATGCGGGAGCTTATGGGAATAGTCGGGAGCTTTTGGGAATATGCGGGAGATTATGGGAATAGTCGGGAGCATATGGGAATATGTGATATATACATTTATATATATACATATTTATAAAGAGAGAGAGAGAGAGAGCTTATGGGAATATGCAGGAGCTTTTGGGAATATGCTGAAGCTTATGGGAATATGTAGGAGCTTATGGGAATATGTAGGAGCTTATGGGAATATGTAGGAACTAATGGGAATATGTTGGTGCTAATGGGAACATTTGGGAGCATATGGGAATATTTGAAGCTAATGGGAATAATTGGCAGCATTAGGGCTTATACAAATGTGTTAGAGATTATGTGAATATTAGGAGCTGATGGGAATTTTGGGAGCTTATGGGGAATATTAGGAGCTTTTGGGAATATCTTGTAGTTTATGGGATAAATAGGAGCTTATGTGAATATGTCGAAGTCTATGGGAATATAAAAAGCTGATGGGAATATAAGGAGCTTATGGGAATATTTAGGAGCTCATAAGTAAGTTTAGGAGCTTATGGGAATATGTAGAAGCTAATGAGAATATGTAGGAGCTTATGGGAATATGTAGGAGCTTATGGGAATATGAAGGAGCTTATGGGAATATTTATGAGTTTATAAAAATATGTCGGAGCTTTTGGAAATATGTAGGAGCTTATAGGAATATGTAGGAGCTTATGAAAATGTGTAGGAGTTTACGGGAATATGTAAGAGCTTATGGGAATATGTAGGGGCTTATGGGAATATGTAGGGGCTTATGGGAATATAAAGGAGCTTTTGGGAATATATAGGAGCTTATGGGAATATGTAGAGCAGCTTATGGGAATACGTAGGGGCTTATGGGAATATGAAGGGGCTTATGGGAATATAAAAGAGCTTATGGGAATATGTAGAGGCTTATGGGAATACGTAGGGGCTTATGGGAATATGAAGGGGCTTATGGGAATATAAAAGAGCTTATGGGAATATGTAGGAACTAATGGGAATATGTAGGAGTTTATGGGAATATGAAGGAGCTTATGTGAATATGAAGGAGCTTATGGTAATATGTAGGAAAATATTTGAATATGAAGTAGCTTATGGGAATATGTAGGTGCAGATGGGAATATGTAGGAGCTTATGGGAATATGTAGAAGCTTATAGAAATATGTAGGAGCTTTTAAGAATATATAGGAGCTTATGGGAATATCTAGGAGATTATGGGAATATGTAGGAGCTTATGGCAATATGTAGGAGCTTATGGGAATGTGTAGGAGCTTATGGCAATATGAAGGAGCTTATAGGATTATGTAGGAGCTTATGGGAATATTTAAGAGGTTATGGAAATATGTAGGAGCTTATGGAAAAATGTGGGAGCTTATGGGAATAATAGGAGCTTATGGGAATATGTGGGATCTTATGGGAATATTAGGAGCTTATGGGAATATGTGGGAGCGAATGGGAATATTATAAAATAATGGGAATCTGTGAGAGTATATGGGAATATTTGGGAGCTTATAGCAAATATTTGGAGCTTATATGAATATTAGGATATTATGGCAATATGTAGGAGCAGATGGAAATATGTAGGAGCTTATGGGAATATGTAGGAGCTTATAGAATTATGTAGAAGCTTATGGGAATATGTAGGAGCTTATGGGGATATCTAGGAGATTATGGGAATATGTAGGAGCTTATGGCAATATGTAGGAGCTTATGGGGATATGTAGGAGATTATGGGAATATGTAGAAGATTATGGAAATATGTAGGAGCTAATGGAAATATGTAGGAGCTTATGGGAATATGTAGGAGCTAATGTGAATATGAAGGAGCTTATGGGAATCCAAGGGACCTTATGAGAATAAGTAGGAACTTATGCTAATATTTAGGAGCTTATGGGAATATGTAGGAGCTTATGGGAATATGTAGGAGCTTATGGAAATATATAGGAGCTTATACGAATATGAAAAAGTTTATGGGAATATATAGGAGCTTATGGTAATATGTAGGAGTTTATGGGAATATGTAGGAGCTTATGGGAATACGTAGGAGCTTATGGGAATATCTAGGAGCTTATGGGAATATGTAGGTTCTTATGGCAATATGTAGGAGCTTATGGGAATATGCAGAAGCTTATGGGTATATGTTGGAGCTTATGGGAATATGTAGGAGCTTATGGGAATATGTAGTAGCTTATGGGAATATGTAAGAATTTTTGGGAATATGTAGGAGCTTATGGGAATATGTAGGAGCTTATGGGAATATGTAGGAGCTTATGGGAATATGTAGGAGCTTATGGGAATATGTAGGAGCTTATTGGAATAAGTAGGAGCTTATGAAAATGTGTAGGAGTTTACGGGAATATGTAAGAGCTTATGGGAATATGTAAGAGCTTATGGAAATATGTAGGAGCTTATGGAAATATGTAGGAGATTATGTGAATGTGGAGGAGCTTTTGGGAATATGTAGGAGCTTATGGCAATATTAGGAGCTTATAGAAATATTATGAGCTTATGGGAATATTCGGAAGCTTATGGGAATATTAGGAGCTAATGGGAATATGTAGAAGCTTATGGGAATAAGTAGTAGCTTATGGTAATATCTATGAGTTTACGTTAATATGTAAAAGCGTATGGCAATATGCAGGAACATATGGGAATATGTAGGAGCTTATGGGATTATGTACGATCTTATGGGAATATGTAGGAGCTGATGGGAATATGCAGGAGCTTAAGAGAATATGAAGGAGCTTATGGGAATATTAAGAAGCTTATGGGAATGTGTGGGAGCTTATGGGAATATTTGGAGCTTATGGGAAAATGTGGGATCGTATGGGAATATTAGGAGCTTATGGGAAATTGTGAGAGCATATGGGAATATTTGGGAGCTTATAGCAAATATTTGGAGCTTATGTGAAAATTAGTAACTTATGGGAATATGTGGGAATTTATGGGAATATTAAGAGTTTATGGGAATATTAGGAGCTTATGGGAATATTAGGAGTTCATGGGAATATTAGGAGCTTATGTGAGAGCTTATGGAAATATTACTAGCTAATGGGAATTTCTGGAAACTTATGGGATTAATAGGAGTTTATGGGAATATGTAGGAGCTTATGGGAATATGAAGGAGCTTATAAGAATATGTAGGAGCTTATAAGAATATGTAGGAGCTTATGGGAATATGTAGGAGCTTATGGGAATATGTAGGAACTAATAGGAATATGTAGAAACTTATGGGAATATGTAGCAGCATATTGGAATTTGTAGGAGCTTATGGAAATATGTAGGAGCTTATGGGAATATGTACGAACTTATGGGAATATGTAGGAACTAATGGGAATATGTAGGAGCGTATGGGAATCTGAAGGAGCTTATGTGAATATGAAGGAGCTTATTAAAATATGTAGGAGATTAAGTGAATATGAATGAGCTTATGGGAATATATAGGAGCTTATGGGAATATGTAGGAGTTTATGGGAATATGAAGGAGCTTATGGGAATTTGTAGGAGCTTATGGGAATATGTAAGAGCTTATGAAAATATATAGGAGCCTATGGGAATATGAAGGAGTTTATGGGAATATGTAGGAGCTTATGGTAATATGTAGGAGTTTATGGGAATATGTAGGAGCTTATGGGAATACGTAGGGGCTTATGGGAATATGTAGAAACTAATGGGAATATGTAGGAGCGTATGGGAATATGAAGGAGCTTATGTGAATATGAAGGAGCTTATTAAAATATGTAGGAGATTATGTGAATATGAAGGAGCTTATGGGAATATGTAGGAGCTTATGGGAATACGTAGGGGCTTATGGGAATATCTAGGAGCTTATGGGAATATGTAGGTGCTTATGGCAATATGTAGGAGCTTATGGGAATATGTAGGAGCTTATGGGTATATGAAGGAGCTTATGGGAATATGTTGAAGCTTATGGGAATATGTAGGAGCTTATGGGAATATGGAGGAGCTTATGGGAATATGTAGAAACTAATGGGAATATGTAGGAGCGTATGGGAATATGAAGGAGCTTATGTGAATATGAAGGAGCTTATTAAAATATGTAGGAGATTATGTGAATATGAAGGAGCTTATGGGAATATGTAGGAGCTTATGGGAATATGTAGGAGTTTATGGGAATATGAAGGAGCTTATGGGAATTTGTAGGAGCTTATGGGAATATGAAGTAGCTTATGGGAATATGTTGAAGCTTATGGGAATATGTAGGAGCTTATGTGAATATTAGGAGCTTATGTGAATATTAGGAGCTTATGGGAAAATGTGGGAGCTTATGGAAATATTAGGAGCTTATGGGAATATAAGAAGCTTATGGGAATATTAGAAGCTTATGGGAATATGTAGGAACTTCTTATGGGAATATGTTGGAGCTTATGGGAATATATAGGAGCTTATGGGAATATGTAGGAGCTTTTGGGAATATGTAGGAGATTATGGAAATATGTAGGAGCTTATAGAATAATGTAGGAGCTTATGGGAATATGTAAGAGCTTATGGGAATATTTAGGAGCATATGTTAATATGTAGGAGCTTTTGGGAATATTAGGAGCTTATGGGATTATTAGGAGCTTATGGGAAAATTATGAGCTGATGGGAATATGTAGGAGCTTTTGGAAATATTACTAGCTTATGGGTATTTCTGGAATCGTATGGGATTAATAGGAGCTTATGGAAATATGTAGAAGCTTTTGGGAATATGAAGGAGCTTATGGGAATATGTAGGAGCTTATGGGAATATGTAGGAGCTTAATGGAATATATAGGAGCTTATGGGAATATGTATTAGTTTATGGGAATATGTAGGAACTAATGGGAATATGTAGGAGCTTATGGGATATGTAGGAGCTAATGGCAATATGTAGGAGCTTATGGGAATAAAAAGGATCTAATGTGAATATGAAGGAGCTTATGGCAATATATAGGAGATTATGTAAATTTGAAGGAGCTTATGGGAATATATAGGAGATTATAGGAATATGTTGGAGCATATGGGAATATTTAGGAGCTTATGGGAATATGTGGGAGATTATGGGAATATTAGGAGCTTACGGGAATATTTGGAGCTTATGGGAATATGTGGGAGCTTATGGAAATATTATAGGCTTATGGGAATATTAGGAGCTTATAGGAATATTAGGAGCTTATTGGATATTTGGGAGCTTATGGAAATATTACTAGCTTAAGGGTATTTCTGGAATCGTATGGGATTTAAAGGAGCTTATGGGAATATGTAGAAGCTAATGGGAATATGTAGGAGCTTATGGGAATCTGTGGGAGATTATGGGAATATTAGGAGTTTCTGGGAATATTAGGAGCTTATGGGAATATGTGGGAGCTTATGGAAATATTAGGAACTTATGGGAATATTAGGAGCTTATGGGAAAATTAGAAGCTTATGGGAATATGTAGGTGCTTAAGGGAATATTAGGAGCTTATGCGAATATGTAGGAGCTTATGGGAATATGAAGGAGCTTTTGTGAATATGAAGGAGCTTATGGGAATATGTAGTAGATTATGTGAATATAAAGGAGCTTATTTGAATTTGTAGGAGCTTATGGGAATATGAAGTAGCTTATGGGAATATGTAGGAGCTTATGTGAATATGTAGGAGCTTATGGGAATATGTAAGAGCTTATGGGAATATGTAGGAATTTATGAGAATATGTGGGAGCTTATGGAAATATGTAGGAGCTGATGGGAATATTTGAGAGCTTGTGGGAATATTTTGGAGCTTTCAGGAAATATAAGGAGCTTATAGGAATATTAGGAGCTTATGGGAATATTAGGAGCTTATGGGAATATTAGGAACTTATAGGAATATGTGGGAGTTTATTTGGAATATTAGGAGCTTATTGGGAATATTAAGAGCTTATGAAAATATTTAGGAGCTTATATGAATATTAGGAGCTTATGGGAATATGAAGTAGCTTATGGGAATATGTTGAAGCTTATGGGAATATGTAGGAGCTTATGGGAATATGGAGGAGCTTATGTGAATATTAGGAGCTTATGGGAAAATGTGGGAGCTTATGGAAATATTAGGAGCTTATGGGAATATAAGAAGCTTATGGGAATATTAGAAGCTTATGGGAATATGTAGGAACTTCTTATGGGAATATGTTGGAGCTTATGGGAATATATAGGAGCTTATGGGAATATGTAGGAGCTTTTGGGAATATGTAGGAGATTATGGAAATATGTAGGAGCTTATAGAATAATGTAGGAGCTTATGGGAATATGTAAGAGCTTATGGGAATATTTAGGAGCATATGTTAATATGTAGGAGCTTTTGGGAATATTAGGAGCTTATGGGATTATTAGGAGCTTATGGGAAAGGTTTGAGCTGATGGGAATATGTAGGAGCTTTTGGAAATATTACTAGCTTATGGGTATTTCTGGAATCGTATGGGATTAATAGGAGCTTATGGAAATATGTAGAAGCTTTTGGGAATATGAAGGAGCTTATGGGAATATGTAGGAGCTTATGGGAATATGTAGGAGCTTAATGGAATATATAGGAGCTTATGGGAATATGTATTAGTTTATGGGAATATGTAGGAACTAATGGGAATATGTAGGAGCTTATGGGATATGTAGGAGCTAATGGCAATATGTAGGAGCTTATGGGAATAAAAAGGATCTAATGTGAATATGAAGGAGCTTATGGCAATATATAGGAGATTATGTAAATTTGAAGGAGCTTATGGGAATATATAGGAGATTATAGGAATATGTTGGAGCATATGGGAATATTAAGAAGCTTATGGGAATATGTGGGAGATTATGGGAATATTAGGAGCTTACGGGAATATTTGGAGCTTATGGGAATATGTGGGAGCTTATGGAAATATTATAGGCTTATGGGAATATTAGGAGCTTATAGGAATATTAGGAGCTTATTGGATATTTGGGAGCTTATGGAAATATTACTAGCTTAAGGGTATTTCTGGAATCGTATGGGATTTAAAGGAGCTTATGGGAATATGTAGAAGCTAATGGGAATATGTAGGAGCTTATGGGAATATGTGGGAGATTATGGGAATATTAGGAGCTTCTGGGAATATTTGGAGCTTATGGGAATATGTCGGAGCTTATGGAAATATTAGGAACTTATGGGAATATTAGGAGCTTATGGGAAAATTAGAAGCTTATGGGAATATGTAGGTGCTTAAGGGAATATTAGGAGCTTATGCGAATATGTAGGAGCTTATGGGAATATGAAGGAGCTTTTGTGAATATGAAGGAGCTTATGGGAATATGTAGGAGATTATGTGAATATAAAGGAGCTTATTTGAATTTGTAGGAGCTTATGGGAATATGAAGTAGCTTCTGGGAATATGTAGGAGCTTATGTGAATATGTAGGAGCTTATGGGAATATGTAAGAGCTTATGGGAATATGTAGGAATTTATGAGAATATGTGGGAGCTTATGGAAATATGTAGGAGCTGATGGGAATATTTGAGAGCTTGTGGGAATATTTTGGAGCTTTCAGGAAATATAAGGAGCTTATAGGAATATTAGGAGCTTATGGGAATATTAGGAGCTTATGGGAATATTAGGAACTTATAGGAATATGTGGGAGTTTATTTGGAATATTAGGAGCTTATTGGGAATATTAAGAGCTTATGAAAATATTTAGGAGCTTATATGAATATTAGGAGCTTATGGGAATACTAGAAGCTTATGGGAATATTAGGAGCTTATGGGAATATGTAGGAGCTTATTTGGAATATTAGGAGCTTATGGGGAATATTAGGATCTCATGAAATTATCACGGAGTTTATGGGAATATTAGGATCTTATGAAATTATCACGGAGTTTATGGTAATATTAGGAGCTTATGGGAATATAAGGAGCCTATGGGAATATGTGGGAGTGTATGAGATCATTATGAGATTATGGAAATATTTCTGAGATTATTGGGAATATTTGGAGCTTATGGGAATATGTAGGAGCTTATGGGAATATGTAGGAGCTTATGGGAATATGTAGAAGCTTATGGGAATATGTAGGAGTCTATTGGAATAAGTACGAGCTTATGAAAATGTGTAGGAGTTTACGGGAATATGTAAGAGCTTTTGTGAGTATGTAAGAGCTTATGGAAACATGTAGGAGCTTATGGAAATATGCAGGAGCTTATGGAAAAATGTAGGAGATTATGTGAATGTGGAGGAGCTTATTGGAAAATGTAGGAGCTTATAGGAATATTAGGAGCTTATAGAAATATTATGAGCTTATGGGAATATGTAGGAGCTTATTTGGAATATTAGGAGCTTATGGGGAATATTAAGAGATTATGAGAATATGTGGGAGCTTATGGGAATATTAGGATCTTATGAAATTATCACGGAGTTTATGGGAATATTAGGAGCTTATGGGAATATTAGGATCTTATGAAATTATCACGGAGTTTATGGGAATATTAGGAGCTTATGGGAATATAAGGAGCCTATGGGAATATGTGGGAGTGTATGGGATCATTATGAGATTATGGAAATATTTTTGAGATTATTGGGAATATTAGGAGCTTATGGGAATATGTAGGAGCTTATGGGAATATGTAGGAGCTTATGGGAATATGTAGAAGCTTATGGGAATATGTAGGAGTCTATTGGAATAAGTACGAGCTTATGAAAATGTGTAGGAGTTTGCAGGAATATGTAAGAGCTTTTGTGAGTATGTAAGAGCTTATGGAAACATGTAGGAGCTTATGGAAATATGCAGGAGCTTATGGAAAAATGTAGGAGATTATGTGAATGTGGAGGAGCTTATTGGAAAATGTAGGAGCTTATAGGAATATTAGGAGCTTATAGAAATATTATGAGCTTATGGGAATATTCGGAAGCTTATGGGAATATTAGGAGCTTTTGGAAATATGTAGTAGCTTAGGGAAATATCTAGAAGTTTACGGGAATATGTAAAAGCGTATGGCAATATGTAGGAACATATGGGAATATGTAGGAACTTATGGGAATATGTACGATCTTATGGGAATATGTAGGAGCTGATGGGAATATGAAGGAGCTTATGGGAATTTGTAGGAGCTTATGGGAATATGAAGTAGCTTATGGGAATATGGTGGAGCTTATGTGAATATTAGAAGCTTATGGGAAAATGTAGGAGCTTATGGGAATATGTTCGAACTTATGTGAATATGTAGGAACTAATGGGAATATGTAGCAGCGTTTGGGAATATGAAGGAGCTTATGTGAATATGAAGGAGCTTATTAAAATATGTAGGAGATTATGTGAATATGTAGGAGCTTATGGGAATTTGTAGGAGCTTATGGGAATATGGAGGAGCTTATGTGAATATTAGGAGCTTATGGGAAAATGTGGGAGCTTATGGAAATATTAGGAGCTTATGGGAATATAAAAAGCTTATGGGCATATTAGAAGCTTATGGGAATATGTAGGAGCTTATGGGAATATGTAGGAGCTTTTGGGAATATGTAGGAGCTCATGGAAATATGTAGGAGCTTATAGGAATATGTAGGAGATTATGGGAATATGTAGGAGCTATTGGAATAATGTAGGAGCTTATGGGAATATGTAAGAGCTTATGGGAATATTTAGGAGCATATGTGAATATGTAGGAGCTTTTGGGAATATTAGGAGCTTATGGGATTATTAGGAGCTTATGGGAAAATTATGAGCTGATGGGAATATGTAGGAGCTTTTGGAAATATTGCTAGCTTATGGGTATTTCTGGAATCGTATGGAATTAATAGGAGCTTATGGAAATATGTAGAAGCTTTTGGGAATATGTAGGAGCTTATGGGAATATGTAGGAGCTTATGGGAATATGTAGGAGCTTAATGGAATATATAGGAGCTTATGGGAATATGTATTAGTTTATGGGAATATGTAGGAACTAATGGGAATATTTAGGAGCTTATGGGAATATGTAGGAGCTAATGGCAATATGTAGGAGCTTATGGGAATAAAAAGGATCTAATGTGAATATAAAGGAGCTTAGGGCAATATGTAGGAGATTATGTAAATTTGAAGGAGCTTATGGGAATATATAGGAGATTATAGGAATGTGTAGGAGCTAATGGGAATATGTAGGAGCTTATGGAAATATGTTGGAGCATATGGGAATATTTAGGAGCTTATGGGAATATGTGGGAGATTATGGGAATATTAGTAGCTTACGGGAATATTAGGAGCTTATGGGAATATGTGGGAGCTTATGGAAATATTATAGGCTTATGGGAATATTAGGAGCTTACGGGAATATTAGGAGCTTATGGGAATATGTGCGAGCTTATGGAAATATTATAGGCTTATGGGAATATTAGGAGCTTATGGGAATATTAGGAGCTTATTGGATATTTGGGAGCTTATGGAAATATTACTAGCTGAAGGGTATTTCTGGAATCGTATGGGATTAAAAGGAGCTTATGGGAATATGAAGTAGCTTATGGGAATATGTAGGAGCTTATGGGAATATGTGGGAGATTATGGGAATATTAGGAGCTTTTGGGAATATTAGGAGCTTATGGGAATATGTGGGAGCTTATGGAAATATTAGGAACTTATGGGAATATTAGGAGCTTATGGGAATATTAGGAGCGTATGGGAATATGTAGGTGCTTAAGGGAATATTAGGAGCTTATGCGAATATGTAGAAGCTTATGTGAATATGAAGGAGCTTATGTGAATAAGAAGGAGCTTATGGGAATATGAAGTAGCTTATGGGAATATGTAGGAGCTTATGTGAATATGTAGGAGCTTATGGGAATATGTAGGAGCTTATGGGAATATGTAGGAATTTTTGGGAATATGTAGGAGCTTGTGGGAATATGTAGGAGCTTATAGGAATATGTAGGAGCTTATGGAAATATGTAAGAGCTGATGGGAATATTTGAGAGCGTGTGGGAATATTTTAGAGCTTTCAGGAAATATTACGAGCTTATAGGAATATTAGGAGCTTATGGGAATATTAGGAGCTTATGGGAATATTAGGAACTTATGGGAATATGTGGGAGTTTTTTTGGAATATTAGGAGCTTATTGGGAATATTAATAGCTTATGAGAATATTTAGGAGCTTATATGAATATTAGGAGCTTATGGGAATATTAGAAGCTTATGGGAATATTAGGAGGTTATGGGAATATGTAGGAGCTTATTTGGAATATTAGGAACTTATGGGGAATATTAAGAGATTATGAGAATATGTGGGAGCTTATGGGAATATTAGGATCTTATGAAATTATCACGGAGTTTATGGGAATATTAGGAGCTTATGGGAATATTAGGATCTTATGAAATTATCACGGAGTTTATGGGAATATTAAGAGCTTATGGGAATATAAGGAGCCTATGGGAATATGTGGGAGTGTATGGGATCATTATGAGATTATGGGAATATTTTTGAGCTTATGGGATTAAAAGGAGCTTATGGGAATATGTAGAAGCTAATGGGAATATTAGGAGCTTATGGGAATATTTGGGAGCTTATGGGAAAATTAGGAGCTTATTGGAGTATTAGGAGATTATGGGAATATGTTGGAGCTTATGAAAATATTTGGAAGCTTATGGGAATATTAGGATCTTATTGGAATATTAGGAGCTTATCAAAATATTTGGGAGCTTATAGGGCATATTTGGAGCTTCTGTTTAATTTTATGAGCTGATGGGAATATTTGGGAGCTTATGGGGAATTTTAGGAGTTTATGGGAATATGTGAAACCTTATAGGAATATTAGCAGCTTATGGGAATATATGGGAGTTTTTTAGAATATTAGGAGCTTATGTAAATATTTTGGAGCTTCTGGGGAATATTGGGATCTAATGGGAATATATGGGAGCTTATGGGAATATTAGGAGCTTATGTGAATATTAGGAGCTTATGTGATTATTAGGAGCTTATGGGAATATGTGGGAGCTTATGGGAATAGTCGGGAGCTTATGGGGATATGTGATACATATATATATATATATATATATATATATACATATATATATATATATATATATATATATATCTTCTCTATACTAATAAATGTTAACTTTCTGTAAATGTCTGTCTGTTCACGTATCAAATGGAGATTTTTTTTTAAAAACATCATTTTTATTTCTTTTTATTTCTCGAATTAATCATAGTACTTAAAATAGACATATTCCTTGAACTAGAGTATAGTCGGTGTGCATCGTAATACACAATTATTGATCCAATGACGCATTCAAATATATTTTCAAACATTTTTCATAATGTTATCACTGTGAAGGACTATATTTATTTCAATAATGACAAAAACAACCATTGTTGTAACGATTTATCAAGAACAGGTTAAATGTATTGACGGGTACAATATAAATGAGAAATGAACAGTTGTTGATTATTAGTTAGGTGACGTAAATTAGAACCAATGTCTCGACTCGAATACTGTGGTTCTTAGTCGGTGATACTGGAAAGATTATGCAGGAGTAAGCGACGACATATAATTTCCCTTTATAAACAACCAAGAGTTTGAAGAAAGTCGCCAATTTGATGAGTGACTTATCAACAAATCATGTGACCAGGTATAACACTAGAAAGGTAAAAGAATAAATAAAAATAAGTACATTATTTTTTTTGTGGACTTACTGTTGGGTGGTACCCGCGGACATATGTTTGCACCCTTTGGGGTAAAGTCGAGAAATAGTGGACATTTGGTGTTGGGTAGTGGCGTTTAAGTGTTTCCTGGCACTCTGACTTGCGGTGTGATGCTGAATACATTGAACGTCTTTGGGTACATTGAACATCTATTGGCACACTGAACGTCTATAGGCACACTGAACGTCTATAGGCACAATGAACGTCTATAGGCACAATGAACGTCTATAGGCACACTGAACGTCTATAGGCACACTGAACGTCTATAGGCACAATGAACGTCTATAGACACAATGAACGTCTATAGGCACATTGAACATCTATGGGCACACTGAACGTCTATAGGCACACTGAACGTTTATAGGCACAATGAACGTCTATAGGCACAATGAACGTCTATAGGCACATTGAACATCTATGGATACATTGATAGTCTATAGGCACATTGAACGTCTATGGGTACATTGATAGTCTAAAAACACATTGAATGTCTATTGGCACACTGAACGTCTATAGGCACAATGAACGTCTATAGGCACACTGAACGTCTATAGGCACACTGAACGTCTATAGGCACAATGAACGTCTATAGACACAATGAACGTCTATAGGCACATTGAACATCTATGGGCACACTGAACGTCTATAGGCACACTGAACGTTTATAGGCACAATGAACGTCTATAGGCACAATGAACGTCTATAGGCACATTGAACATCTATGGATACATTGATAGTCTATAGGCACATTGAACGTCTATGGGTACATTGATAGTCTAAAAACACATTGAATGTCTATTGGCACACTGAACGTCTATAGGAACATTTAACGTCAATGTGTACAACTGAACGCCTATTCATTGAGTCAATACCTAGTCAATTCACATACCGAGAAGAAATAAATAAAATAATCAGGCATTTATTTTTTAGCAAAAAGTCAATTAGATATGTATTACAACAGCAGTATGGAAAACGTAAGGATATTTTGATGTGTGTGTGTGAGGGGGGGGCGGAAAGGGGACAAGGGGGTCGATCATGCATGTCTCACCATCGACTGGTGTAGTTTACTTTCTTCCAGTTCTTGTTAGCCATCAGTGAAATAATGTAAGAGCTTACAGCTCCGTGTCCCGTCATAGACAACAGTTTCCGATGAGTTATTCAAATTTCCCGAAAGATGGCTTTCCGTATTCAGTCCGTTGAATTAATGCCGTGGTGGAATTTTCACACCGAGGCTATTATTTGTCTTTCATCTGTGCATCACGGCATTTACTATATTACTACACAATGTCCGTCTCGCTTATATTTTTGTCCACAAAAACAAACAACCGTGGAAAGAACGTATGGAATTATAATTTTTATATATGACATGTAGCTACCATTACAGTAAATTATACGCTGCGCTGGTCTACGGGAATTCCCTATTAATCGCACCACCGAGGGCAGGGAGGTATTAGCTACATGTACGAAAACGACCTTGGGAGACTCAGTAAAATATGATAAACCATCTGGATACTGGCTGAATATATTATAATAGATACTTAAAATATATATATATATATATATATATATATATATGACATTACATGCATAACAAATCTAATTACATCAATATTCAACGTATCTATATGACATTATATACTTAACAAATATATATGACAACGGATATTTAACAAATCTTTATCCTCCGTATGTTGTTCCTTCATGACTTTAGTGGGATTGTCGAACAGGCGATCCAAAAATATCCCAGTCAGTTTCGGCCTCAGGGGTTGACTACTATGGTGACCACTCAAGACCCCCGCAAACGACACTCAGCCTAGTCCCCGTTAAGGACACTCGCTCAAGGTCCTGCAAACGACACTCGCCCAAGGTCCTGCAAACGACACTCGCTCAAGGTCCTGCAAACGACACTCGCCCAAGGCCCCGCAAACGACACTCGCCCAAGGCCCTGCAAACGACACTCGGCCTTTTCCCCGTTAATGACACTCGCCCTAGGCCAAGCAAACAACACTCGCCCAAGGCCCTGCAAACGACACTCGCCCGCCCATGGCCCTGCGAACGACACTCGGACTAGGCCCCGCAAAAGACACTGGCCCAAGGCCCTGCAAACGACACTCGGACTAGGCCCCATAAACTCGGCCTAGGTATAGCAAACGACTCTTGACCTAGGCCCCGCAAAATACACTGGCCCTAGACATCGCGTACTGCTAAGGCCGCCTTTGATCCCAGTAGGGACTAGCAGTTCGATACGGGATCCAGAGACTAACTGTCCTATCAGCGGCCACTATTTCTATACAGCTCCCATGGATAAACATCAAATTTTTCTCATGGCCATCAATAACATCTGAAAAGTTTCATCTTACAGCTAGCCATGATATTTCCAAGTCGCAAATTATTGTGAAACATGTCTGGCCGGCTTGAGTCTAAAGTCATTCTTTTTGTTTTTGTTTATTATTCATCTGTTTGTGTTGTTTTGTTTCTTTCTGTCTGGTTAGATCGAGATTTTGTTTTCTAATACAATGACTGTCAGACAACCGGTGTTCTGGCATCTCAATGTAATAAACTATCGGAGAGTTTAAAAAGTACAAGGTACATAAAAGGCTCCACCTTAATCTCTCCCTCCCCCCCCCCCTTTTCCATTCTGTATTCGCCCCCTCCCCCAACTCCCAATCTTACAAAGTGACAGGAAACGAAGAATCAGTAAAGTGCATTTGAGAGAAGAAAAAAAAGTAACCAAGTGATATAAATGTATTCGTTCACACCCTCTAAGACAACAGTTGATGTTATTTGTATGTGTGTGTGTGTGTGTGTTGAGTATGTATAGGTCTGTGTGTGTGTGTATGTAAGAGCGTGTGAGTGTGTCTACATATATACTCATATGTGTGTGTGTGTGATCGCTGTTTACATGCTTCTCAGTCTCAGAACGTGCGCGCTACTGTGTCTCGGACACCCAAGGGGGTGCTACTCTCATCTTCTAAAACTTCAATTTCACGTCTGATGAGTTTCAATGGAAGTGAAATGAAAAGAAAGCTTAAGACGAATGGATGGTGATGGGGGGTGTGTGTGAAATATATAGCGTCAGGAGATATCACTATATGACTCTTTATACCGGCTACTGGCTCTGTGAGGGGGTAGGGGTGTGTGTGAAATATATAGCGTCAGGAGATATCACTGTATGACTCTTTATATCGGCTACTGGCTCTGTGAGGGGCGGGGGGGGTGTGAAATATATAGCGTCAGGAGATATCACTGTATGACTCTTTATACCGGCTACTGGCTCTGTGAGTGGGTGGGGTGGGGGTGAAATATATAGCGTCAGGAGATATCACTATATGACTCTTTATACCGGCTACTGGCTCTGTGAGGGGGTAGGGGTGTGTGTGAAATATATAGCGTCAGGAGATATCACTATATGACTCTTTATATCGACTACTGGCTCTGTGAGGGGGTGGGGGTGAAATATATGGCGCCAGGAGATATCACTGTATGACTCTCCTGTCTTCACATCAGGCTCAGTGTGGTTGTTAAATGTACTGAATCAGGAAATATCACACACATTATCGTTACTTTCAAACGTCCTTTCTGTGGGCTTGTAGCCCATCTCCTATCCAAGTCATCTATTATTGGCTTTACCAGGGATTGAACCCTGGTACCCTTTGCAGGCGAGCCGACTTCACTATCGACTCTGCCATCAATTACACATAAATTACCGGGTTACTATGCCAGGTCAGGTCAGTCATGTTGTTTGATCTTGTCCGAGATCTGCTCCACTCCGCTCGTTGTCATCAGGGGCGTATACAGTTGAATTATATTCATTCAAATAACAGTACATCCATTTACTCTTGATTCCGACTTTCTGTCAAATTAGGAATCCATGTGGACCGCGCTACGGATGGTCGTGAGGTAAAGCGCTCGACTGTCGACCTGAAGGTACCTGGTTCGAACTCCGGTGAGGATCAAGGAAATTTTTCAGGTCTTGGCTCAAGTTCCCGATATATCTCCCGTGGGGCCTCTATGGCCATTGCACTATCAGCTTTGGTGGGGATGAAAGAAGGAGAACCATAAAAACCGTCCCTTTAGTGGTTGATAGAATCTAAGAGATTTTCATTTCATCCTTACAGGGACTTCACACGCACATAAAGATTGTCAACCCCTGCCTAGTTTGCATATCCTTAAGACCGGCACTAGCAGTAACACCCCCACCCCCTCTAGCAGACAATCGGTTTTATTCTGTCTCTGCATACTTATCTGACTATAGGCTCTGGTGCCGATGCAACAAATTACACTAAAAATAGTCACTATATTAGTTGATGGATGATCAAGATTATCAAGAAATTTTAATTCTATAATACTTCTTTAAATTGTTTACTTATTTTTCCTTAATTTTCATTATTCTGTCTACATTTTATCAAATTATAAATTAGTTCTATAAATGCAATGTTTGTATATAAGTTCCTGTTTCACATATCGTATGTCTATTTCACCGCTATCACATTCACGATCAATGTTAACTTACTAATTAATGGGAGGTAAATCAAGAGTTACTGAATCTAAAAAACAAAAAAAAATAGATTTATCTTTCCTAGATATACATGTATTTTGAACAGAGTAGCAATTTATTTTTCATGTCTTGAATATATTTTACCAATTAAAAAAAAGTTTCTTAAAGTTATTTGTGTTTCTAAACAACAACCTGTCAGTATAATATAGTAATATTGATATAGTAATATATATATATATTAAATAGGGTTGCCATATTTTTTCATATATATATATATATAAAATAGCTGGCTGGCTGTACATAATTGTTAAAATTGTCTTTACGTTTTACATTTGTCAGAGGTATTTTAATATTTAGTTCCAGTTTCTGCAAGAAATGTATTATTATCCTCACATGAGTTTCTGACAGATTTCAGTTTCAGACAGGCTTTAGTCTCAGACAGACTTTAGTTTGCGACAGATTTTGGTCTCAGACAGATGGTGCCAATTTGTACCTTACGATGGCTGGGAGACGCTAAATATTTGTTAATTAACGAGCAGGATCTTCAAACTGCAGCAGGACATGCATGCTGTGGGTTGGGGGGGTTCGACTCCCCCTGTCAACGTTTAATAATGTCACCGCGGCCCGCTGGAGGGGAGACGACCGCTCATTATTTATATTTTAGATTGTTTCACTGCAATTCACATATACTCAGCTCCCGGTTAACCTCTCGTCCAGCACCATTTGATCCTAACAGAGCCCTTACCCATTTAAAAATGTGACAATATCATTCATAAAGATATTTACAATTGTATTAGATATAACACGTTACAAAACATTCATTTCTCGAGAAATGCTAACAGCACAACACAGGTTTAAGTTGGTGAGGCGAACTATTGTTTTGATGAGGCCTTTTTTATTTTAGTTTCATTGCGTATATGGCTGGGTTTAATTGGTTTCACTGTGTATATGGATGGGTTTAATTGGTTTCACTGTGTATATGGCTGGGTTTCATTGGTTTCACTGTGTATATGGCTGGGTTTAATTGGTTTCACTCTGTATATGGCTGGGTTTAATTGGTTTCACGCTGTATATGGCTGGGTTGAATTAGTTTCAATGTGTATATGGCTTTGTTTAATTAGTTTCATTGTGTATATGGTTGGGTTTAATTGGTTTCACTGTGTATATGGCTGAGTTTAATTGGTTTCACTGTGTATATGGATGGGTTTAATTAGTTTCATTGTGTATATGGCTGGGTTTAATTGGTTTCACTGTGTATATGGCTGGGTTTTTATCTTAAATCTTGTAACTCAATTCGGGACTTTTTCTAATTCGGTGCGAAAGCCAAAATTAGGCACATGTGTACATTCTATATGACAATACACAATTTGAATCAATTCGAGTTCTTCATGAATTAACATCTCAAAGAATTCTGAACTTAATTACTTTTTTAGTAATGTTTATAGTGGGTAAAAGTCAAATAAATATTTATACAGATTAATATTGCTAATATTAAAAGCTCATGATCCATTTGTTTAACAATATATATTTTATTTTTGTATTTTGATATATAGGTGTGGTAGAGCTCTCGACTGCTAACCGAAAGTTCTTGAGTTTGAGCCCCTAAATAAAAACCGGGACTTTTTTCGTGTCCGATCGATGTCCATTAGTCCACCCATCATCTGACCCCTATGATCTATAGGTGCTTTTTAGAGAAACCATTTTTTTACTTTTTATTAAGATATATTTAGTTTGACAAAACATATGAGTTGTTCTGTGAAGTCTAAAACCTATGTAGAATGCACATATTGTTAACACCCTCTGTATTACTGACATGTCTCATTAATTCTACCAGAGATATAAAAGTGCCAAGGGTTGGGGTGGGGCAGTGTACAAAAGGATTAAATGAGAAGGGTTGGAGTATCAAAGGTGAAAAGTAATTTGATAGATGTACCACAGCTAGTGCTCCCAAAATTATGCTGCCCTCATAAGGAAGAAAGTATTTATCTGCATCTGAGTAGATTTGAGAAAAACAGAAAAAATGACTTTTAAGTTTCCTAACTTCTAAAAGTTAATTATGTTCATGACTGTTAAAATTTGATTGATTGGAGGCCACTTTCTTGCGTAGTAATATGATAGGTTAACTTAATAACATACCAAATATACCTCTATCTCATAATATGATAGGTTAACTAAATAACATACCAATAATACCTCTATCTCATAATATGATAGGTTAACTTAATAACATACTAATAATACCTCTATCTCATAATATGATAGGTTAACTTAATAACAAACCAAATATACCTCTATCTCATTTTTCACCAAAAATGCAGATAAGTACTTTTTTGTTTATGAGGGCAGTATGCCCGTCGACCATATTGTGTGGGGGCCACCACTGTTTACAATGAAAGCCCCACACTTTGTGCAAGACACTTTGTGCAAGACACTTTGTGCAAGACAATAAGGTAGATAAATAAGTATGAACTGTTTAACACTTTAAATTATGTTTATAATGTTATATATATATATATATATATATATATAAGATTTTATATATATATATATATATATATATATATATATATATATATATATATATATACTTTCATTATCTAACCATTAATATTTTTTTCTGAATGAATAAATTGTGCCCTATTTCCTAATAATTTTCTAAGAGACGGGTATAAGGTACAACATGTTGGGAACACCTGGACTGCAAAGAAGAAATAAAATCGATATCTCTACAGTGGCAGGTAAAAATCTGTTTTAGTCCGTAGACTTGGTAACTTGACTAACTAGCAACACGCAATGATTGCACAACAATCTCAATGTCAAAATTGCAGTGACTTGTTCCGTTTATTTCTATATTTATTTCATTTTGTTATTGTCTTTTGTTGATGTGTCCTGACATTAGATTCCTACATTAGGTCGGAGAACACAATCAATCACAGACAATAACCCATCCGTTTATACTGATTGTACTAAAAACCTGCAAAGTATCCTGCAATCATGTAAACACCAAAGTATCCTGCAATCATGTAAACACCAAAGTAGCCTGCAATCATGTAAACACCAAAGTATCCTGCAATCATGTAAACACCAAAGTATCCTGCAATCATGTAAACACCAAATTATCCTGCAATCATGTAAACACCAAAGTATCCAGCAATCATGTAAACACCAAAGTACCCTGCAATCATGTTAACACGACGGTGAAACTAAATAAACCTTATCAATCAAGTTAGCATGCAGATTTTTTTTATTCTGTGTTACAGCTAAAATTACTTTCTTGATATCAAATTTCAAGAGTTATTTTTTTTCTTTAAAGACAGTATTAGGTATGGGGATAATTATTTGAAAGCACGGTACATCTGTGATGGTTGTATCTTACGGAGGAATACTGTAGGGCCAGCTATAGATAAACAATGTGAAGTGATGGGCGAAATGGTCAGAAACAATGTGTGGAGAGTGGTGAAAAAATTTAACCGACCTTAGTACTTAGTACTTAGAGAATGGTGAAGTTGATAGTGTTCTTTTATTGCCACTGGTAATTTCAGAAAATAAAGGTAAATGCTTTCATCGAAATATTTACTTTAATTATCTTTTTTTTTTCCTGAAATGAGACACAAATCTACACATCCTAGCTATTTAGTTTAAAACGGCATATTATTATGATTTTTTCTATAATATATATATATAAATAATAGCGATTTGGGTTCTGCGTTAAATCGAAAGTAAAGAATTAATACAACAGTATTCCAGTTGAAAATATATTCATGAAAAAATCTGATCTCCTCGAAACCAAAAATAACCTAGCCTACCGATCAAGCCTAAGGGGATATAACTCTATGCAAAGGTTTTGCAGGGTACAGCTAGTAATTATATAAAAACCACTAAAGTAAATTATGCTAACGTGTGTACCCGTTCTGTAAAATCAATCTGTTATATCAATTATAAAACTCCTTGTTAAGCCATTAATTGAGAAAAAAAAATACAACTTCAATAAGAGACACTTTTTTGCAAAAGTGCATCATTTGAACTTAAATTACACAGTAAAACAATAAATGAAAGGGAAGTAATAATATTTTGTCGCTACATATCACTTTATATAAAGTCTAATATTGATTAGCATGTTGTAATCACCCACGCTTCTAATGTGATTCAAAGTTGATATATGTTCTAGATAAAATGCCTCTTAAATATTTAATAGATCCCTTACACTGTAATCATTTAATACATTGGATCTGACATCTACCAGATTTTTTCACCCCACATTTCAACTTGTCTGTGCCAGGTAGGACTGCACCCGCGTTTTACCCTTGGCAATCTGGCCATACAGTTAAATTCAACTATCATAAAGTCGGGAGATTTATCTTCTTTCATTTCTTTTTTTTTTTTACATAAACTACACTTGAGTGTCATTATTACTTAAAGAGACTAATGACATAGACAATGATGTGCATTCTATAGATATTACTACTACAGGTATTGTATGCTAGAGTTTAAATATTAGGGCTCTGTTGAAAATGATTACCAGTTGAATGACAGTATTAATTTAAGAGACTAATGACATAGACAATGCTACTATAATAGACATTGTATAGATAATACTAATACAATTATTATATGCTAAAGTTTAAATATAGGGTCTCTGATTGAAAATGATTATCAGTTGAATGTCAACTCTCTTGTGTGATAAATCAAATGTAATAGGTAAGCCTTTTGTATACATCTCTCTATTTTATTTTTGGTTTGGATATGTAATTGTTTTATTTCATGTATTTCCAGCCAGAACCTACGGCTAATAAATGACACATACAATAACTCTCTATTTGACACATACAATAACTCGCTATTTGACACATACAATAACTCGCTATTTGACACATACAATAACTCGCTATATGACACATACAATAACTCGCTATTTGACACATTCAATAACTCGCCATATGACACATACAATAACTCGCTATTTGACACATACAATAACTCGCTATTTGACACATACAATAACTCGCTATTTTGACACATGCAAACACTCAAAGATCGAGTTTCGTTGTCGTTGGATATCTTTGGGTTCCGTTTTCGACGATTATTTTTACAGCGTTTATGATATCATATACAATAAACGCCTCACCATATACAATAAACGCCTCATCATATACAATAAACGCCTAATTCATTTTGCGTATGTGTGAATGATGCTGTACTGTTAGTTTATAAATCGTGGATATGAGACTTTTGAAAAGAATCATGATTAGATCCTTCAGTTTAAAAAAAAATGTTCACAGTAATATTTTACCTAAATTCTCCGCGCTGGCATTTTTACATACGAAAAAGATGCTCGAAAGATCCGCTTTGCTTGCACTGAGTAGCGCTTCTAAATCGCGCGCGGAATATAGCTCAAAACATGAGCATCACACCAGAATGAGCAACTAAATTTGTTTAAATATCACGTTAATGTGGAACTTCACCAAAAACCATTCTCATACAAAAAAAAAAAGAATTTGTCTCTAAACTTCGTGTTCCAATTTAATTAATTATTTCGATTATTCAATGCTCGAAAAATAGAATTGATTAAAATGTAGTCCGAAGAATGACAAAAAATATAGTCTATGATAGATTAGAATGAAACAATTAACTACAGTGATTTACTACATTTTTTTTTATAAACAGAAAGTCAACTGTTGAGAAAATTCTTAAAAAATGATTAGCGTGCCCACAAATAGCGTACTGTGACCCAAAACTATTCATGTGTTGGATCGTATCAGATTCATTACATTGTGTTCCTTGAATCGGGAGAAACTTATACAAAAAACAACATTTAATACATGACATTGGAGGGGGGTGGAGTAGTCAGTGGTATTAATACACAGATTCAATTTCCCAAACACGTTCTTGTGAAAGAAGTTCAAGGATTCAGAGTCGTTGATATAGACAACCGAAACAGGCCCACTGCCCAGGGCCGCCACTGCTACGAAGGCCCACCCTGTTAAAACTTTTATTTATCCTTTTCCTTAAGTGTCTGACATGGCATGTACTATGTCGTAATAGTTGGAGTAGGGTCAAACAGCCATTGTTATCTATTAGGCTCTCGAGATATGAAAGCGGTGATTCTGACGGTATTTTCCCAGAGTTCCCAAACATGGCCCACTAATGTAACTAGGGACACCAATTATAACTTAGCCTAGGGACTCCTATTATAACTTAGCCTAGGGACACCAATTATAGCTTAGCCTAGGGACACCAATTATAACTTAGCCTAAGGACACCAATTATAACTTAGGCTATGTCCCACAAATGTAGCTTTGCCTAGTAACTCCTAAATATACCTTTTTCTAGTGACCCCAAAAATATCTTTGTCAAGTGACCCCCCCCCCTAATGCACCTTTGTCTCGGGCCACCCAATGTGACCCAAATGCACTTTTGACTAGGGACCCCCGAATGTACCTTTATCTAGGGCCCCTAAAAATGTAAGAACGGATTTGTAAGAAATGATACCAGTTCATTGTAAGAAATGATACCAGTTCATTGTAAGAAATGTATCGCCAGGACTTAATGAGTCATTCGGTCCCACTGTGACATTGGTGGAGAAATGCTTTTGTATAAAACTGTCGTGCCATTTAATATCAGACCAATGGTGTAACATGAGTAGGGTAATATTGCACGCACATGGGAACAAGACTTCCTCATGAATGTAACCGTAGAAACATTAGGTAGATATGGTAGAGTCCCTTCTACTCCCTCCTTCAAGACAAACACCAATACCCTAATACACATATTGGATTACATTGCACATATAAACGGCGATGTGTACTGGTCATTTGTGACAATGACGTACAAGTTGCAAACGTGTATGTCAGTATGAATGAAGTATGAAGCAAATACAAGTTATTTTGGTTGTTGTAGTAATTGTAGGTTTTATCTGTAGGTAACATACACAGGTAGTTCTGTTAATGTAGTAATTGTTGGTTTGTCAGTAGGTGACATACACAGGTAGTTCTGTAAATGTAGTAATTGTAGGTTTATATGAAGGTGACATACACAGGTAGTTCTGTTAATGTATTAATTGTAGGTTTGTCAGTAGGTGACATACACAGGTAGTTCTGTTAATGTATTAATTGTAGGTTTGTCAGTAGGTGACATACACAGGTAGTTCTGTTAATGTAGTAATTGTAGGTTTGTCAGTAGGTGACACACACAGGTAGTTCTGTTAATGTAGTAATTGTAGGTTTGTCAGTAGGTGACATACACAGGTAGTTCTGTTAATGTAGTAATTGTAGGTTTGTCAGTAGGTGACACACACAGGTTGTTTGGTTATTGTAGTAATTGTAGGTTTATCTGTAGGTGACATACACAGGTAGTTCTGTTAATGTAGTAATTGTAGGTTTGTCAGTAGGTGACATACACAGGTAGTTCTGTTAATGTAGTAATTGTAGGTTTGTCAGTAGGTGACATACACAGGTGGTTTTGTTATTGTAGTAATTGTAGGTTTATATGTAGGTGGCATACACAGGTGGTTTGGTTATTTCCACAGGTGGTTTGGTTATTGTAGCACTTTTAGGTTTGTCAGTAGGTGACATACACAGGTTGTTTGGTTATTTTAGTAATTGTAGGTTTGTCAGTAGGTGACATACACAGGTGGTTTTATTATTGTAGTAATTGTAGGTTTATCACACACAGGTTGTTTGGTTATTTTAGTACTTGTATGTCAGTAGGTGACAAAAGTTTTCTGGACTCATAGAGTATGGTATGCAGTCAGTGACGTGACTAGCCATGGAGGACACTGAATATGCACTCCATTCTCGTGCCAAAGAATTCTAAAGTAAGGCAGATCCTGTCCCCCACCCCCAGCAACTTAAGTGCCGCCTAGCGGGCCCAGCTCTACTCTACTTACAACACAGTCGATAGTAACCTAATAAGATCACCAAAGATGTAACTGTAGAATTCGATTTCAAGACAGGCTCAATTTCAGGTATCATGTGAGATGAATCAATACCCCGTGTTCATTAGACTTACATATTGACACGTACGTGCATAAGATTGTGTATGTGACACAGGCGAATTACTATCGACCGACACATGTTTGTAATTTACAATCACCGGCTATCTCACTCTGGACACTAGTTTCGATACATTCTGTAATGAACTCGGCATAGATATGCAAGTAATGGCTGTGATATATCTATATCTATATATATATATATATATATATATATATATATATATATATATATATATATATGTATATATAATATATATATATATATATATATATATATATATATATATATATATATAAATATCATCAGCCTGTACTATGGTTTGCTGATCGAGAGATTATTTTTCACTATCCATACGGTCTAGTCAGTACCGCCGAGAGGGGGGGGGGCAGAGGGAAAATGCCCAGGGGCCCGGCGAGTTTAAGGGACCCGAACTGAGCTGGCCAATCAACTTCTGAAAATATTATTATCAGCACGGGGGGGCCCTGCCCAGGGGCCCGAAATTTCTGTCGGTGGGCCTGGGTATAGTTGTACATCTGTCAAAAGGGTACCATTAGTCGACAAGTGCGGCCTGTCCGTTCACGTTGATAATGAACACATACACACACAAGTATCAGCTCTAAGACGCCTGCTACAACATCACATAGTATTGAAATAAGAAATAGCACTTATGAAAACTACCGTATATAATCGGATATACGCCTACATCGCATAAAAGTCGATCCCCTGATTTCAGTATTGTATTTTTATAGTTCTTAATTCGACTTATATGCGAGTATATACGGTAACTGTTTCAGTAACCACTGGCACGATCCAACACATAATATTCACAGTTTTATCTGGTCATTGCTAGATCAGCTGACAATGACAAACGAGTCAATAATTGTCAACATTTTTTGGGGATGTTTTGACTTGTTTACCCATAAACAAACAAGATCATTTCTAAAATGCGTGAAAGTCTGTAAGACACATTTAAGTTAGTGAATACAATTATAACATTCCAAATGATAAAAAGTGTGTTGTTTTTTTATGTTCTCAGATTTGTCTATTTGTGATAAATTTCGATAAAATAAAATACAGTACAATGAAGGCAGTTTTAAAAATCTTTTTGACTTTCGCCCTTTGGTGTTTGGCCTCAATGTTATGCCACCATTGTGGAAAGGTATTTCTGCAGCTTACATCTACAACAACTCTACCTCTCATCTCGGCAACTACACTGACCATATTGCAGGTAAATATTGCCAGTTCACTTGTTGAGTGTCAACATTATGGACAGATCTCATATTTTATCACGCAAAAAAAAAAAACCATTCAAATACATGCTCTGCCCATTATATCTATATAAATAATAGCGGTGTGGGTTCTGCGTTAAATCGAATGTAAAGAATTAATACAACAGTATCCTAGTTTAAAATCGTCAAACGTAAACAATAGTAATAAAAATCATAAAAAAATCGGATCTATCCGAAACCAAAAACAACCAAGCCTACTGATCAAACCTAAGGGAATATAACTCAATGCAAAGGTTTTGCAGGGTACAGCTAGTAAATAAATATTATAAAATGCACTACGATATCCTCTACACCTCCATCCTCAAATGTACAGTGACAGTTGGGCTTTGTATGACCAACTTACCCTGATAACTGGTAAGACATATTAGCCGGGGATCCCGACAATTGGTCAGATATTTTCATTCATGGGCGTACCATTATTTTAACGAGATCGATAAAGAATTTAGATTCCATTTGTAATTTAGTTCAATTTATGGATTGATTCATTTATGGATTGCTTGTATCTTTTGATTTACATTTGCAGTGTGGAACGTGTGTAATGTTGATTCAAGTATTTCCAAACTGTCCAATCAAAGTGAAGATTGTTCTGATGGTCTCTCACTTCACAGTCACTCTCACAACTAACTACAGTATGACATTTATAGAGGTCAGTGTACGATTTGTGTGTTCACTAACAACAGTATGACATTTATAGAGGTCAGTGTACGATTTGTGTGTTCACTAACTACAGTCTGACATTTATAGTGGTCAGTGTACGATTTGTATGTTTACTAAATACAGTATGACATTTATAGAGGTCAGTGTACGATTTGTGTGTTCACTAACTACAGTATGACATTTATAGAGGTCAGTGTACGATTTGTGTGTTCACTAACTACAGTCTGACATTTATAGAGGTCAGTGTACGATTTGTGTGTTCACTAACTACAGTCTGACATTTATAGAGGTCAGTGTAAGATTTGTGTGTTCACTAACTACAGTATGACATTTATAGAGGTCAGTGTAAGATTTGTGTGTTCACTTGCTACAGTCTGACATTTATAGAGGTCAGTGTACGATTTGTATATTCAGTAACTACAGTAAGACATTTATAGAGGTCAGTGTAAGATTTGTGTGTTCATTAACTTCTGTATGACATTTATAGAGGTCAATGTAAGATTTGTGTGTTCACTAACTACAGTATGACATTTACAGAGGTCAGTGTAAGATTTGTATATTCAGTAACTACAGTAAGACATTTATAGAGGTCAGTGTAAGATTTGTGTGTTCATTAACTACTGTATGACATTTATAGAGGTCAATGTAAGATTTGTGTGTTCACTAACTACAGTATGACATTTACAGAGGTCAGTGTAAGATTTGTGTGTTCACTTGCTACAGTATGGCATTTATAGAGGTCAGTGTAAGATTTGTGTGTTCACTAACTACAGTAAGACATTTATAGAGGTCAGTGTAAGATTTGTATGTTCACTAATTACGTAATTTATCATTTATTTACGTTGACTGTCACTCACACAGATATTTATCAAGAAAAAGTTGTTACCAAAAGAATTTTTCAAGTTTATCAAAGGAAAATAATCTTTTTTTCATAGTGGAAATATAAAATAACATTTTCTTATAGACTATGGCTAATTATGGACAATTTAAGGAATAGTCAGAGAATCAAATTATTATCAGATTGTTTTCAAATGTTGGCCGATATTTTAAAAGGGCGACACGGACTCCTGAAGTTTGGCTTAACATCTTCACAATTTATATTTTCTATCATTTTTACATCATCATCATCCCCATAACAAAACACGTTGAAATCAGTCAAGAATGTTAATTTTTCATAATATGTCAAGTCAAGTCATAAAAATTTATTTCAACTGACACGTTTAAATACGTCTTGAAAACTAAATACATAACTTCAACTGTAATCACTGCACAAATACATAACTTCAACTGTAATCATCGCACAAATACATAACTTCAACTGTAATCATTGCACAAATACATAACTTAAACTGTAACCATTGCACAAATACATAACTTCAACTGTAATCATTGCACAAATACATAACTTCAACTGTAATCATTGCACAAATACATAACTTCAACTGTAATCATTGCACAAATACATAACTTCAACTGTAATCATTGCACAAATACATAACTTCAACTGTAATCATTGCACAAATACATAACTACAACTGCAATCACTGCTCAAATACATAAGTTCAACTGTAATCATTGCAGAAATACATAACTACATCTGTAATCACTGCTCAAATACATAACTTCAACTGTAATCATTGCACAAATACATAACTACAACTGTAATCACTGCTCAAATACATAACTACAAATGTAATCATTGCACAAATACATAACTACAACTGTAATCATTGCACAAATACATAACTTCAACTGTAATCATTGCACAAATACATAACTTCAACTGTTATCACTGCACAAATACATAACTTCAACTGTAATCATTGCACAAATACATAACTTCAACTGTAATCATCGCACAAATACATAACTTCAACTGTAATCATTGCACACATAACTTCAACTGTAACCATTGCACAAATACATAACTTCAACTGTAATCATTGCACAAATACATAACTTCAACTGTAATCATTGCACAAATACATAACTTCAACTGTAATCATTGTACAAATACATAACTTCAACTGTAATCATTGCACAAATACATAACTTCAACTGTAATCATTGCACAAATACATAACTACAACTGCAATCACTGCTCAAATACATAAGTTCAACTGTAATCATTGCAGAAATACATAACTACATCTGTAATCACTGCTCAAATACATAACTTCAACTGTAATCATTGCACAAATACATAACTTCAACTGTAATCACTGCTCAAATACATAACTACAAATGTAATCATTGCACAAATACATAACTACAACTGTAATCATTGCACAAATACATAACTTCAACTGTAATCATTGCACAAATACATAACTTCAACTGTTATCACTGCTCAAATACATAACTTCAACTGTAATCACTGCTCAAATACATAACTTCAACTGTAATCATTGCACAAATACATAACTTCAACTGTAATCATTGCACAAATACATAACTACAACTGCAATCACTGCTCAAATACATAACTTCAACTGTAATCATTGCACAAATACATAACTACATCTGTAATCACTGCTCAAATACATAACTTCAACTGTAATCATTGCACAAATACATAACTACAACTGTAATCACTGCTCAAATACATAACTACAAATGCAATCATTGCACAAATACATAACTACAACTGTAATCACTACTCAAATACATAACTTCAACTGTAATCATTGCACAAATACATAACTTCAACTGTTATCACTGCACAAATACATAACTTCAACTGTAATCATTGCACAAATACATAATTTCAACTGTAATCATTGCACAAATACATAACTTCAACTGTAATCATTGCACAAATACATAACTTCAACTGTAATCACTGCTCAAATACATAACTTCAACTGTAATCATTGCACAAATACATAACTTCAACTGTAATCATTGCACAAATACATAACTTCAACTGTAATCACTGCTCAAATACATAACTTCAACTGTAATCATTGCACAAATACATAACTTCAACTGTAATCATTGCACAAATACATAACTTCAACTGTAATCATTGCACAAATACATAACTTCAACTGTAATCATTGCACAAATACATAACTTCAACTGTAATCATTGCACAAATACATAACTTCAACTGTAATCACCGCTCAAATACATAACTTCAACTGTAATCATTGCACAAATACATAACTTCAACTGTAATCATTGCACAAATACATAACTTCAACTGTAATCACTGCTCAAATACATAACTTCAACTGTAATCATTGCACAAATACAAAACTTCAACTGTAATCATTGCACAAATACATAACTTCAACTGTAATCACTGCTCAAATACATAACTTCAACTGTAATCACTGCTCAAATACATAACTACAAATGTAATCATTGCACCAATACATAACTTCAACTGTAATCATTGCACAAATACATAACTTCAACTGTAATCACTGCTCAAATACATAACTTCAACTGTAATCATTGCACAAATACATAACTTCAACTGTAATCATTGCACAAATACATAACTTCAACTGTAATCACTGCTCAAATGCATAACTTCAACTGTAATCATTGCACAAATACATAACTTCAACTGTAATCATTGCACAAATACATAACTTCAACTGTAATCACTGCTCAAATACATAACTTCAACTGTAATCATTGCACAAATACATAACTTCAACTGTAATCACTGCTCAAATACATAACTACAACTGTAATCACTGCTCTAATACATAACTTCAACTGTAATCATTGCACAAATACATAACTACAACTGTAATCATTGCACTAATACATAACTTCAACTGTAATCATTGCACAAATACATAACTTCAACTGTATTCACTGCACAAATACATAGCTTCAACTGTAATCATTGCACAAATACATAACTTCAACTGTAATCATTGCACAAATACATAACTTCAACTGTAATCACCGCTCAAATACATAACTTCAACTGTAATCATTGCACAAATACATAACTTCAACTGTAATCACTGCTCAAATGCATAACTTCAACTGTAATCATTGCACAAATACATAACTACATCTGTAATCACTGCTCAAATACATAACTTCAACTGTAATCACTGCACAAATACATAACTTCAACTGTAATCACTGCACAAATACATAACTTCAACTGTAATCATTGCACAAATACATAACTTCAACTATAATCACTGCTCAAATACATAACTTCAACTGTAATCATTGCACAAATACATAACTTCAACTGTAATCATTGCACAAATACATAACTTCAACTGTAATCACTGCTCAAATACATAACTTCAACTGTAATCATTGCACAAATACAAAACTTCAACTGTAATCATTGCACAAATACATAACTTCATCTGTAATCACTGCTCAAATACATAACTTCAACTGTAATCACTGCTCAAATACATAACTTCAACTGTAATCATTGCACAAATACATAACTTCAACTGTAATCATTGCACCAATACATAACTTCAACTGTAATCATTGCACAAATACATAACTTCAACTGTAATCATTGCACAAATACATAACTACAACTGCAATCACTGCTCCTATACATAACTTCAACTGTAATCATTGCACAAAAACATAACTACATCTGTAATCACTGCTCAAATACATAACTTCAACTGTAATCATTGATTGCACAAATACATAACTACAACTGTAATCACTGCTCAAATACATAACTACAAATGTAATCATTGCACAAATACATAACTACAACTGTAATCACTACTCAAATACATAACTTCAACTGTAATCATTGCACAAATACATAACTTCAACTGTTATCACTGCACTAATACATAACTTCAACTGTAATCATTGCACAAATACATATGTTCAACTGTAATCATTGCACAAATACATAACTTCAACTGTAATCATTGCACCAATACATAACTTCAACTGTAATCATTGCACAAATACATAACTTCAACTGTAATCATTGCACAAATACATAACTACAACTGCAATCACTGCTCCTATACATAACTTCAACTGTAATCATTGCACAAAAACATAACTACATCTGTAATCACTGCTCAAATACATAACTTCAACTGTAATCATTGATTGCACAAATACATAACTACAACTGTAATCACTGCTCAAATACATAACTACAAATGTAATCATTGCACAAATACATAACTACAACTGTAATCACTACTCAAATACATAACTTCAACTGTAATCATTGCACAAATACATAACTTCAACTGTTATCTCTGCACTAATACATAACTTCAACTGTAATCATTGCACAAATACATAATTTCAACTGTAATCATTGCACAAATACATAACTTCAACTGTAATCATTGCACCAATACATAACTTCAACTGTAATCACTGCTCAAATACATAACTTCAACTGTAATCATTGCACAAATACATCACTTCAACTGTAATCATTGCACAAATACATAACTTCAACTGTAATCACTGCTCAAATACATAACTTCAACTGTAATCATTGCACAAATACATAACTTCAACTGTAATCATTGCACAAATACATAACTTCAACTGTAATCACCGCTCAAATACATAACTTCAACTGTAATCATTGCACAAATACATAACTTCAACTGTAATCATTGCACAAATACATAACTTCAACTGTAATCACTGCTCAAATACATAACTTCAACTGTAATCATTGCACAAATACAAAACTTCAACTGTAATCGATGCACAAATACATAACTTCAACTGTAATCACTGCTCAAATACATAACTTCAACTGTAATCACTGCTCAAATACATAACTACAACTGTAATCACTGCTCTAATACATAACTTCAACTGTAATCATTGCACAAATACAAAAATACAACTGTAATCATTGCACTAATACATAACTTCAACTGTAATCATTGCACAAATACATAACTTCAACTGTATTCACTGCACAAATACATAGCTTCAACTGTAATCATTGCACAAATACATAACTTCAACTGTAATCATTGCACAAATACATAACTTCAACTGTAATCACCGCTCAAATACATAACTTCAACTGTAATCATTGCACAAATACATAACTTCAACTGTAATCACTGCTCAAATGCATAACTTCAACTGTAATCATTGCACAAATACATAACTACATCTGTAATCACTGCTCAAATACATAACTTCAACTGTAATCACTGCACAAATACATAACTTCAACTGTAATCACTGCACAAATACATAACTTCAACTGTAATCATTGCACAAATACATAACTTCAACTATAATCACTGCTCAAATACATAACTTCAACTGCAATCATTGCACAAATACATAACTACAACTGTAATCACTGCTCAAATACATAACTACAACTTTAATCACTGCTCTAATACATAACTTCAACTGTAATCATTGCACAAATACATAACTACAACTGTAATCATTGCACAAATACATAACTTCAACTGTAATCATTGCACAAATACATAACTTCAACTGTAATCACTGCTCAAATACATAACTTCAACTGTAATCACTGCTCAAATACATAACTTCAACTGTAATCATTGCACAAATACATAACTTCAACTGTAATCATTGCACAAATACATAACTTCAACTGTAATCATTGCACAAATACATAACTTCAACTGTAATCACTGCTCAAATACATAACTTCAACTGTAATCATTGCACAAATACAAAACTTCAACTGTAATCATTGCACAAATACATAACTTCATCTGTAATCACTGCTCAAATACATAACTTCAACTGTAATCACTGCTCAAATACATAACTTCAACTGTAATCATTGCACAAATACATAACTTCAACTGTAATCATTGCACAAATACATAACTTCAACTGTAATCATTGCACAAATACATAACTTCAACTGTAATCATTGCACAAATACATAACTTCAACTGTAATCACTGCTCAAATACATAACTTCAACTGTAATCATTGCACAAATACATAACTACATCTGTAATCACTGCTCAAATACATAACTTCAACTGTAATCATTGCACAAATACATAACTACAACTGTAATCACTTCTCAAATACATAACTACAAATGCAATCATTGCACAAATACATAACTACAACTGTAATCACTACTCAAATACATAACTTCAACTGTAATCATTGCACAAATACATAACTTCAACTGTAATCACTGCACAAATACATAACTTCAACTGTAATCATTGCACAAATACATAATTTCAACTGTAATCATTGCACAAATACGTAACTTCAACTGTAATCATTGCACAAAAACATAACTTCAACTATAATCACTGCTCAAATACATAACTTCAACTGTAATCATTGCACAAATACATAACTTCAACTGTAATCACTGCTCAAATGCATAACTTCAACTGTAATCATTGCACAAATACATAACTACATCTGTAATCACTGCTCAAATACATAACTTCAACTGTAATCACTGCACAAATACATAACTTCAACTGTAATCACTGCACAAATACATAACTTCAACTGTAATCATTGCACAAATACATAACTTCAACTATAATCACTGCTCAAATACATAACTTCAACTGTAATCATTGCACAAATACATAACTTCAACTGTAATCACTGCTCAAATACATAACTACAACTGTAATCACTGCTCTAATACATAAGTTCAACTGTAATCATTGCACAAATACATAACTACAACTGTAATCATTGCACAAATACATAACTTCAACTGTAATCATTGCACAAATACATAACTTCAACTGTAATCACTGCTCAAATACATAACTTCAACTGTAATCACTGCTCAAATACATAACTTCAACTGTAATCATTGCACAAATACATAACTTCAACTGTAATCATTGCACAAATACATAACTTCAACTGTAATCATTGCACAAATACATAACTTCAACTGTAATCACTGCTCAAATACATAACTTCAACTGTAATCATTGCACAAATACAAAACTTCAACTGTAATCATTGCACAAATACATAACTTCATCTGTAATCACTCTCAAATACATAACTTCAACTGTAATCACTGCTCAAATACATAACTACAAATGTAATCATTGCACAAATACATAACTTCAACTGTAATCATTGCACAAATACATAACTTCAACTGTAATCACTGCTCAAATACATAACTTCAACTGTAATCATTGCACAAATACATAACTTCAACTGTAATCATTGCACAAATACATAACTTCAACTGTAATCATTGCACAAATACATAACTTCAACTGTAATCATTGCACAAATACATAACTTCAACTGTAATCATTGCACAAATACATAACTTCAACTGTAATCACTGCTCAAATACATAACTTCAACTGTAATCATTGCACAAATACATAACTTCAACTGTAATCACTGTTCAAATACATAACTACAACTGTAATCACTGCTCTAATACATAACTTCAACTGTAATCATTGCACAAATACATAACTACAACTGTAATCATTGCACTAATACATAACTTCAACTGTAATCATTGCACAAATACATAACTTCAACTGTATTCACTGCACAAATACATAGCTTCAACTGTAATCATTGCACAAATACATAACTTCAACTGTAATCATTGCACAAATACATAACTTCAACAGTAATCACCGCTCAAATACATAACTTCAACTGTAATCATTGCACAAATACATAACTTCAACTGTAATCACTGCTCAAATGCATAACTTCAACTGTAATCATTGCACAAATACATAACTACATCTGTAATCACTGCTCAAATACATAACTTCAACTGTAATCACTGCACAAATACATAACTTCAACTGTAATCACTGCACAAATACATAACTTCAACTGTAATCATTGCACAAATACATAACTTCAACTATAATCACTGCTCAAATACATAACTTCAACTGTAATCATTGCACAAATACATAACTTCAACTGTAATCATTGCACAAATACATAACTTCAACTGTAATCACTGCTCAAATACATAACTTCAACTGTAATCACTGCTCAAATACATAACTTCAACTGTAATCATTGCACAAATACATAACTTCAACTGTAATCATTGCACCAATACATAACTTCAACTGTAATCATTGCACAAATACATAACTTCAACTGTAATCATTGCACAAATACATAACTACAACTGCAATCACTGCTCCTATACATAACTTCAACTGTAATCATTGCACAAAAACATAACTACATCTGTAATCACTGCTCAAATACATAACTTCAACTGTAATCATTGCACAAATACATAACTACAACTGTAATCACTGCTCAAATACATAACTACAAATGTAATCATTGCACAAATACATAACTACAACTGTAATCACTACTCAAATACATAACTTCAACTGTAATCATTGCACAAATACATAACTTCAACTGTAATCATTGCACAAATACATAACTTCAACTGTAATCATTGCACAAATACATAACTTCAACTGTAATCACTGCACAAATACATAACTTCAACTGTAATCATTGCACAAATACATAATTTCAACTGTAATCATTGCACAAATACGTAACTTCAACTGTAATCATTGCACAAAAACATAACTTCAACTATAATCACTGCTCAAATACATAACTTCAACTGTAATCACTGCTCAAATACATAACTACAACTGTAATCACTGCTCTAATACATAAGTTCAACTGTAATCATTGCACAAATACATAACTACAACTGTAATCATTGCACAAATACATAACTTCAACTGTAATCATTGCACAAATACATAACTTCAACTGTAATCACTGCTCAAATACATAACTTCAACTGTAATCACTGCTCAAATACATAACTTCAACTGTAATCATTGCACAAAAACATAACTTCAACTGTAATCATTGCACAAATACATAACTTCAACTGTAATCATTGCACAAATACATAACTTCAACTGTAATCACTGCTCAAATACATAACTTCAACTGTAATCATTGCACAAATACAAAACTTCAACTGTAATCATTGCACAAATACATAACTTCATCTGTAATCACTCTCAAATACATAACTTCAACTGTAATCACTGCTCAAATACATAACTACAAATGTAATCATTGCACAAATACATAACTTCAACTGTAATCATTGCACAAATACATAACTTCAACTGTAATCACTGCTCAAATACATAACTTCAACTGTAATCATTGCACAAATACATAACTTCAACTGTAATCATTGCACAAATACATAACTTCAACTGTAATCATTGCACAAATACATAACTTCAACTGTAATCATTGCACAAATACATAACTTCAACTGTAATCATTGCACAAATACATAACTTCAACTGTAATCACTGCTCAAATACATAACTTCAACTGTAATCATTGCACAAATACATAACTTCAACTGTAATCACTGTTCAAATACATAACTACAACTGTAATCACTGCTCTAATACATAACTTCAACTGTAATCATTGCACAAATACATAACTACAACTGTAATCATTGCACTAATACATAACTTCAACTGTAATCATTGCACAAATACATAACTTCAACTGTATTCACTGCACAAATACATAGCTTCAACTGTAATCATTGCACAAATACATAACTTCAACTGTAATCATTGCACAAATACATAACTTCAACAGTAATCACCGCTCAAATACATAACTTCAACTGTAATCATTGCACAAATACATAACTTCAACTGTAATCACTGCTCAAATGCATAACTTCAACTGTAATCATTGCACAAATACATAACTACATCTGTAATCACTGCTCAAATACATAACTTCAACTGTAATCACTGCACAAATACATAACTTCAACTGTAATCACTGCACAAATACATAACTTCAACTGTAATCATTGCACAAATACATAACTTCAACTATAATCACTGCTCAAATACATAACTTCAACTGTAATCATTGCACAAATACATAACTTCAACTGTAATCATTGCACAAATACATAACTTCAACTGTAATCACTGCTCAAATACATAACTTCAACTGTAATCACTGCTCAAATACATAACTTCAACTGTAATCATTGCACAAATACATAACTTCAACTGTAATCATTGCACCAATACATAACTTCAACTGTAATCATTGCACAAATACATAACTTCAACTGTAATCATTGCACAAATACATAACTACAACTGCAATCACTGCTCCTATACATAACTTCAACTGTAATCATTGCACAAAAACATAACTACATCTGTAATCACTGCTCAAATACATAACTTCAACTGTAATCATTGCACAAATACATAACTACAACTGTAATCACTGCTCAAATACATAACTACAAATGTAATCATTGCACAAATACATAACTACAACTGTAATCACTACTCAAATACATAACTTCAACTGTAATCATTGCACAAATACATAACTTCAACTGTAATCATTGCACAAATACATAACTTCAACTGTAATCATTGCACAAATACATAACTTCAACTATAATCACTGCTCAAATACATAACTTCAACTGTAATCACTGCTCAAATACATAACTTCAACTGTAATCACTGCTCAAATACATAACTACAACTGTAATCATTGCTCTAATACATAACTTCAACTGTAATCATTGCACAAATACAAAACTACAACTGTAATCATTGCACTAATACATAACTTCAACTGTAATCATTGCACAAATACATAACTTCAACTGTATTCACTGCACAAATACATAGCTTCAACTGTAATCATTGCACAAATACATAACTTCAACTGTAATCATTGCACAAATACATAACTTCAACTGTAATCACCGCTCAAATACATAACTTCAACTGTAATCATTGCACAAATACATAACTTCAACTGTAATCACTGCTCAAATGCATAACTTCAACTGTAATCATTGCACAAATACATAACTACATCTGTAATCACTGCTCAAATACATAACTTCAACTGTAATCACTGCACAAATACATAACTTCAACTGTAATCACTGCACAAATACATAACTTCAACTGTAATCATTGCACAAATACATAACTTCAACTATATTCACTGCTCAAATACATAACTTCAACTGTAATCATTGCACAAATACATAACTACAACTGTAATCACTGCTCAAATACATAACTACAACTGTAATCACTGCTCTAATACATAACTTCAACTGTAATCATTGCACAAATACATAACTACAACTGTAATCATTGCACAAATACATAACTTCAACTGTAATCATTGCACAAATACATAACTTCAACTGTAATCACTGCTCAAATACATAACTTCAACTGTAATCACTGCTCAAATACATAACTTCAACTGTAATCATTGCACAAATACATAACTTCAACTGTAATCATTGCACAAATACATAACTTCAACTGTAATCATTGCACAAATACATAACTTCAACTGTAATCACTGCTCAAATACATAACTTCAACTGTAATCATTGCACAAATACAAAACTTCAACTGTAATCATTGCACAAATACATAACTTCATCTGTAATCACTGCTCAAATGCATAACTTCAACTGTAATCACTGCTCAAATACATAACTTCAACTGTAATCATTGCACAAATACATAACTTCAACTGTAATCATTGCACAAATACATAACTTCAACTGTAATCACTGCTCAAATGCATAACTTCAACTGTAATCATTGCACAAATACATAACTACATCTGTAATCACTGCTCAAATACATAACTTCAACTGTAATCACTGCACAAATACATAACTTCAACTGTAATCACTGCACAAATACATAACTTCAACTGTAATCATTGCACAAATACATAACTTCAACTATAATCACTGCTCAAATACATAACTTCAACTGTAATCATTGCACAAATACATAACTTCAACTGTAATCACTGCTCAAATACATAACTACAACTGTAATCACTGCTCTAATACATAAGTTCAACTGTAATCATTGCACAAATACATAACTACAACTGTAATCATTGCACAAATACATAACTTCAACTGTAATCATTGCACAAATACATAACTTCAACTGTAATCACTGCTCAAATACATAACTTCAACTGTAATCACTGCTCAAATACATAACTTCAACTGTAATCATTGCACAAAAACATAACTTCAACTGTAATCATTGCACAAATACATAACTTCAACTGTAATCATTGCACAAATACATAACTTCAACTGTAATCACTGCTCAAATACATAACTTCAACTGTAATCATTGCACAAATACAAAACTTCAACTGTAATCATTGCACAAATACATAACTTCATCTGTAATCACTCTCAAATACATAACTTCAACTGTAATCACTGCTCAAATACATAACTACAAATGTAATCATTGCACAAATACATAACTTCAACTGTAATCATTGCACAAATACATAACTTCAACTGTAATCACTGCTCAAATACATAACTTCAACTGTAATCATTGCACAAATACATAACTTCAACTGTAATCATTGCACAAATACATAACTTCAACTGTAATCATTGCACAAATACATAACTTCAACTGTAATCATTGCACAAATACATAACTTCAACTGTAATCATTGCACAAATACATAACTTCAACTGTAATCACTGCTCAAATACATAACTTCAACTGTAATCATTGCACAAATACATAACTTCAACTGTAATCACTGTTCAAATACATAACTACAACTGTAATCACTGCTCTAATACATAACTTCAACTGTAATCATTGCACAAATACATAACTACAACTGTAATCATTGCACTAATACATAACTTCAACTGTAATCATTGCACAAATACATAACTTCAACTGTATTCACTGCACAAATACATAGCTTCAACTGTAATCATTGCACAAATACATAACTTCAACTGTAATCATTGCACAAATACATAACTTCAACAGTAATCACCGCTCAAATACATAACTTCAACTGTAATCATTGCACAAATACATAACTTCAACTGTAATCACTGCTCAAATGCATAACTTCAACTGTAATCATTGCACAAATACATAACTACATCTGTAATCACTGCTCAAATACATAACTTCAACTGTAATCACTGCACAAATACATAACTTCAACTGTAATCACTGCACAAATACATAACTTCAACTGTAATCATTGCACAAATACATAACTTCAACTATAATCACTGCTCAAATACATAACTTCAACTGTAATCATTGCACAAATACATAACTTCAACTGTAATCATTGCACAAATACATAACTTCAACTGTAATCACTGCTCAAATACATAACTTCAACTGTAATCACTGCTCAAATACATAACTTCAACTGTAATCATTGCACAAATACATAACTTCAACTGTAATCATTGCACCAATACATAACTTCAACTGTAATCATTGCACAAATACATAACTTCAACTGTAATCATTGCACAAATACATAACTACAACTGCAATCACTGCTCCTATACATAACTTCAACTGTAATCATTGCACAAAAACATAACTACATCTGTAATCACTGCTCAAATACATAACTTCAACTGTAATCATTGCACAAATACATAACTACAACTGTAATCACTGCTCAAATACATAACTACAAATGTAATCATTGCACAAATACATAACTACAACTGTAATCACTACTCAAATACATAACTTCAACTGTAATCATTGCACAAATACATAACTTCAACTGTAATCATTGCACAAATACATAACTTCAACTGTAATCATTGCACAAATACATAACTTCAACTGTAATCACTGCACAAATACATAACTTCAACTGTAATCATTGCACAAATACATAATTTCAACTGTAATCATTGCACAAATACGTAACTTCAACTGTAATCATTGCACAAAAACATAACTTCAACTATAATCACTGCTCAAATACATAACTTCAACTGTAATCACTGCTCAAATACATAACTACAACTGTAATCACTGCTCTAATACATAAGTTCAACTGTAATCATTGCACAAATACATAACTACAACTGTAATCATTGCACAAATACATAACTTCAACTGTAATCATTGCACAAATACATAACTTCAACTGTAATCACTGCTCAAATACATAACTTCAACTGTAATCACTGCTCAAATACATAACTTCAACTGTAATCATTGCACAAAAACATAACTTCAACTGTAATCATTGCACAAATACATAACTTCAACTGTAATCATTGCACAAATACATAACTTCAACTGTAATCACTGCTCAAATACATAACTTCAACTGTAATCATTGCACAAATACAAAACTTCAACTGTAATCATTGCACAAATACATAACTTCATCTGTAATCACTCTCAAATACATAACTTCAACTGTAATCACTGCTCAAATACATAACTACAAATGTAATCATTGCACAAATACATAACTTCAACTGTAATCATTGCACAAATACATAACTTCAACTGTAATCACTGCTCAAATACATAACTTCAACTGTAATCATTGCACAAATACATAACTTCAACTGTAATCATTGCACAAATACATAACTTCAACTGTAATCATTGCACAAATACATAACTTCAACTGTAATCATTGCACAAATACATAACTTCAACTGTAATCATTGCACAAATACATAACTTCAACTGTAATCACTGCTCAAATACATAACTTCAACTGTAATCATTGCACAAATACATAACTTCAACTGTAATCACTGTTCAAATACATAACTACAACTGTAATCACTGCTCTAATACATAACTTCAACTGTAATCATTGCACAAATACATAACTACAACTGTAATCATTGCACTAATACATAACTTCAACTGTAATCATTGCACAAATACATAACTTCAACTGTATTCACTGCACAAATACATAGCTTCAACTGTAATCATTGCACAAATACATAACTTCAACTGTAATCATTGCACAAATACATAACTTCAACAGTAATCACCGCTCAAATACATAACTTCAACTGTAATCATTGCACAAATACATAACTTCAACTGTAATCACTGCTCAAATGCATAACTTCAACTGTAATCATTGCACAAATACATAACTACATCTGTAATCACTGCTCAAATACATAACTTCAACTGTAATCACTGCACAAATACATAACTTCAACTGTAATCACTGCACAAATACATAACTTCAACTGTAATCATTGCACAAATACATAACTTCAACTATAATCACTGCTCAAATACATAACTTCAACTGTAATCATTGCACAAATACATAACTTCAACTGTAATCATTGCACAAATACATAACTTCAACTGTAATCACTGCTCAAATACATAACTTCAACTGTAATCACTGCTCAAATACATAACTTCAACTGTAATCATTGCACAAATACATAACTTCAACTGTAATCATTGCACCAATACATAACTTCAACTGTAATCATTGCACAAATACATAACTTCAACTGTAATCATTGCACAAATACATAACTACAACTGCAATCACTGCTCCTATACATAACTTCAACTGTAATCATTGCACAAAAACATAACTACATCTGTAATCACTGCTCAAATACATAACTTCAACTGTAATCATTGCACAAATACATAACTACAACTGTAATCACTGCTCAAATACATAACTACAAATGTAATCATTGCACAAATACATAACTACAACTGTAATCACTACTCAAATACATAACTTCAACTGTAATCATTGCACAAATACATAACTTCAACTGTAATCATTGCACAAATACATAACTTCAACTGTAATCATTGCACAAATACATAACTTCAACTATAATCACTGCTCAAATACATAACTTCAACTGTAATCACTGCTCAAATACATAACTTCAACTGTAATCACTGCTCAAATACATAACTACAACTGTAATCACTGCTCTAATACATAACTTCAACTGTAATCATTGCACAAATACAAAACTACAACTGTAATCATTGCACTAATACATAACTTCAACTGTAATCATTGCACAAATACATAACTTCAACTGTATTCACTGCACAAATACATAGCTTCAACTGTAATCATTGCACAAATACATAACTTCAACTGTAATCATTGCACAAATACATAACTTCAACTGTAATCACCGCTCAAATACATAACTTCAACTGTAATCATTGCACAAATACATAACTTCAACTGTAATCACTGCTCAAATGCATAACTTCAACTGTAATCATTGCACAAATACATAACTACATCTGTAATCACTGCTCAAATACATAACTTCAACTGTAATCACTGCACAAATACATAACTTCAACTGTAATCACTGCACAAATACATAACTTCAACTGTAATCATTGCACAAATACATAACTTCAACTATATTCACTGCTCAAATACATAACTTCAACTGTAATCATTGCACAAATACATAACTACAACTGTAATCACTGCTCAAATACATAACTACAACTGTAATCACTGCTCTAATACATAACTTCAACTGTAATCATTGCACAAATACATAACTACAACTGTAATCATTGCACAAATACATAACTTCAACTGTAATCATTGCACAAATACATAACTTCAACTGTAATCACTGCTCAAATACATAACTTCAACTGTAATCACTGCTCAAATACATAACTTCAACTGTAATCATTGCACAAATACATAACTTCAACTGTAATCATTGCACAAATACATAACTTCAACTGTAATCATTGCACAAATACATAACTTCAACTGTAATCACTGCTCAAATACATAACTTCAACTGTAATCATTGCACAAATACAAAACTTCAACTGTAATCATTGCACAAATACATAACTTCATCTGTAATCACTGCTCAAATGCATAACTTCAACTGTAATCACTGCTCAAATACATAACTTCAACTGTAATCATTGCACAAATACATAACTTCAACTGTAATCATTGCACAAATACATAACTTCAACTGTAATCACTGCTCAAATACATAACTTCAACTGTAATCATTGCACAAATACATAACTACATCTGTAATCACTGCTCAAATACATAACTTCAACTGTAATCATTGCACAAATACATAACTACAACTGTAATCACTTCTCAAATACATAACTACAAATGCAATCATTGCACAAATACATAACTACAACTGTAATCACTACTCAAATACATAACTTCAACTGTAATCATTGCACAAATACATAACTTCAACTGTTATCACTGCACAAATACATAACTTCAACTGTAATCATTGCACAAATACATAATTTCAACTGTAATCATTGCACAAATACATAACTTCAACTGTAATCATTGCACAAAAACATAACTTTAACTATAATCACTGCTCAAATACATAACTTCAACTGTAATCATTGCACAAATACATAACTTCAACTGTAATCACTGCTCAAATGCATAACTTCAACTGTAATCATTGCACAAATACATAACTACATCTGTAATCACTGCTCAAATACATAACTTCAACTGTAATCACTGCACAAATACATAACTTCAACTGTAATCACTGCACAAATACATAACTTCAACTGTAATCATTGCACAAATACATAACTTCAACTATAATCACTGCTCAAATACATAACTTCAACTGTAATCATTGCACAAATACATAACTACAACTGTAATCACTGCTCAAATACATAACTACAACTGTAATCACTGCTCTAATACATAACTTCAACTGTAATCATTGCACAAATACATAACTACAACTGTAATCATTGCACAAATACATAACTTCAACTGTAATCATTGCACAAATACATAACTTCAACTGTAATCACTGCTCAAATACTTAACTTCAACTGTAATCACTGCTCAAATACATAACTTCAACTGTAATCATTGCACAAATACATAACTTCAACTGTAATCATTGCACAAATACATAACTTCAACTGTAATCACTGCTCAAATACATAACTTCAACTGTAATCATTGCACAAATACAAAACTTCAACTGTAATCATTGCACAAATACATAACTTCAACTGTAATCACTGCTCAAATATATAACTTCAACTGTAATCATTGCACAAATACATAACTTCAACTGTAATCATTGCACCAATACATAACTTCAACTGTAATCATTGCACAAATACATAACCTCAACTGTAATCATTGCACAAATACATAACTACAACTGCAATCACTGCTCAAATACATAACTTCAACTGTAATCATTGCACAAATACATAACTACATCTGTAATCACTGCTCAAATACATAACTTCAACTGTAATCATTGCACAAATACATAACTACAACTGTAATCACTGCTCAAATACATAACTACAAATGTAATCATTGCACAAATACATAACTACAACTGTAATCACTACTCAAATACATAACTTCAACTGTAATCATTGCACAAATACATAACTTCAACTGTTATCACTGCACTAATACATAACTTCAACTATAATCACTGCACAAATACATATTTTCAACTGTAATCATTGCACAAATACATAACTTCAACTGTAATCACTGCTCAAATACATAACTTCAACTGTAATCACTGCTCAAATACATAACTTAAACTGTAATCATTGCACAAATACATAACTTCAACTGTAATCATTGCACAAATACATAACTTCAACTGTAATCACCGCTCAAATACATAACTTCAACTGTAATCATTACACAAATACATAACTTTAACTGTAATCATTGCACAAATACCTAACTTCAACTGTAATCACTGCTCAAATACATAACTTCAACTGTAATCATTGCACAAATACATAACTTCAACTGTAATCATTGCACAAATACATAACTTCAACTGTAATCACTGCTCAAATACATAACTTCAACTGTAATCACTGCTCAAATACATAACTACAAATGTAATCATTGCACCAATACATAACTTCAACTGTAATCATTGCACAAATACATAACTTCAACTGTAATCATTGCACAAATACATAACTTCAACTGTAATCATTGTACAAATACATAACTTCAACTGTAATCATTGCACAAATACATAACTTCAACTGTAATCATTGAACAAATACATAACTTCAACTGTAATCACTGCTCAAATGCATAACTTCAACTGTAATCATTGCACAAATACATAACTTCAACTGTAATCATTGCACAAATACATAACTTCAACTGTAATCACTGCACAAATACATAACTTCAACTGTAATCACTGCACAAATACATAACTTAAACTGTAATCATTGCACAAATACATAACTTCAACTATAATCACTGCTCAAATACATAACTTCAACTGTAATAATTGCACAAATACATAACTACAACTGTAATCACTGCTCAAATACATAACTACAACTGTAATCACTGCTCTAATACATAACTTCAACTGTAATCATTGCACAAATACATAACTACAACTGTAATCATTGCACAAATACATAACTTCAACTGTAATCATTGCACAAATACATAACTTCAACTGTATTCACTGCACAAATACATAGCTTCAACTGTAATCATTGCACAAATACATAACTTCAACTGTAATCACTGCACTAATACATAACTTCAACTGTAATCATTGCACAAATACATAACTTCAACTATAATCACTGCTCAAATGCATAACTTCAACTGTAATCATTGCACAAATACATAACTTCAACTGTAATCATTGCACAAATACATAACTTCAACTGTAATCATTGCACAAATACATAACTTCAACTGTAATCACTGCACAAATACATAACTTCAACTGTAATCACTGCACAAATACATAACTTCAACTGTAATCATTGCACAAATACATAACTTCAACTATAATCACTGCTCAAATACATAATTTCAACTGAAATCATTGCACAAATACATAACTTCAACTGTAACCACTGCTCAAATACATAACTTCAACTGTAATCATTGCACAAATACATAACTTCAACTGTAATCATTGCACAAATACATAACTACAACTGTAATCATTGCACAAATACATAACTTCAACTGTAATCATTGCACAAATACATAACTTCAACTGTATTCACTGCACAAATACATAGCTTCAACTGTAATCATTGCACAAATACATAACTTCAACTGTAATCATTGCTCAAATACATATTTTCAACTGTAATCTATGCACAAATACATAACTTCAACTGTAATCACTGCTCAAATACATAACTTCAACTGTAATCACTGCTCAAATACATAACTTCAACTGTAATCATTGACAAATACATAACTTCAACTGTAATCATTGCACAAATACATAACTTCAACTGTATTCACTGCACAAATACATAACTTCAACTGTATTCACTGCACAAATACATAGCTTCAACTGTAATCATTGCACAAATACAAAACTTCAACTGTAATCATTGCACAAATACATAACTTCAACTGTAATCATTGCACAAATACATAACTTCAACTGTAATCACTGCTCAAATACATAACTTCAACTGTAAACACTGCTCAAATACATTACTTCAACTTTAATCATTGCACAAATACATAACTTCAACTGTAATCATTGCACAAATACATAACTTTAACTGTAATCACTGCTCAAATACATAACTTCAACTGTAATCATTGCACAAATACATAACTTCAACTGTAATCATTGCACAAATACATAACTTCAACTGTAATCACTGCTCAAATACATAACTTAAACTGTAATCACTGCTCAAATACATAACTTAAACTGTAATCATTGCACAAATACATAACTTCAACTGTAATCATTGCACAAATACATAACTTCAACTGTAATCACTGCTCAAACACATAACTTCAACTGTAATCACTGCTCAAATACATAAATTCAACTGTAATCATTGCACAAATACATAACTTCAACTGTAATCATTGCACAAATACATAACTTCAACTGTAATCATTGCACAAATACATAACTTCAACTGTAATCACTGCTCAAATACATAACTTCAACTGTAATCATTGCACAAATACATAACTTCAACTGTAATCATTGCACAAATACATAACTTCAACTGTAATCACTGCTCAAATACATAACTTAAACTGTAATCATTGCACAAATACATAATTTCAACTGAAATCATTGCACAAATACATAACTTCAACTGTAATCACTGCTCAAATACATAACTTCAACTGTAATCATTGCACAAATACATAACTTCAACTGTAATCATTGCACAAATACATAACTTCAACTGTAATCACTGCTCAATACATAACTTCAACTGTAATCATTGCACAAATACAAAACTTCAACTGTAATCATTGCACAAATACATAACTGCAACTGTAATCATTGCACAAATACATAACTTCAACTGTAATCATTGCTCAAATACATAACTTCAACTGTAATCATTGCACAAATACATAACTTCAACTGTAATCATTGCACAAATACATAACTTCAACTGTAATCACCGCTCAAATACATAACTTCAACTGTAATCATTGCACAAATACATAACTTCAACTGTAATCACTGCTCAAATGCATAACTTCAACTGTAATCATTGCACAAATACATAACTACATCTGTAATCACTGCTCAAATACATAACTTCAACTGTAATCACTGCACAAATACATAACTTCAACTGTAATCACTGCACAAATACATAACTTCAACTGTAATCATTGCACAAATACATAACTTCAACTATAATCACTGCTCAAATACATAACTTCAACTGCAATCATTGCACAAATACATAACTACAACTGTAATCACTGCTCAAATACATAACTACAACTTTAATCACTGCTCTAATACATAACTTCAACTGTAATCATTGCACAAATACATAACTACAACTGTAATCATTGCACAAATACATAACTTCAACTGTAATCATTGCACAAATACATAACTTCAACTGTAATCACTGCTCAAATACATAACTTCAACTGTAATCACTGCTCAAATACATAACTTCAACTGTAATCATTGCACAAATACATAACTTCAACTGTAATCATTGCACAAATACATAACTTCAACTGTAATCATTGCACAAATACATAACTTCAACTGTAATCACTGCTCAAATACATAACTTCAACTGTAATCATTGCACAAATACAAAACTTCAACTGTAATCATTGCACAAATACATAACTTCATCTGTAATCACTGCTCAAATACATAACTTCAACTGTAATCACTGCTCAAATACATAACTTCAACTGTAATCATTGCACAAATACATAACTTCAACTGTAATCATTGCACAAATACATAACTTCAACTGTAATCACTGCTCAAATACATAACTTCAACTGTAATCATTGCACAAATACATAACTACATCTGTAATCACTGCTCAAATACATAACTTCAACTGTAATCATTGCACAAATACATAACTACAACTGTAATCACTTCTCAAATACATAACTACAAATGCAATCATTGCACAAATACATAACTACAACTGTAATCACTACTCAAATACATAACTTCAACTGTAATCATTGCACAAATACATAACTTCAACTGTTATCACTGCACAAATACATAACTTCAACTGTAATCATTGCACAAATACATAATTTCAACTGTAATCATTGCACAAATACGTAACTTCAACTGTAATCATTGCACAAAAACATAACTTCAACTATAATCACTGCTCAAATACATAACTTCAACTGTAATCATTGCACAAATACATAACTTCAACTGTAATCACTGCTCAAATGCATAACTTCAACTGTAATCATTGCACAAATACATAACTACATCTGTAATCACTGCTCAAATACATAACTTCAACTGTAATCACTGCACAAATACATAACTTCAACTGTAATCACTGCACAAATACATAACTTCAACTGTAATCATTGCACAAATACATAACTTCAACTATAATCACTGCTCAAATACATAACTTCAACTGTAATCATTGCACAAATACATAACTACAACTGTAATCACTGCTCAAATACATAACTACAACTGTAATCACTGCTCTAATACATAAGTTCAACTGTAATCATTGCACAAATACATAACTACAACTGTAATCATTGCACAAATACATAACTTCAACTGTAATCATTGCACAAATACATAACTTCAACTGTAATCACTGCTCAAATACATAACTTCAACTGTAATCACTGCTCAAATACATAACTTCAACTGTAATCATTGCACAAATACATAACTTCAACTGTAATCATTGCACAAATACATAACTTCAACTGTAATCACTGCTCAAATACATAACTACAACTGTAATCACTGCTCTAATACATAACTTCAACTGTAATCATTGCACAAATACATAACTACAACTGTAATCATTGCACTAATACATAACTTCAACTGTAATCATTGCACAAATACATAACTTCAACTGTATTCACTGCACAAATACATAGCTTCAACTGTAATCATTGCACAAATACATAACTTCAACTGTAATCATTGCACAAATACATAACTTCAACAGTAATCACCGCTCAAATACATAACTTCAACTGTAATCATTGCACAAATACATAACTTCAACTGTAATCACTGCTCAAATGCATAACTTCAACTGTAATCATTGCACAAATACATAACTACATCTGTAATCACTGCTCAAATACATAACTTCAACTGTAATCACTGCACAAATACATAACTTCAACTGTAATCACTGCACAAATACATAACTTCAACTGTAATCATTGCACAAATACATAACTTCAACTATAATCACTGCTCAAATACATAACTTCAACTGTAATCATTGCACAAATACATAACTTCAACTGTAATCATTGCACAAATACATAACTTCAACTGTTATCACTGCACTAATACATAACTTCAACTGTAATCATTGCACAAATACATAATTTCAACTGTAATCATTGCACAAATACATAACTTCAACTGTAATCATTGCACAAATACATAACTTCAACTATAATCACTGCTCAAATACATAACTTCAACTGTAATCACTGCTCAAATACATAACTTCAACTGTAATCACTGCTCAAATACATAACTACAACTGTAATCACTGCTCTAATACATAACTTCAACTGTAATCATTGCACAAATACAAAACTACAACTGTAATCATTGCACTAATACATAACTTCAACTGTAATCATTGCACAAATACATAACTTCAACTGTATTCACTGCACAAATACATAGCTTCAACTGTAATCATTGCACAAATACATAACTTCAACTGTAATCATTGCACAAATACATAACTTCAACTGTAATCACCGCTCAAATACATAACTTCAACTGTAATCATTGCACAAATACATAACTTCAACTGTAATCACTGCTCAAATGCATAACTTCAACTGTAATCATTGCACAAATACATAACTACATCTGTAATCACTGCTCAAATACATAACTTCAACTGTAATCACTGCACAAATACATAACTTCAACTGTAATCACTGCACAAATACATAACTTCAACTGTAATCATTGCACAAATACATAACTTCAACTATATTCACTGCTCAAATACATAACTTCAACTGTAATCATTGCACAAATACATAACTACAACTGTAATCACTGCTCAAATACATAACTACAACTGTAATCACTGCTCTAATACATAACTTCAACTGTAATCATTGCACAAATACATAACTACAACTGTAATCATTGCACAAATACATAACTTCAACTGTAATCATTGCACAAATACATAACTTCAACTGTAATCACTGCTCAAATACATAACTTCAACTGTAATCACTGCTCAAATACATAACTTCAACTGTAATCATTGCACAAATACATAACTTCAACTGTAATCATTGCACAAATACATAACTTCAACTGTAATCATTGCACAAATACATAACTTCAACTGTAATCACTGCTCAAATACATAACTTCAACTGTAATCATTGCACAAATACAAAACTTCAACTGTAATCATTGCACAAATACATAACTTCATCTGTAATCACTGCTCAAATGCATAACTTCAACTGTAATCACTGCTCAAATACATAACTTCAACTGTAATCATTGCACAAATACATAACTTCAACTGTAATCATTGCACAAATACATAACTTCAACTGTAATCACTGCTCAAATACATAACTTCAACTGTAATCATTGCACAAATACATAACTACATCTGTAATCACTGCTCAAATACATAACTTCAACTGTAATCATTGCACAAATACATAACTACAACTGTAATCACTTCTCAAATACATAACTACAAATGCAATCATTGCACAAATACATAACTACAACTGTAATCACTACTCAAATACATAACTTCAACTGTAATCATTGCACAAATACATAACTTCAACTGTTATCACTGCACAAATACATAACTTCAACTGTAATCATTGCACAAATACATAATTTCAACTGTAATCATTGCACAAATACATAACTTCAACTGTAATCATTGCACAAAAACATAACTTTAACTATAATCACTGCTCAAATACATAACTTCAACTGTAATCATTGCACAAATACATAACTTCAACTGTAATCACTGCTCAAATGCATAACTTCAACTGTAATCATTGCACAAATACATAACTACATCTGTAATCACTGCTCAAATACATAACTTCAACTGTAATCACTGCACAAATACATAACTTCAACTGTAATCACTGCACAAATACATAACTTCAACTGTAATCATTGCACAAATACATAACTTCAACTATAATCACTGCTCAAATACATAACTTCAACTGTAATCATTGCACAAATACATAACTACAACTGTAATCACTGCTCAAATACATAACTACAACTGTAATCACTGCTCTAATACATAACTTCAACTGTAATCATTGCACAAATACATAACTACAACTGTAATCATTGCACAAATACATAACTTCAACTGTAATCATTGCACAAATACATAACTTCAACTGTAATCACTGCTCAAATACTTAACTTCAACTGTAATCACTGCTCAAATACATAACTTCAACTGTAATCATTGCACAAATACATAACTTCAACTGTAATCATTGCACAAATACATAACTTCAACTGTAATCACTGCTCAAATACATAACTTCAACTGTAATCATTGCACAAATACAAAACTTCAACTGTAATCATTGCACAAATACATAACTTCAACTGTAATCACTGCTCAAATATATAACTTCAACTGTAATCATTGCACAAATACATAACTTCAACTGTAATCATTGCACCAATACATAACTTCAACTGTAATCATTGCACAAATACATAACCTCAACTGTAATCATTGCACAAATACATAACTACAACTGCAATCACTGCTCAAATACATAACTTCAACTGTAATCATTGCACAAATACATAACTACATCTGTAATCACTGCTCAAATACATAACTTCAACTGTAATCATTGCACAAATACATAACTACAACTGTAATCACTGCTCAAATACATAACTACAAATGTAATCATTGCACAAATACATAACTACAACTGTAATCACTACTCAAATACATAACTTCAACTGTAATCATTGCACAAATACATAACTTCAACTGTTATCACTGCACTAATACATAACTTCAACTATAATCACTGCACAAATACATATTTTCAACTGTAATCATTGCACAAATACATAACTTCAACTGTAATCACTGCTCAAATACATAACTTCAACTGTAATCACTGCTCAAATACATAACTTAAACTGTAATCATTGCACAAATACATAACTTCAACTGTAATCATTGCACAAATACATAACTTCAACTGTAATCACCGCTCAAATACATAACTTCAACTGTAATCATTACACAAATACATAACTTCAACTGTAATCATTGCACAAATACCTAACTTCAACTGTAATCACTGCTCAAATACATAACTTCAACTGTAATCATTGCACAAATACATAACTTCAACTGTAATCATTGCACAAATACATAACTTCAACTGTAATCACTGCTCAAATACATAACTTCAACTGTAATCACTGCTCAAATACATAACTACAAATGTAATCATTGCACCAATACATAACTTCAACTGTAATCATTGCACAAATACATAACTTCAACTGTAATCATTGCACAAATACATAACTTCAACTGTAATCATTGTACAAATACATAACTTCAACTGTAATCATTGCACAAATACATAACTTCAACTGTAATCATTGAACAAATACATAACTTCAACTGTAATCACTGCTCAAATGCATAACTTCAACTGTAATCATTGCACAAATACAAAACTTCAACTGTAATCATTGCACAAATACATAACTTCAACTGTAATCACTGCACAAATACATAACTTCAACTGTAATCACTGCACAAATACATAACTTAAACTGTAATCATTGCACAAATACATAACTTCAACTATAATCACTGCTCAAATACATAACTTCAACTGTAATAATTGCACAAATACATAACTACAACTGTAATCACTGCTCAAATACATAACTACAACTGTAATCACTGCTCTAATACATAACTTCAACTGTAATCATTGCACAAATACATAACTACAACTGTAATCATTGCACAAATACATAACTTCAACTGTAATCATTGCACAAATACATAACTTCAACTGTATTCACTGCACAAATACATAGCTTCAACTGTAATCATTGCACAAATACATAACTTCAACTGTAATCACTGCACTAATACATAACTTCAACTGTAATCATTGCACAAATACATAACTTCAACTATAATCACTGCTCAAATGCATAACTTCAACTGTAATCATTGCACAAATACATAACTTCAACTGTAATCATTGCACAAATACATAACTTCAACTGTAATCATTGCACAAATACATAACTTCAACTGTAATCACTGCACAAATACATAACTTCAACTGTAATCACTGCACAAATACATAACTTCAACTGTAATCATTGCACAAATACATAACTTCAACTATAATCACTGCTCAAATACATAATTTCAACTGAAATCATTGCACAAATACATAACTTCAACTGTAACCACTGCTCAAATACATAACTTCAACTGTAATCATTGCACAAATACATAACTTCAACTGTAATCATTGCACAAATACATAACTACAACTGTAATCATTGCACAAATACATAACTTCAACTGTAATCATTGCACAAATACATAACTTCAACTGTATTCACTGCACAAATACATAGCTTCAACTGTAATCATTGCACAAATACATAACTTCAACTGTAATCATTGCTCAAATACATATTTTCAACTGTAATCTATGCACAAATACATAACTTCAACTGTAATCACTGCTCAAATACATAACTTCAACTGTAATCACTGCTCAAATACATAACTTCAACTGTAATCATTGACAAATACATAACTTCAACTGTAATCATTGCACAAATACATAACTTCAACTGTATTCACTGCACAAATACATAACTTCAACTGTATTCACTGCACAAATACATAGCTTCAACTGTAATCATTGCACAAATACAAAACTTCAACTGTAATCATTGCACAAATACATAACTTCAACTGTAATCATTGCACAAATACATAACTTCAACTGTAATCACTGCTCAAATACATAACTTCAACTGTAAACACTGCTCAAATACATTACTTCAACTTTAATCATTGCACAAATACATAACTTCAACTGTAATCATTGCACAAATACATAACTTTAACTGTAATCACTGCTCAAATACATAACTTCAACTGTAATCATTGCACAAATACATAACTTCAACTGTAATCATTGCACAAATACATAACTTCAACTGTAATCACTGCTCAAATACATAACTTAAACTGTAATCACTGCTCAAATACATAACTTAAACTGTAATCATTGCACAAATACATAACTTCAACTGTAATCATTGCACAAATACATAACTTCAACTGTAATCACTGCTCAAACACATAACTTCAACTGTAATCACTGCTCAAATACATAAATTCAACTGTAATCATTGCACAAATACATAACTTCAACTGTAATCATTGCACAAATACATAACTTCAACTGTAATCATTGCACAAATACATAACTTCAACTGTAATCACTGCTCAAATACATAACTTCAACTGTAATCATTGCACAAATACATAACTTCAACTGTAATCATTGCACAAATACATAACTTCAACTGTAATCACTGCTCAAATACATAACTTAAACTGTAATCATTGCACAAATACATAATTTCAACTGAAATCATTGCACAAATACATAACTTCAACTGTAATCACTGCTCAAATACATAACTTCAACTGTAATCATTGCACAAATACATAACTTCAACTGTAATCATTGCACAAATACATAACTTCAACTGTAATCACTGCTCAATACATAACTTCAACTGTAATCATTGCACAAATACAAAACTTCAACTGTAATCATTGCACAAATACATAACTGCAACTGTAATCATTGCACAAATACATAACTTCAACTGTAATCATTGCTCAAATACATAACTTCAACTGTAATCATTGCACAAATACATAACTTCAACTGTAATCATTGAACAAATACATAACTTCAACTGTAATCACTGCTCAAATGCATAACTTCAACTGTAATCATTGCACAAATACAAAACTTCAACTGTAATCACTGCTCAAATACATAACTTCAACTGTAATCATTGCACAAATACATAACTTCAACTGTAATCATTGCACAAATACAAAACTTCAACTGTAATCACTCTCAAATACATAACTTCAACTGTAATCACTGCTCAAATACATAACTTCAACTGTAATCATTGCACAAATTCATAACTTCAACTGTAATCATTGCACAAATACATAACTTTAACTTTAATCCCTGCTCAAATACATAACTTCAACTGTAATCATTGCACAAATACATAACTTCAACTGTAATCATTGCACAAATACATAACTTCAACTGTAATCACTGCACAAATACATAACTTCAACTGTAATCATTGCACAAATACATAACTTCAACTGTAATCATTGCACAAATACATAACTTCAACTGTAATCACTGCTCAAATACATAACTTAAACTGTAATCACTGCTCAAATACATAACTTCAACTGTAATCATTGCACAAATACATAACTTCAACTGTAATCATTGCACAAATACATAACTTCAACTGTAATCATTGCACAAATACATAACTTCAACTGTAATCACTGCTCAAATACATAACTTCAACTGTAATCACTGCTCAAATACATAACTTCAACTGTAATCATTGCACAAATACATAACTTCAACTGTAATCATTGCACAAATACATAACTTTAACTGTAATCACTGCTCAAATACATAACTTCAACTGTAATCATTGCACAAATACATAACTTCAACTGTAATCACTGCTCAAATACATAACTTCAACTGTAATCACTGCTCAAATACATAACTTCAACTGTAATCATTGCACAAATACATAACTTCAACTGTAATCATTGCACAAATACATAACTTCAACTGTAATCATTGCACAAATACATAACTTCAACTGTAATCACTGCTAAAATACATAACTTCAACTGTAATCATTGCACAAATACATAACTTCAACTGTAATCATTGCACAAATACATAACTTCAACTGTAATCACTGCACAAATACATAACTTCAACTGTAATCACTGCTCAAAGCTTTCCTTCAATTCATTGACACTTTCCTTTAAAGATAAAATGGCATCTATTCTTCTAGCTGGCATTAGATGGGGTTAAACGTGAAGCTACATTCCCATAAAATGTTATGACTTTGACTGCCTTTATGGCAACATAGCGTATTCGAGGCTTTTATTACCTATCACCCTTACCAGACTCACAAGTTAACAAATTCTGCGTCATTCCAGTCTAGCATTCATTAAAATTGAAAGTGTAATTAGTGAATATAGGGCACATTAAGTCATACATACATGTAATTTTTTGTATAGGAAACATTCAGCCATCCAGGAAGTGTTGGTGCAATGTAAATAGCAAACATTTAGCAAACCAGGAAGTGTTGGTGTAATGTAAATAGCAAACATTTAGTTTTCAATAATGCATTTTCCAATTCGTGACATTGAATACGCACCTAAGAATGCATCCATGCGTTTAGCGTTTGCATGTCTTGTATTACTTTTACAAGGCCAGTCAATATGATCGATATAATGACTGTATGACGGTGAACTTTGTACATCCGGGTAATGAAAACTCCGAACATAATACGCCTCCATTGTGGCCACTGTTTCAGCTATTACAGGGGGGTCACCGAACAATTCTCACCACCCGACACAACTGAGTGACTCGGGTGGGCGAATGTGAAAAAGAAATAATTCAAAGTTAGCACTTCACGTTAATCATAAAAAACAATTATACGAATTTAGACATATTGTGCACATATACCATACTTAGACATATTGAGTACAAATCTCATACTTAGACATTTTGTTCACATATCCCATACTTAGATACATTGTACACTAATTCCATACTTAGACATATTGAGCACAAATCTCATACTTAGACACATTGCGCACATCTATGTACATAATCGTCTAACCCATGCGTACGTTCGACAGATCTACACACCGTACGGTGTAAAGTATGCTCATGGCGATAAAAGCCGCATATCTTTACGTTAAAAATACACGGCACCGTACGGGTTGAAAGCTTACATCGCTAAAAAAAAAGTCTGAGTTCTACGTCACACCTTTGTGGAGTTAAAAAAAAACAGTGCGTGTCATCGACCGTCTCTATAAAAATAGTCTGGGGAATTCCAAAATTATAGAAACTAAAAAGAGGCAATGTATGTTAAATGAGAGTATGTTTGGTGCGCATTTTGTTCATCAAAGGAATCTTTCTTGAATAAAAATGAAATGCTGCGGAATTCTAAACACAACAAGGATTTCTTATTAATGAATTAAGATTTTTAAATGATATTGAGTAGTGTGCGCAAATTATGTTTAATAGTCGGGGGTTGTTTTTGTTAAGCTTCTGTACCCATAATGAGGATTATTTTCTTTGGTATGAATTATATAAAAAGCTATTTTTTGTACATAGACTGATTGTTAACGCGCTCAAATATATATTACCGAGTTGGTTGGGATAGGGGTGGGAATAAACCAAATGGTTGCAGAAAGGGGGGGGGGGGTAAAGCAGGCGATTCAAGTTGCAACACCGCTAATTTTTTAACCTCACGTCTCTCTTTTTAGAGCATTTTCGAAAAAAAATGCTCTATTGTCCCCGTTTTGTCTGTCTGTCTGTCTGTCTGTCATCACCCTAGATCTCAATAACCATAAGTCCTAGACCCATGATGTATATATCATTTTGTAGGTCTTGGCCTGTCAAGAAATAGCTTTTTTCCATTTTGCGATCTGACCTCTCAGGGCCGTAAAAGGGGCCTTAGTACCGTTTTTTACTATATAAGCTATATTAATAAAGGAAACGCTATATCTATGCAACTATAAGTCCTAGACCCATGATGTATATATCATTTTGTAGGTCTTGGTCTACCAAGAAATGACTTTTTTTCCATTTCGCGATCTGACCTCTCAGGGCCGTAAAAGGGGCCTTATAAAGTGCTGTTTTTTACTATATAAGCTATATTAATAATGGACCGCCCTATATCTCAGCAACCATAAGTCCTAGACCCATGATGTATACTGAAATATAACAAACGTACTGAAAATGCGCTAACACGTCCTGTGTCCAGAATGGAACAGGCTTAATTGCTTGTTTTTTTTTTTAAATACGTCATGTTAAGCATGATAAATTATAAAATTAATAAAAAAAGAACTGTTGGAATGGGGTGTAGGGTTGGGAAAAGAGTGTTTAACGGGGGGGGGAGGTAGGGAGAGGTGTCACGTGGTATTGTTAAAGGGTGAACATGCAGTTATACTAATTGCCCCTTTTTGTAATTTTGTACATTGAGACCCACTGCGATTCGGGCATGTCTTGAGTGGAAGGGGGGTGGCGGGCGGGGGAGGGATGGAGGGAAGGATGGGTGTGGGGCTGAGCAGAAGAAAAGTTTATGAGATTTGTGAAGCTGACATTTGGTTTTCAAGATTTTCTCAATGCTTGATTGGAATTCCCATATCCAATCGAGAGCATTGATTTCACATGTTCGTCAGTCATTCTAGTTTTATATTCTTCATGTGTTTCACATGTTCGTCAGTCATTCTAGTTTTATATTCTTCATGTGTTTCACATGTTCGTCAGTCATTCTAGTTTTATATTCTTCATGTGTTTCACATGTTCGTCAGTCATTCTAGTTTTATATTCTTCATGTGTTTCACATGTTCGTCAGTCATTCTAGTTTTATATTCTTCATGTGCTTCACATGTTCGTCAGTCATTCTAGTTTTATATTCTTCATGTGTTTCACATGTTCGTCAGTCATTCTAGTTTTATATTCTTCATGTGTTTCACATGTTCGTCAGTCATTCTAGTTTTATATTCTTCATGTGTTTCACATGTTCGTCAGTCATTCTAGTTTTATATTCTTCATGTGTTTCACATGTTCGTCAGTCATTCTAGTTTTATATTCTTCATGTGTTTCACATGTTCGTCAGTCATTCTAGTTTTATATTCTTCATGTGTTTCACATGTTCGTCAGTCATTCTAGTTTTATATTCTTCATGTGTTTCACATGTTCGTCAGTCATTCTAGTTTTATATTCTTCATGTGTTTCACATGTTCGTCAGTCATTCTAGTTTTATATTCTTCATGTGTTTCACATGTTCGTCAGTCATTCTAGTTTTATATTCTTCATGTGTTTCACATGTTCGTCAGTCATTCTAGTTTTATATTCTTCATGTGTTTCACATGTTCGTCAGTCATTCTAGTTTTATATTCTTCATGTGTTTCACATGTTCGTCAGTCATTCTAGTTTTATATTCTTCATGTGTTTCAAATGTTCGTCAGTCATTCTAGTTTTATATTCTTCATATGTTTCAAATGTTCGTCAGTCATTCTAGTTTTATATTCTTCATGTGTTTCAAATGTTCGTCAGTCATTCTAGTTTTATATTCTTCATGTGTTACACATGTTCGTCAGTCATTCTATGGCATATAGAAAGACTGTTTGTTCCAAACACTGATGTTATACAAGCAACTATTTTATTTCTGAAACTCAGCATCAGGTAAGCTGTGGTAAAAGTCCATCTGGTTCCCTTCTCCGTGTTTCTCTTTCAACAAGACACTGACTTACTAATCGGTGAGCTGCAATTGTAGCTCAGTTTGGCACATCATCAAGGCTACAATCAAAAGGATTCTGGGAAATAAAGGAATGTCTATATATTCAATAAAAAAAACTATTTCTTTTTGGATCTTGTTTAAAAATGAAACATGACTTTAAAGCTTAACCACGTCACTGATGAATGATTATTCAGGTCATAGAAATCAAAATAGATTTCTTCAAGAAAAGCCTCGAACTGACAGGGATTTACTGCATGTCCCTGAATGAAGTTCAAAGCAGAAATGACTGATTTCAGAACATAAGAAATATCTAAGTCTTTCTCAAACAAAGCTTTCTGGCATTTGGTGCAATGCATAAAAATGGACGGCATCTTCCTACCGCAGAATATAAATCGTACATTATGCGCAACGAATTTTTAAAATCTTCTAATAAAGACTTAAAAAAAGCCTCCATTTGTGTTATTTCCATTGTGTAGCACATAAATATTGTTAAGCAGTAGGTCAATAACACTGTTACAACGGCTTTCGGAAATGTCAATTAATTTTGACGATGCGCATTCTGTGGAGGCTCGTAGCCAGGTCAAAGTAAGCAGGGGGCACCAATACCCAGCAAGGGGGCACCTTTTACTTTTTCTTTATTTTTTCCTCTTTTCTTCTTTTTTAAGCGGGTGCACTCCATACCTAGCGAGGGGGCACGGCCCTTCAGTTCCCCCCTCCCTTGGCGACGGGGCTGATTCTGTGTAAGTTATATTCTGGGCTTTGAACTACGTTCTAATCCGATGTACAATCAGTGTGCACTTTTTTCTACCGGAATCCTGGTACTCGAAAAACTTGAATATCAAGATGGCCAATTTTGGTAAAAATAACGATAATACGACCTCCAGTTGAATGAGTCAGACTTTTTTTTTACGGTTCAGTGAGTTAGGACATTATCGGTATTATATAAATGTTTAGTTAAGGATTATGGGTAAAGTTTCATGTCGGTGTATGTTCATATTAGGTAACTGCCTGCACAGTGTCCTATTATTAGCAGTCAGTCAGTCTTGCGTGACTATTTATATGTAGGCCATTGTTCCTGGGTTGTTTTTTAGTCTAAGAACAATGGCGACCGGCATAAGATAATAATCCTTTATTTATTAATGTTGACTTGGAGCTGGGTCATGAACCTGATTACCGTATATATTCAAATCCCCTGATCTTTTATAAAGGTAAAGCATCAATAATATTATCAAAATAACTTCTCCCAAAAACGATACATTACCTGACAGTTTAATAATAATAAGACGCCAAATAATTGAAAGTTTATTAAAATGGCACAAAATATTTGACATGTTTCCAGCCAAAAAAAACTTAATATTATAAATTAAATATCCCAAAGCTTTGCGATGAATTATAATTTAATCTTTCTATTTGTTCTTGGTATCTTAAGAACTATTCTGGTGCACATGCATACATTATGTTATGTATTAATACATTCTGTGTTACATTCTAGTTGTTTTTACAAACAAAAACCAGATCTCCTCACACATCACTCACAGCACACCCCTTTCTAAATCCGATCCCCCCCCCACCATAATATCCTGACAATATACATGTCTTACATACATACATATACATGTTTTACATAAATGTATTCTGTTGTACTTACGTACATTCTGTTTTACATAAATACTCAATGTTTTAATATATATATTAGTATTTACTTTCTTACATTCTGTTTTACATAAATAATTCCTATTTTACTATATATGTATATCATGATTTATTTTCTTACATTCTGTTTTACATAAATATATTTCATCAAAAAATACCGGTCATACGCAAATAATGTTTGTCTTGAAGATTTGTTTGCTTCTAATCTGTAGGCAGCGTCAACACAAGCTATAAAAATGTCTGAACCTCTGTTTATGGCCGTGGCCCAACATATGGTGATGAGGTCAATGTGTCCAGTGGAGACCATTATCTCACTACCGATAGTCATTGTCGGATCTCTTATCTTCGTTGGCCAGTTAACAGGTACTTTCAACTATGACGTTAATTGGATTACCTTCTAATTATTTGATATGCTTTCAAAATAAGACCCTTTTCTCTTTCACTCAGCAATGAATTATCATAGTTTTTATGGAGCAGTTAAATAGTGGAAGACATTCTCATTTGTGCGTTTCAAATCACAAGAGGTTAAGTAAAAAAAATCCTTAATTATAACGACATTTTTTAAACGGTTTTTGAACCAAATTTACATACACTATTTAGAATCATTTGTTATTTCAATGAAAAAGTCGTACGGTTGAAAATCTTGACATGTAGGCCAACATCAAAACATGTTTTACAATGAATAGAGCCATTTTTTCAAGTATCAG
>JAGDYQ010000028.1:7506822-7579322 GCA_021962125.1 Bulinus truncatus
CCGGTGAAGTTTTGCTGCTAAGAAAGCTGAAAAAAAAGATCGTGTTCTACTGCGAGACTTTTAAGTGCAACCTGTCGGTCCATCTGATCCAGGCCTACGAGATTAGTAAGCGTTACCACCCTGACGATCTGGTTATTGTGATGCAGGGTGGGGGAAACTTGGTAGGGTATCCACTACACGATGAAATCAGAGACAAAATAATTAGACTTTTTCCGAATCATCTCAAAATTTTGCTCTCTCAGAGCATCTGGCTGTACAACAATTCGGCTCATTTTGAGCACTGTAAAATAATCTACTCCAATAAACCTAACCTGGTCATGTTTCTCAGGGATCCAAGGTCATTCATGATAGCCAGGAAATATTTTACTGGCATTCGACACATTCTAGCGCCGGATATGGCATTCGGCCTGGGAATGCTACCGAGACAGATGCCGCCTTTTTATGATATTATTTGGTTGAGGAGGAAAGATTTAGAGAGTCCGAGCTATGAGTTGCCCACGTTACCAGACAACGTGTCTGTCCACGCTTCGGACTGGACATCTGAGTGGGAATCGAACGTTGGCGCTCAAGACCTAGAGACGGCCTTCTTGGTGGCGCAGGAAGGGGTAGAATTTCTCCTCAGGGGGCGGGTGGTGATCACGGACCGACTCCACGGGCATATTTTATCAGTTTTGTTAAATATCCCTCACGTGCTCGTTGATAACCCGCCCCACTTTAAACTGTCCAGTTTTGACCACTGCTGGACCAGGGGCTTGCAGAATGTTATCAGGGTTGGCAACGGAAGTCTTGCCCTGACGGCAGCTTTGAAACTGTTGGACGTTTACAACGAAACCTTACCGCCGGTAATTTCAAGGGACATGCACAGACGTCAGTTATTGTTATAGTAGTATCATAATTATTTAGAATTTAATAAATTTGTCTCATTGACACATACCTTCCATTAAGTCATTCTAGTGTCATAATTAGGGCTTCGAATTTTATGATCTAAAAAAAAATAAACGTCGAAATATGCATGCCCTAAAAAAAAAAAAGTTATGCCTTAAAATTGCAAAATTTGCCCTAAAATGAAAAAAACTTTAGCTCAGACACTCAGTATTATAAATATTTAAAAAAAGTTTTAATCTTACAACTTATACAGTCTTCTTATAAAGCTGTAACTGATTGCATTTATCGAAGTTTGAGAGACAGAGAGAGAGACAGATATAATGAGAGGAGGATGTTTTCAATGAATAAATCAAACGATGTCGCGATGTAGAATGTTACACTCTTTGAATTCCGATCACCGCCGAAAGAACTCGAAAAAAAAAAGAATTATCTAACAAATATAATATAGTTAAAGATACATATACATTAAATATTTTTATATACAGATACATATACATACAAATATATACAGATACACATACATATATACAGATATATATACATATATACATATACATATATGCATATACATATATACAGATACATATACAGATACATATATACAGATACATATACATATATACAGATAGATATTCATATATACAGATACAGATACATATATGCAGATAAATATACAGATACATATTACAGATACATATACATATAAACATATACATATGTATACACACAAAAAATTGTGTGGTACTGTGGATGTAAAAAGAGATAGACAATCATTCAGACAGACGGATAGATAGATAGATAGATAGATAGATAGATAGATAGATAGATAGATAGATAGATAGATAGATAGATAGATAGATAGATAGATAGATAGATAGATAGATAGATAGATAGATAGATAGATAGATAGATAGATAGATAGATAGATAGATAGATAGATAGATAGATAGATAGATAGATAGATAGATAGATAGATAGATAGATAGATAGATAGATAGATAGATAGATAGATAGATAGATAGATAGATAGAATGCACAAACAGATATGAAATCATATAGACTATTGGATGGATACGTTGTTGAAACAGTTGTATTTCAATGGTTGAGAGATGTTAAGATAATGTCCGCTGAATAAACTATTTTTTTATATTGTTAACGACGTGTGTATGTAATAAATATTGAACTGCTTTGTACAATGTGTTTGTGTCTTGTTATTTTTAATTCTATTGAAGATGTACAAAATAGAGTAGATCTATAGTATTCCCAAACTGTAGTTATTTCAAATAGATTTCTCTTTGGCCGTCACAGTCAGGTATATGGTACCAGTACTATATATAAAGGGTTTAACAAAACGACCTCAACAGTGGTTCAAGGAATGAAAATTGGATGAGACCGAATTCTCATAATTAATTGGACCCCCATAGAACTTCCCAGTATCTGAGTACATTGGGGAAGAACTGACCATTTAAAGTGAATTAAAGGGTGGATAATTTGATAGTTTGTAAAGACAGAAGTTATGACTTCCCTTTGCCATTCTTAACCAACGTTGTTTACAATATTTCTTTAAAATACATTTTATTTAAAACTTTGATTTTTTTTTTTTCTTTTTTTTTCAAATATTTTTATGACCTTCAGTCTCATTATCTAAAGTGTTTGCCAGTGTTTCAAAAGACACAGAAATCAATTTTTAAAAAAAAGATTAAATATTTTCTTTGCTTATCTTATATAAACGGATCTCTTTCAGTGGATTTGTTACAGTGGTTCTAAAATTATTGCAATTGTTAACCCAGCCAGCATTAAAAAAAGAAAAAATTATAAAAGAAATAAAAGTTAGAATATACATACATACTCTTTCAATTTGCCTACCGACCAAATATCAACTGGCGATCCACCTCTGCCTCGCAGGGAACACACACTTTTAGAGCCACCGAATTCATAAATATCTGAAAATTGTTTTTTTTTTAAATAGTATGAGAATCTCTGAAAATAATTTTATATGTAGATGCGAATGAACAAAAGAAAAACTGGAGCGTTGTTTTTGTTATTTCTAGTTACTGTGGTCAGTGCATTCCATACATACATTCATCATGCATCATTACTTGTTATTAATTGTCCTTGTTGTCCCATCGCTCGGAGATGGCTTGAGTTTCAGTTATTTCAAACATTGGATTGGAGTTGGATATGACTTGGTTAAGGCCAATCCATCAGTGGGAAATGACGCCTCACAAGGTATTTTTTTTTCTTTTCTAAATTACACAAACTGACAGGTGAAACGTTTTACGTTTGTAGATCAGAGGCAGTTCTTAAAGCTGTGTCGACTAGGCAACCACCTGGGGCCCCCGATTGCAAAAGGGGCCTCTTTCCAATAGTATTTATATTAAATTTGGTGCTAAGAGTGCACTTTCTGGCATTTTTTGTTCAGGGCCCCCAAATATAACTTAAGTCCATGTCTAGGGGCCCCAAAGACCTAAGATCAATTATTGCTGTAGTAGTAATGTAGTATATATACATTAGATTTGAACTGACTAATTCACTAGTCACCTCGATTTCAGAATGCATATCCAAATTCATTATAACGCAAGCTATTAACGAGGTTTCTATTACAAAGGACAACATAAGACATATACAGGACTCACTCAAAATTTGATTCAACAGTATTGGCAATGATGAGTACATTCTTTAGAGAATCAGCTAGAGACAGGGAGGGGCGACTGAGTGGTGTCAAGCACTCGACTCTCGACCGGAGGGTGCCGGGTTCGAGCCTCGTTGAGAACCAAGATAATTATTTCAGGTTATGGCGAAAGTTCCGAAGTGCACGCACCTTAAGTTGGGCACCAGACTTAAGTTGGGAGGGAGGGAGTATAGGTGGCTCTACGTTTTGCTAAGCACAAAATTTCTCAATATGCCGCCGCTAAATAAACAGATTAATTATATTCATCTGCCCTGATGATTCACCCATAGGGCCTGTGGAAACTTTAATTACTTTTTAAAAAAAACATAAAACGAGATTATTAACATTTATATTAACATAAATCAAAATAAGAATTTTTTTTTTAATTTTTGCAATTTTATGTTTTTTATCCGCCTAACGTTTTGTACAGGGACATATATAATATATACAGGATCAATATAGTAACCTATGCAATGGAACTATAGTATGATTCATATATACTAAAATATTTAATTGCGATTTCATTTTGTACGGCATGATATTCATCCAAAAGTTTTTTTTTTGACACACACGTTGGTTTATTCAGTGAAGTGCAAGTTAAGACAGAGTCATTATTGCTAAGCTCAAATCTCTGTACATTTGTTTCTCTGATTTATATGATTAACATATAATAATGTATACAGACAGTGCCACGCCTATTCTAAAAGCCGCCCGGATGTCACCAGTATTTTCTCCCCCACACTTCTCTTTTGATTTCACTTCGTTTTTCTTTAGTTCAAAGACTATCTTTTAAGGTAATATATTGCCAAAAAAAAATTTTCTTAAAGGAACTGTAGATGAGGACCGTGTGTTTCGAACCCGTTTGAGTTCTAGTACAGCAAGCCACTGTTTACAGATTTGACTTCTAGTACAGCAGGCCACTGTTTACAGATTTGAGTTCTAGTACAGCAAGCCACTGTTTACAGATTTGAGTTCTAGTACAGCAAGCCACTGTTTACAGATTTGAGTTCTAGTACAGCAGGCCACTGTTTACAGATTTGAGTTCTAGTACAGCAAGCCACTGTTTACAGATTTGAGTTCTAGTACAGCAAGCCACTGTTTACATATTTGAGTTCTAGTACAGCAAGCCACTGTTTACAGATTTGAGTTCTAGTACAGCAAGCCACTGTTTACAGATTTGAGTTCTAGTACAGCAAGCCACTGTTTACAGATTTAAAAAATTCATTAAATCCAATGTGGTTTTTTTTTTTTGTTCAACTTATTTCATTGTATAACTTTTAACGAAAATTGTCACTGTAAAAAAAAAAAGATGAACAAAAAAGATAATTTCTGTACTAGTCATGACTGTTGAAGATCTTAAAAACGAATTATTGTGACCGTTGGTCATCATCATCATCCACATCATCATCATCCACATCATCATCATCCACATCATCATCCACATCATTATCATCATCATCCACATCATCATCATCAACATCATCATCATCCACATCATCATCCACATCATCATCATCATCCTCATCATCATCATCCTCATCATCATCATCCTCATCATCATCATCCTCATCATCATCATCATCATACAGTTAACCGGTGTGGTCGTTGGAGGAATGCATGACCACCTCAACAGACATATTTCTCCATAGTTGCCTATCCTGCGCGGCTGTCTTTAGTTCATTCATTGGTCCATTCTTGTATATTGTCAAACCATCAGTACCGCTGGTGCCCTCTGCGACGGCCTCTTTCTACAAACACTTGGAGAATAGTTTTTGCCAGGCTATCGTGCCTTGACGTTGGTGTATCCACCTAAATATATCTTTCATAAAACAGTCAACTAATTATTTAAATTTGATCACGTGACGTACATATCTCGTACAGCGGCGGACCCCGGATTTTACCCGACCAGGAGAATCCTGAGCCTGGATGGCGCCAACAGCTCGTTCCTGAACAGCTCCACGGTGGAGTGGGACCAGCGGGTCTCGTGCAGCAGTGGAGTCGTCGAGCGAACATTTTACTCCGGCCGGAGCTACCAGCAAAAGCTCCTGGAACAGATCAAGGTGGACAGCAAGAACGACCTGGAAATTCAGGGAGTGTCCTTTACTGAAAGTGACCGTGAGTACCAGCGGGTTTTTTTTTTCACTTTTTGTGAAATTATTAAATGTTTAATATAATATGTATGAAGAGTTTTATTAATTTGATGGTTTCTTTTCTGACTATTTTTAGAGTACAAACGAGTTGTTCGTGAGACTACTGGACCTTCCGGTCAAATTCTGCATGAGGTCAGCACGCAGTGCATAATGGGAACAATCCGGTATAAAACAGAGCTGCTTGACACCCCACTTATAGAGACAGCCTTCGCGCATGCTGTGTGCGCACTTCCGTTCACCTTTTCATTGCAGCCGTACATCCAATTTATTCAAAACTGGGGAACGGTCAGTAACTAGTTCCATATTTCTTGCAAATGTGGGTTTTATTATCAACAGAATTTGTTTGTATCTAAGCTTTTAGATTATCTAGTGAATCAATCCAAGCAAACATTATCTATTTTTAGAATTTTTTTTTATTTCAGTTTAAAAAAAAATGTTTGCTTCGCTTATACATTTGCTCAATTTTTGATCGAGTTACATTAACCCACAAACCGTAGTTGATTTAATATTTAAAAAAACTCTATAAATTATCAAATGTGAAGTAAATATATATATATATATATCATATATATATATATATATATATATATATATATATATATATATATATAACATATTACCATTTGAATATTACTGAATCTTAAAATCTAATTTTAGCTTGATGTAGACGTTCCGCTAAGTCCGGGATTGTCCCGGTCAGTTTGTCATCTGTCTTGATCACATGTCCAGCTGGTGACACAGATGTGTTGTTGTGTTCATTTATGATAATCCCATTTGAAGAAAAAAAAAATATTGCGTTGTCATAATTTGTACGAGAAATTGCACGGTTGCTTGTCACCGACGTATTTCACTGACATATATTCTCTTCCCACAGCATGTGGTGACTGGCTTTGATTATGGATACTCTGAACTCAAAGAGAGAGCCGGAAGTAAGACTGGCTTCATTGCCGCTCTTCTAGCATCTGTAAGTCATGCACTCATTTAGGTAAAAACTAGTGTTGTTTTAGTCCCAGGTCATATTGTAGTTTCAGTTTTTATTTCGTTTTATCTGTAATAATTTTAGTTTTCGTCTAGTTTTAGTCTTGCTTCTAATTTTAGTTTTAGTTTTAGTTCTCGTTGACGAAAATTCAACATTTTCGTCAACGAAGGATTTAGTTTTAGTTTTCGTGAACGAAAGCAACAATATATTTTAGTTTCAGTTTTTATTTCGTTTTTTCTGTAATAATTTCAGTTTTCGTCTAGTTTTAGTCTTGCTTCTAATTTTAGTTTTAGTTTTAGTTCTCGTTGACGAAAGTTCAACATTTTCGTCAACGAAGGTTTTAGTTTTAGTTTTCGTCAACGAAAACAACACTAGTAAAAACATCAAGCATTAACACTATTGTATACATCTGCTTGTGATCTGAGCTGATTGATTTATTAATTTTTTAAGTTATGATAGTTTAATAGAACAATGTGTATAATAGTTTAATAGAACAATGTGTATAATAGTTTAATAGAACAATGTGTGTGATTGTTAGAACAATGTGTATGATAGTTTAATAGAACAATGTGTATAATAGTTTAATAGAACAATGTGTGTGATAGTTAGAACAATGTGTATGATAGTTTAATAGAACAATGTGTATAAAAGTTTAATAGAATAATGTGTGTGATAGTTAGAACAATGTGTATGATAGTTTAATAGAACGATGTGTATGATAGTTTATTAGAACAATGTGTATGATAGTTTAATAAAACAATGTGTATGATAGTTTAATAGAACAATGTGTGTGATAGTTAGAACAATGTGTATGATAGTTTATTAGAACAATGTGTATGATAGTTTATTAGAACAATGTGTATAATAGTTTAATAGAACATTGTGTATGATAGTTAGAACAATATGTATGATAGTTTATTAGAACAATGTGCACATCTGTTTCTTTCTTTCGCAAATATCCATAAGCTTATGTGTGTGTGTGTGTGTGTGTGTGTGTGTGTGATGGTTTATTTCTTCATACAAACGTGCTGATCTCTCTCTAATTTAAACACTGTATTCCTTATCAGTTTTATCAGTTCTGAGAAAAAGCCATACAATCTATGTCCTTTAAGCTGTGCCGTTACTACCTTAACATTTATTTGTTCATATCATAACATCAGGCTTAGACTTTTCTTGTTATAAGCCCCTACCTCTGGGGGCAGACCCGCCGAGGGGGGGGGGCAGATGCCCAGGGGCCCGACGAGTTTAAGGGGCCCGGACTGAGCTGGCCATCAATTTTGAAAATATTATTATCAGCACGGGTGGCCCGTGACAGCCCTGCCCAGGGGCCCGAAATTTCTGTCGGTGGGCCTGTCTGGGGGGGGGTCAGTTTTAAGCACTTCAATTTTATACACTGAGCAGTTATGGTGCTCCCGTGTCTTATAATTATGTAGTTGTTTATTGTATACAGCCCATGCTCTGTTTTAGTTTTACTCAATCTAATTATTAGTAGTATTGTATCCTGCAGATACGTAGCACTGCTTAGAAAGAAAAAAAACGGGGTAGCAATGCCCTAGTTCTATTAAGTAGGTCAAGTGTTCTACAAAGTCAGTAAATAAAGATTTAAAACTATGCTGCTTTTTTAAGACTTAGTGCATTATTCAAATTGTAAGGGTTCACAGCACGTTGAGTTATTTGTAAGGGCTCGCAGCACGTTGAATTATTTGTAAGGGTTCACAGCACGTTGAATTATTTGTAAGGGTTCACAGCACGTTGAGTTATTTGTAAGGGATCGCAGCACGTTGAATTATTTGTAAGGGTTCACAGCACGTTGAGTTATTTGTAAGGGTTCACAGCACGTTGAATTATTTGTAAGGGTTCACAGCACGTTGAGTTATTTGTAAGGGTTCACAGCACGTTGAGTTTTTTGTAAGGGTTCACAGCACGTTGAGTTATTTGTAAGGGTTCACAGCACGTTGAGTTATTTGTAAGGGTTCACAGCACGTTGAATTATTGTTGTTGTTGTTGTTTTGTTTTGTTTTTTTACTGATTACTTTCCTTGAAATTTGTAAAAAAAAGTAATTAATTTATCAATATTGAGCACAAATAAAACGCTTAAAAGCAAAAATCTCGATTAATTTAAACGAGAAATATAACATAGTGCATTTCCCGGACCTACTAGGGATTACCATCGTGAAATTCCGTGTAGTTTAATTTAATTGTGCGGATTTCTATGCCGGACATACCACCAGCTAACCAGACACACTTTCATTCTTCTATACATAGATTTAAAAAAAACTCTATTAGTTTGAGAGTATAAACAGACTTTTATTTTTGTTTTATTTTTTTTTTTTTACTTGTCTTGTGTTTATTTTTGATTGTTCAGGGAAACACAGCTGTCAAAAATACAGGTGTCTATCAGAACTACACAGAGTCCTACACAATAGACATTGAGGACGTTGGTACCTACAATAGTCAACACGTGCAGGTACTGGGGTCATGCACATAGACATTGTCCATGGCCGTCTTTCTACGCATTGGGCTTTTTACCCGGGCACTTGACTGAAGGGCCACCAAGAAGATAAAGGGCTATTTGCCAATAAATAATTTAAATTTCATTATTGGTTTGATTGGCTGATTGGCACATGGTTTTACTCGGGACACCAAAATGTCCTTAAGTAGGCGTGTCTGACAATCAGTTCATTGATCAAAAAACATATCTTGATTGTTGACTTTATCTAATACTATCTGTAATATTATTTAGACTGACATGAGGGGTGAGGTATTAAGGGCTTTATTACAAATAATATATATATACTAGCTGTACCCTGCAAAACCTTTGCATAGAGTTATATCTCCTTATGCTTGATCGGTAGGCTAGGTTATTTTTTGGTTTCGGGCAGATCCGATTTTTTTCATGGTTGTATTTTAAACTGGAATACTGTTGTATTAATTCTTTACTTTCGATTTAACGCACACTGGAAATGAGAATTATTATATATGATATATATATATATATATCTGGTGACACTGTTGTGACACATGCAGTGATCAAATGAATTTCATGTCTGTAAAATAGAGTCCGTCTTATCAACTGACCAATGGTCGACCGCCTAGGGTTTACACTGCTAAAGGGCTCTTGCTCAGTAAAAGAAAATTATCCCAATAGGTTTCCGCCTAGGGCCCCACAATATCTCTTTCTACCTTGGGCCCCATAAATTCTCAATTTCGTTCTACCCTAGGGCCCCTCAATTATCTCTTTCTACCTTGGGTCTCATAAATACCTAGGGCTCTCGAAAATATCCCAATCTCTCTCTACATGGGGCCCAAAAATATTCCAGTCTTTCTCTCTCTCTCTCTCTCTCTCTCTCTATCCCTCTCTCTCTCTCTCTCTCTCTCTCTCTCTCTCTCTATCTATCTCTCCCCCCCCCCCAAAAAATAAAACTAACAACAGCTCAGGTATGTATGTTTGTATTAGTATAACTATATTATTAATTTTATGATTACTTTTCAATAAAGTTTTCTTTAACAAAAGACTATATATTGATTGGGCACTCCCCACCCCCTCCCAACAATAACAGTTTGGAGAAGAAACATTGACAGTCAAGCACGGAGACAATCAGAACCCAGAGCCCCTTACTTTAGTTCTGCTCCCCATCAGTGATGTGGTCACCAGCATTCGGTGGGATACTGCAAGCCTTCCCTCCGACTGTCCAGCAAACCTTGCCACCTTGCTGCCCCAGTTTGGTACCAATCTAAAGAACGCCGTTACAGAGTACGCCAAGACCTTTACTGGCCCAACTGATGGTAGGCCATTCTATTTGGGTCCTCTTTACCATAGGTTAACTGTTTAAGAAATTTTGTCGCATAAAAAGCTCAAAATTCAGACGCAAAGCGACAACAAATTTCATTTTATTTATAATTTCTTTGCTAAGTTTTAATCAAATATTTTCAAATGTAACATTATATAGTTTCGTTCTTATCTAGAAATTATTTGTGTTTTAGTAAATTCAGACATATTGACGTTTGTCTATCTCGAAATTTAAAGTGATGTAAGAGGTCACCACTTTGGCAGTTAGGCTATTTAATTAGTTAGAATATGAGATGTGCCACGAGTTTCCACAGTTACTGCTCCTAATTTTTTTTTACTGCTCTTTTGGAAAAGATATTTTAACGTTGTTGAAAGTAATTTTTATATTCTATTTTTTTCACCTCGACCTTCTGCTGTTTTATGTGAGTTCAAATTTCTGTTTGGATATCGGTGCATACTTAAACATGGTGACCTGAAGATATCTGTGTTACCCAATTAAGAAAGTATGTCGCCTAGTAAGTTCGAAATTCAGAGGACACTACTAGTCAACATTTTATTTATAAATTCTTTGTTGCTCTTTTTTTTTAATAAAATAATAGCTAATTCAAAGGGAAGACAATCTCATTTTGATTCCTTATCATTTTAGAGTCGTTCCAACCATTATTAGAAGACGTTATGAAAATGAAAATCATTTGACATAGAAACGATAAAAATGGCGGGGAAAAATTAATAATCAAACATGTATAGCTTTCTTTTTAATGATTATTAAGTGAAGTTCCCTTAGCCCTAACGGGCCATCGGGGCAGATGAAGTGTAGAATTCATCTGTTTCTATAACCTCGGCATATGAAGGGATTGTGTGGTTAGCACAACGCCCAGCCGCCTTTACTTCCCCAACTTAAAGTCAGGTACCCATTTAAAGCTGAGTGGACTTGTGGGACGACTTTGAAACAAATTTCACCTGGAAAAATTCCCCATGGTTCTCACCGAGGATCGAACCCAGGACTCTCAGGTTGACAGTCGAGTATCTACACCACTCGGCCATCCGCCCCAGTAATGACTATTAAGATTAATTTTAAAATGTATGGCTGTCTTGTTGTTGAGACATTATGATCCAAAGTACCAATAAATTGTCTAAATATCTACAGACCCAAAGTACCAATAAATTGTCTTAATATCCACAAACCAAATGTACCAATAAATTGTCTAAATATCCACAGATCCAACATCTTTTGTCACTCCACTGGGCTGGCCATCCAGCCAGTTTGGATTGCTGCAACCCAAAGGAGGATGTTCCAATGATGGAAACACAAGCTGGGAGTATGGTTCAAGGGAGTTCACTCCAGAATTTTACTTCACGCATAACGACTTCTCGTCTCCCCTGAATTTAGCTGGTATAACATTTGTGTATTATTACGTTTTAAATTTGATTAAGATTTTATCTATGAAATGTTTATTTTTTAATAAACGCATAGCTTTAGATAACAAGAATGTTAAAAGAATGATATGATTATTAAACATGAAAAATAAAGAAAAAAATTATTAGATTTCATCATTTATCAACATTAACTGCAAATGATTTTATATTAATTTATAACTATTTTCAAAGCTAAATTTAACTTTTAATTTTTTTTCCTTTACTCTTTGAAATGTTTGAATAGCTATATGCTCGCCTAAGGTGCTATTAACTTATTGCGTAAACCTTCTTTTTTCTTGCTTATAATACCCCGCCCTTTTTTTTGTCCTAAATGCTTAATTTTAATCATATTCCTAACATTGCGTCTCACACTTTCGCACACATACCCCCCCACACACACACACCTCCAAATGCGTTGAATAGTAATTAAACGAATACTCTGCCTATGGGGGGGGGGGGGGGGGTTCAAGTATTTTGTTGACCAAAAAAAAAAAATGTATTTTTCACAGGAGAGTTTAACAACCATCGAATAGTGGAACAGTTTTGTGTGAAAACATCTACAACAGGTTCACCTGACTGGCCAAAAGGATCGTATTGTGTACACAGATACGGGTCATCCTGTCCTGCAGGTGCTCAATACATTTTTGTATTATCTTTCTCACACACATATTCGCACGCTAACACTATAGCGGGTTGGGGGCTGGGGGGAGGGGGGAATCGGCCAAATATTGCAGGACAAAAATCGTCAGCCTCTATAGCTCAGTGGTTAGAGCACTAGTCATGTAAACTAGGGCTCCTGAGTTCGATCCTCAGTAGGGGCTTAATTTTTATTTTATATTTTCTCAGAAAAATAAGGTCACCATAGTTATAGTATAGAACGGGAGACACACCATGTCTGGTGTACATAAGGTGAATTTAGTTTCGCTATATTTTAATGTTCAAACTGCGACTTCTTCGTCCGGTATAGTAAATGAAATGGCGAGAATGAAGGTTGTGAAATGTCAAGTATGATTATACATTTCGTATGAAACAGTTCTTACTTTTCTTACCTGAGACAGTTCTTACTTTTCTTACCTGAGACAGTTCTTACTTTTCTTACCTGAGACAGTTCTTACTTTTCTTACCTGAGACAGTTCTTACTTTTCTTACCTGAGACAGTTCTTACTTTTCTTACCTGAGACAGTTCTTACTTTTCTTACCTGAGACAGTTCTTACTTTTCTTACCTGAAACAGTTGTCGTGGTAAGCCGCTATTAAAGTCGTTTACAAACGTTTACGTTTCGCGATCCACTATATGACAACTGTTTAAGTTTCGCGATCCACTATATGACAACTGTTTTAGTTTCGCGATCCACTATATGACAACTGTTTTAGTTTCGCGATCCACTATATGACAACTGTTTAAGTTTCGCGATCCACTATATGACAACTGTTTTAGTTTCGCGATCCACTATATGACAACTGTTTTAGTTTCGCGATCCACTATAGGACAACTGTTTTAGTTTCGCGATCCACTATATGACAACTGTTTTAGGTTAGCGATCTATACTATATGACAACTGTTTTAGTTTCGCGATCCACTATATGACAACTGTTTTAGTTTCGCGATCCACTATAGGACAACTGTTTTAGGTTAGCGATCTATACTATATGACAACTGTTTTAGTTTCGCGATCCACTATATGACAACTGTTTTAGGTTAGCGATCTATACTATATGACAACTGTTTGAGTTTCGCGATCCACTATAGGACAACTGTTTTAGTTCCGCAATCCACTATATGACAACTGTTTTAGGTTAGCGATCTATACTATATGACAACTGTTTGAGTTTCGCGATCCACTATAGGACAACTGTTTTAGTTCCGCAATCCACTATATGACAACTGTTTTAGTTCCGCAATCCACTATATGACAACTGTTTTAGGTTAGCGATCTATACTATATGACAACTGTTTTAGTTTCGCAAGCCACCAATAGAAAAAAATGTTTTAGTGATTCACCTTCGAATTTTTTCACGTCCTAATGAAAGTCCACAAGTCCACTCAGCTTTAAATGATGACCTGACTTTAAGTTGGTGGAGTACAGGCGGCTAGGCGTTGTTTTAACTTCACAACTCCATTACATGTCTATTACGATATTATATTTTATGTGAATTATACTGCATTCTACTCATCTATATTATTAACTGACGAGTACAGTTTATTTTCATAATTATAATGGGGGAGAGAGAGGGGGGGGGGGAGAGAAAGATTTCCCACTAACCAAACTATTCTCTACTCTGTTATTCAGACTTCCGGTCCGGTTGGGTATACTGGGACGACGAGGACGGAAGTGACAACCACGACAAGGTCAACGGCACCTTGCCAGCTGGAGAGTACGGTGCTGACACCAAAATGTACTTCTGTTGTAGGTACGAGGCAAGAGAAATAATTACAAATGTTATATCACAGCAGCTTACTGTTGAGGGGAGGGATGGGGGAGAATGGGAGTGTAAACCTCGAGTAACACTTTACAGAGTATGTAAACCTCGAGTAACACTTTACAGAGGATGTAAACCTCGAGTAACACTTTACAGAGGATGTAAACCTCGAGTAACACTTTACAGAGGATGTAAACCTCGAGTAACACTTTACAGAGGATGTAAACCTCGAGTAACACTTTACAGAGGATGTAAACCTCGAGTAACACTTTACAGAGGATGTAAACCTCGAGTAACACTTTACAGAGGATGTAAACCTCGAGTAACACTTTACAGAGTATGTAAACCTCGAGTAACACTTTACAGAGGATGTAAACCTCGAGTAACACTTTACAGAGGATGTAAACCTCGAGTAACACTTTACAGAGGATGTAAACCTCGAGTAACACTTTACAGAGGATGTAAACCTCGAGTAACACTTTACAGAGGATGTAAACCCTCGAGTAACACTTTACAGAGGATGTAAACCTCGAGTAACACTTTACAGAGGATGTAAACCTCGAGTAACACTTTACAGAGGATGTAAACCTCGAGTAACACTTTACAGAGTATGTAAACCTCGAGTAACACTTTACAGAGGATGTAAACCTCGAGTAACACTTTACAGAGGATGTAAACCTCGAGTAACACTTTACAGAGGATGTAAACCTCGAGTAACACTTTACAGAGGATGTAAACCTCGAGTAACACTTTACAGAGTATGTAAACCTCGAGTAACACTTTACAGAGGATGTAAACCTCGAGTGACACTTTACAGTGGATGTAAACCTCGAGTAACACTTTACAGAGGATGTAAACCTCGAGTACCAATTTACAGAGGATGTAAACCTCGAGTAACACTTTACAGAGGATGTAAACCTCGAGTACCACTTTACAGAGGATGTAAACCTCGAGTACCACTTTACAGAGTATGATATTGTGATCAAAATCATTTTGTTTGAAATAAATAATAAACGTCGCAGATTTCTATCTAGTCCTGTGCGCTCCACTGCACGCTGTGAATTAATTGGAAACCTCTTTGGGTACTAAATAGTGGTCTTCTACTTTTGAATATGACTAAGAAGCATTCTATGGTCACGTGCCAATAAACTGTACATGTTGAATCCAAAATGAACCCAAACATATCCATGAATCCAAAAGAATTTAATTATTTAATTTTTTTTTTCAAACGCAGGATGGACGGTCCGGCGACCAGAAAAATCTTACTACCTCACAGAACTGCTTTCTACTTGCTTCGTTTTGGGGTAAGGTTATGTCAGCACTGTATCAAATGTTAGAATCATATCAACAACCTTGTTTAAATTATATTGATCTTTATTTACAAATCAATTGTTCTCTAGTGATAAAAACGTATCGTATGCAATAATATGTTACGCCTTTATAGTAAACTAGTTGAAAAGTCTGCTGAAGCTGGCTGCTACCTGCGATATAAAAGAAATCGACAACAAATTTAAAAAAAAAAAACAAGCGAGTTAATTAATACAGTGATTAGTCGACTCCATATAATTGAGTTGTATCCCTTTGACCATCTTTACAGCTTTACATAATTTGCGCTCTACTTATTTTGGAATTCCCCAGACTATTTTTATAGTTATGCACACGGTCGAACGGTCTACCGCCTAGGTTAGACGATTATGTATTAAATGAATACATAAATTCATATTTTATTAAATCTGATTAACACTTAGATGCAGACTAAGTTCTCTTGAAGAAAAACATCTTCGTCCTTAAAATAAAAGAGAAAAACGGGTAAAAATAGATAGCGCTAGATTTAAAAAAAAAAAAAGTGTGAAGTTGAGATTCTGGAGACTCAGATGTCTGGGTTCCTAAGCACAAACTATTTAATCCGCCTTTGAATACAAATAATAAGTTGTTCTTATACATGTGTTGAAATCAAATTCAAAAGTGAATTGAATAGAAAAGCTAATGCAAAGTAGGACTTAGATGATGAATGATTTTATTTAAATGACTGAATCATTTATTTATTTATAAAACTCTGTGATTGTCTGATTTACGGAATACAGGGAACTTGTCAATCAGTCTACGGAATGACCGTCTCGGAAGAATACATAACCTTTGACACAGAGGATACATTCAACCAAAACAACGACCAGCATAGCCCTCCATATCCAGATGATGGCTCACTGGACAATATAACATTCAGGGTAATTCAGAATCTTTGACAATGAAACTTTTAAAACTAACTTACGATCTTTGACAATACTTTACAGTACCCAGAGGCGGACTTGACGTCGGTTGACGACCCGAGCGCAGAATAACATAACAGTGCCCATTTATTAAAAAAGACTCTAAAAAATGCCTACAATAAAGTAAGGTTTTGTGGGGCCGTTAAATCACCCTCTGATTATAACTTTTAGGGTAATTTAGAATATTTGACAATGTAACTTTTAAAGTAATTTAGAATATTCGACAATGTAACTTTTGGGGTAATTTAGAATATTTGACAATGTAACTTTTAAGGTAATTTAGAATATTTGACAATGTAACTTTTAAAGTAATTTAGAATATTTGACAATGTAACTTTTAAGGTAATTTAGAATATTAGACAATGTAACTTTTAAGGTAATTCAAAATCTTGGCAATATAGCGCTGAATGTACACTTCTCCTTGTGTTATTGTAGATAGTATTTTTCATCAGTTGATATACATAATATATAAACATTAAACAGATATTGATGTTGTATGTTGCAGTTGTGCTATTATCAGCCATCTCTGCCACCACATGGTGACGTGGCCATAGGGTAGACCAAAAACTTGTATCAAATTACTAATACACATTATTGTTGGAGTCAACACAATTATCATTGGTTGCTTTTTTTCCTGAATTTTTGTTTGTAATTAAACCATACAAGTTGTCTGCCATTTAACTTGTTGGTGTTCATATTTTTTGACAAAACTTTAATTATGCGATCAATATTTTATTTTTAAAAAATCACTTTAGAATTAAAAATGTATCGACTAACTCAAAATCTTAGTATTTAAAAAGCTAAGAATCAGTTTATTTCTATCCACATGTTGGTCAATCTATCTGGTAACATGGTGGCGCTGTGAGTGTTTGCCTGTTAGGCGTTTTGTACTTATAGACCAGGAGTTGAATAAATATTACACTACGTACCGAGAATTAATGTCTTACAAGCGTTTTGTGAAATTATTTAGTAATAACTAGTTAGTTAACATAACGAGGATTAATGACACCCTTGTTTTGAATACCTAAATAGTGTTTAAATGCATTAAATAAATTTGTAAAAAAGGTCCTCTATATTCTATATAAAATACTGTCAGCCATGACCTGAATTGTTTACAAAAAGGCAGCTGCCAACTACAAGATTATTAAAAAATACTGAAAGATAAGACGGTACCTTCAAAAACACTGAAGCCCAGCACTTAAAAGACATTACCAAAATTATTTAAACCAAATTTATGTTAGGGGGATAGCTACTCTTGGGGCCCCTAGGGCCCTTTATCTCGTATAGCTACGTATAAGGTGTAGAATGGGGCCCTGAAAATGACATAACTATTACTATAGCTTATATAGTAAAAACCTTTGGCTTCTGTATATGTATTACACTGCCACATTAAAGCTTCTGCTGCGGGCAGAACGAATGGGCAACTATCAGCTACATCTTGTCAGTATCAGGAGAATGGTGAATCTCATCGCAGCATCTGGTCGCAACATATATGCCAAGTGTGCTCGTCTCTACCTGGAGACGATGATGGGCTTACCTAACTCACATCCAGATCTACACAAGCAGCTCATGTCAGGATCACATGTTGGACGGCGTAGTAGTAAACAGTGGGCCGGACTGTCAGTTGACCTTACCATAGAGCAGGCAATGATGCAGGCCATTAAAGGTAAGGGAGGAATAACTCATGGAAGAGGAGTGACTGAGAGTGTACGCACCACATGGACTTCCACAATTCATAGGACTGCAGCTGTAAGGACATCTTTAGCGCAGTTTGCTGATATTGACTACTCTCATGATGCAGTTCAGCATCCGGAAGAGGGGTAGTCCAGGATCAATAGAGATAATGACGATCTCACAAAAGTTCTCGAATTCTTGAAGTCACATAATCAATTTGATACTTCTGACACAAGACTCCACAGCATACCATCAGGTATTGGAGCATCTGAATCTAATAATATAAACTGCGACAATGCTGAAGAAGTTGGCGCTGATATTGTTCAGAACATGAGCGGCAAGAACTTCAAGGATGTTGTCCTTAAAAGAAAATCTCAAATAAGAACATTAGCACAAGTAAACAATGCTTCATCAACTTCCAAGAAAGCTTTGACAGGTGTTGATCCCACAGTTCTATTTAATAGTCTTCTGGTCATAATGCAAAGATCACCTGATATGGAGAAATATTTCAGCTATGAGCTGTCAACACCTCCTACTTCTCTGTTCAAAGATAACTACATGCGGAAAGTTGATAAATCACAGCTCGGTAAAGAAATCTGCAAGGGTGTAGAACTATCATTGAAACCAAGCAGTTCGATTCATGTTGTAGACGGCGGTTACTTACTCCGTGCTGTTCAGTGGCTGGAAGGTGGAACATATCTTGATGTTGTTAAGCAATAATGAATCACACAGAATGGAGATGGAAGCTTCATGAGGAAAAGTACATCCATATTGCCACTGACTTAGATGTGGCTCCACCAGATGTTCTGAAGGTGGTTTGTTGCAAATGTACTTCCGGATCCAGGAAACAGTGTGGGACACGTTTGTGTCGCTGCTTTGAGTATAGTTTGTCATGCATAACAGCCTGCAAAAATTGTAATGGAGAGTCATGTTTGAATGCCAAGGAGCTGGTCAATGTTGAGGAAATGATTGACGATGAAGAGTTACATGATAATGACATGCTGGATATAAAAGATGAAGAAATAATTGATGATGAATGCTTGGAATTCTTCATACCTTGGGCATTTGAGAAAGAGTTGTACACCAGCATGTGAACACTGTGATTATAGCACGGGGTGAAAGCAACTGCCAGTTTCACCGGCGGATTGACGCCCGCCCCACCCGGAGTCAGAAAGCCATACTACTCACATCAGTTCAGAGTGTTGTATTATTTATTTATTTTAATATATATGGTTTGTTTTATGTAGTAGTTTTAATATAATTAAACAAACATAAAATTTTATGTATTTATTTTATGAAGCTAATGCTTCGTCAATACGGTTAAAACGTAGGTCTACTAATGGAAGCAGGCAGTGGCGCAACCAGCAAAATATGCTGGGGGGGGGCTCACATATTGAAAAAAGACAGTTTGACAGTCTTATTTGTACCTTTATAACTTAAATTATGTATTGATGATTTGGCAAGGCGGGCGAGCCCCCCCCCATGCGTCCCCCCCGGTTACGCCACTGGAAGCAGGTCATATTGGTTACACTTTATTTGACCTTTCATTTGAAATACTTATATAACATAATCTGAAGCACGTTTGCTGATAGTTTGACGTGGATTACTTCAGATTTACCAAGGTTATTGACACTTACAGAACCGTGAATAGTGGAAACCTACGTGTAAAACGGGCAATTTTTGCAATGCAGTAGAAAAAATTCCCATGATTGTCATTGGATGTCATTCATACCAGTTAATCTTCATATATATATGTGTCAGATTCTGCATTTAAACCTTTGTAAAGAATTTATTCTGGGTAGGTTGCTAAAACTCCTGGCCTATTAACGGTTTGAGATTCAGCGACCTTTGCGATGCCTTCAAGACTTATGGTGTGTGGATGTGTAATGACCAGGGCTCGTTTTACCGCCAAGGATACCCCCGGCACTGAGAAATGTCATCCCCGGCTCTGCTTTAGCTAATATATCCCTGCCGGGGATGAAACCATAGATATTTATCCTCGGATCTGCAGAAATTTTGTTCATCCCCGGCACTGGTTTTTTCTTAAATCGAGCACTGGTAACAGTCCCGTAGCGTGAAAATTCTACAGCAGGGGCCAGGCATTCTACAGCAGGGGCCAGACAATAGCGGGGGGGGGGGGCAGGTAATACATTTTACTAAGTAGAACAAATAAGCAGGGGGAGGGGCCTCCTGGCCCCCCGCACGCTACGGGCCTGACTGGCAATGACTACAAAAACAGTTACAACGGTGGCTGACATTATCAAGATCACGCCATTTTTACAGTGACGTACTTAAAAGATCTATATTATATATCTGTTAGTGGAGGGATGACCGTGCGGTAAAGCACTCGACTATCGAAATCAGGGTTCTGAGATCGCTCTTCGGTGACAAACAAGGGAATTTTCTGGTCATTATTTAAGTTCCCTTCATGTCTTCAGTGGTGCTTTCTTGGTATTGGCAATGTCGGCTATGGTGGGGACAAAAGAATGGCATTGCAAAAAAAAAATACAAACTTTCCCATAATGGTTTATAGGATTTAAAGAGATAAATTATCCTTAACATCCAGCAACTACATGGATCAGATATATTAGTGTCTCATACAATTTTTACATGGATCAGATATATTAGTGTCTCATACAATTTTTACATGGATCAGATATATTAGTGTCTCATACAATTTTTACATGGATCAGATATATTAGTGTCTCATACAATTTTTACATGGATCAGATATATTAGTGTCTCATACAATTTTTACATGGATCAGATATATTAGTGTCTCATACAATTTTTACATGGATCAGATATATTAGTGTCTCATACAATTTTTACATGGATCAGATATATTAGTGTATCATACAATTTTTACATGGATCAGATATATTAGTGTCTCATACAATTTTTACATGGATCAGATATATTAGTGTCTCATACAATTTTTATTTTCGTCCATGATCTGAATGCCCACCGTCATAAATGCAATGTTGGTACGTGAAGCAGTTTTGAATCTATTGTTATAACTCAGCTTCACCCTCCCCCCGTTCGCACCACTACCCCTGAGATGAATGATACAATCTAGACTTCAGACAGAGAACAATCAGTGTGGAGGCGAACACTGTATAGCTGCGAGGAGCTGACCCAAGTGCCAGTGCCAGACAACAACAACACAGAGGAAATGCACATCAGTGAATGAGAGGCATGATCTGTTGATGCATCGGTACACACAATAGACTGTTTACGCCTAGACTATTACATGTATAACCCGTACATTGTAGACTGTGAATAAATCTTATTATTCAACTAACGAACCAACGTGTCCTTTATGGCCTACCAAGAGAGAAATTGAAATTCGCAATATTATTATGACTAGAAAATAATTGTTTAAGATATGACCGGTACTCGTCCGCTTAACTGTCAATCGAGGGGGGGGGGCAGCCCCTTAGCGTGAACATTTTACAGCAGGGGCCGGGCCAATAGCGGGGGGGGGGGCGCAGACAAAATGTTACTAAGTAGAGCAAAAAAGAAGAAGGGGTCAGACAAAACGCAGGAGGGGGGAGGGGGGCGGATCTGTGGTTTGATCTTCAGAGAGAATCTCATTAACTGTTCAGACCCCGGTGAAAGGTCCCAAGTCCACCACCCAAATTTAAATTGGTACCCAACTTTAAGTAAAGGCCGCTGTGTGTTGTGCTAACCACGCTATCACTCACTAAGCCGTGGCTACTGAAACAAATGAACTCGACACTTCATCTAGAGCAGTGGTTCCCAAACTTTCTTGACCCATGGACCCCTTTTAGAATCAAAACTTTCCCACGGACCCCCAAGTGAAAAACCTACATAAATGCATACTATACAAATTACAAATGAATGAAGAAAAAAAACATTTTGACGAAGAAGTATTCATTGAAATTATAATTTCTGTTTAAAATAAGTTAATGACTTGGATGATTTTAATGAGATGCTATGAGTGTGTTTATGTTCATCTCAAGGTTTGTGAGTAGCAGCCTCATATTCCCACGAGCATTAATTTCTAGTCGGTTTATTTTTGTTGTGATGAGATTCATAACGATACTGAATCCACGTTCTACCCAATATGAAGATAGAAAAGCAGCCAATAACTTCTGTACAATAACCCATAATGCGGGATATAAAATTGGTATCTGTTTTTGTAACCAAAATTTGTGATACAATGGTTTAAGTTCCTCATTTGTGGATAAGCTGCTCCTGTATTTCTATGGATTCATCTGTGCTAGATATGTGAGTTTGTCCACTTGCGATAGGGTTCAGCACCCAGTCAGGAATATCCAAGTGAAGAATGTCTTCAAATCTTTGGTTTATTTATGCATGAAGAGCCTTTAAGTGTTGACAGTAGGCAAGCAAATCTTCATCCCTGTTTTGCAATTTCAAAAGATTTGGAAACTGAGACAATTCTCCTCTTGCCAAGTTTTGTTTGTACAGAAAAATATGCCACAATCGCAGACATTACGCTTTTAGTTTTGATTAAATTGAATTGGTCACCTTGTAGTTTCAAATTATTTTCGTTAAATTTGTCAAATAAATCAGTCAAATAGGCTATGTCATTTTTTTGAGTTAAATAAATTGTGTCGCAAATCATTGTCTTTGCTTTCCAATAATTCCAACACAGAATCAAAGTGGGCATAAAAGCGATTTAACATGCACCTTTGGATAACCAACATACTTCTGTGTGAAGTAGTAAACGATTATAGTCTTCATCATTTTCCAAACAAAGTTGAGCAAATAATTTCTCATTTAAAGCATTCCTTTTGATTTTATAAACTGCTTTAAGGACATGATCTAGTGATCATGCAAACGTTCACTAAGATTTTTTGCGACCAAATGTCGAAGAATGACACAATGTACTGAAATACATTTGGTACAGCTTGTTTTAAGTATGCCAGAAAGCCTCGGTATCTTCCTACCATTGCTGGAGCACAGTCAGTAGCAATAGAGATAATATTTGTTAAGGGTATAGCTTTTACATCAAAATAACTTTTTAATTGAGTAAATAACGTTTCTCCTTTTGTATCGGTTTCCAAACATTTAGAAAATAACAATTCTTTACAAAAATGTTCTTTTTTTATAAATCTTACATAAGCTAAAAGTAAAGCTTCGTTTCCTGGTAAAGTTGTCTCATCAAGCTGTATAGACAATTCAGATGTTTTTAAGTACTCACATAAAGAATTTTCTATGGACTGAGCCAATTCGTCAATCCTTCTTTATACTTCTTTATACTTCTTTACTCAGTGGAATTCTTTTTATAATGTGGAAAGCTGGTTTGTGCAACACGGTGAGTATTACCTCACTTACAGCTGGTAAAATAATGTCTTCACCAATAGTATGCAGGTTTCCGGACTTTGAAATCAATAAAGAAATGTTATAAGAAGCAGCAGTCCATCATCGTCTCACTTATATGTTGTTCCAATGAGTTTCTGCAATGACGGTGTTTTCAAATATTTTTCTTTGACTGTTTGAAAAAACGTTAAATCCTTATCTTTTTTTTATTACTGTAACCCACACAATCTATCTGTCAAAAATATCTGCTAGCTTCTTTTATAAGACCCTAATTACAACGTCTTCAAACACACGTCCTTGTCTCTGATTGGTCGGTCCCTAATAGGTGATATTCTGTTATTTCAGTCAAAACAGCAGTATCCCTGGACTTTTGTATTTTAATGACAAACTAATTAACTCATCCCTGACCTAATGATCCATATTCTTGAAAAACAATGTCCAACCTATATTCTTGAAAATTCAATTCTCAACCTAGAAACTTTGGGACACTAATTCTTTGTAACATTAATCAAGCACATGTGAAATTTCGGCGCCATACATACGATACCAGACAGTAGATAATTAGATTATCACAACATTTGTCTCTTGAAAATAAAAGGGCGCTTAGCATAGCTTTTGATTCCAGCCTAACCAGGTCATCTTTTTTTCCACTGGTATGTGTCACCTAAAAATACAAACTCTCTATAAACATGACCGACATTGTAATCTCAGAGAGTCAGAGTAAATATGGCGCATTTTCTGCATACGCGTGTTTTCTGCCGTCTGTATCTTACCATTCCATGCTTATTATTAACTTAATTAGCTGGCGCTTTTAGTTTATTTATTGTTTTTATTTTTATTTCCATTAAAATAAAATGGATTTTAATTTTACAATTTTACATTTAACCTTGCGCGGACCCCCTGAAGTTGTTCAGGGACCCCCAAATAAATAAAAAATTTCCGCGGACCCCCTGGATGCTACCAGGGACCCCTGGGGGTCCGTAGGGACCACTTTGGGAACCACTGATATAGAGGCTTTACTTAAATGAAAAAAAAACTGTTATATTGTTCAGATGGTTATAATGCAGGGGTGGGCAAACTACGGCCCACGGGCCTCATACGGCCCGTCTGAGTATATTGTGAGGCCCGTATGCGTGTTCGTATTTTAAAAATGTAATGAGCAGGTGTAATAAAGCGTGAATGGGAAATAAAATTACAAATAAAAGGTTATTATCTTTAATTCATATTTTCATAGGTTCTGAATTGTAATTGAAGTAGACAAAATATATATGCGGCCCGCCAATAACAATGAAATTTTCAATGTGTCCCTCCGTAGGAAAAGTTTGTCCACCCCTGTTATAATGCATGAAATAATAAATTGTTCTTTAGCCTTGTCGTACTGTAATATTATCACGATTCTTCTAAAAAATCGAGGTCTAATATTAAAAACATTATTGTATCAAATACCTAGTAGGCCTATTACGGCATTATGTTAAGTTGTTCATTATTACAAGTTTATTACACTTAGATGAAAATGGGAATTACAGTTTCCATGCTGTTTACAAAACAAAGTACAAATAACAGTTGCTCTTCAGTCGTAATCAGTCAAATATGCTATAAAATCCATTCAATTGCTTGTCTTTCTTTCAACTACCTTTAAAAGGGCCGCCACCAGGGGGGGGAGGGGGTGCAACCCGAACACTGCCAGGGCCCCGTCTAGTATAGTGACCTGCTACAAATTGTATTGGCAGCTGGTAGGAGGATGTGATCTGAGAGCCCAAGTTGAAGAATATTGTCGTGAGCCCAAGATTAGCTTTGGTAGCCAGATGCGGCTCTTATAGCCACATAGGCTCTTCTTAGAATTTTGTTTGGTTTCCTAATTAGCCTTTTAAAAAATTATTTTACTACTTTTCCCACTAGATGTTGACAAATTGAATGAAGTCCAGCTCCTTAGAGTGTTTAGTACTGTATGACAAACAGAATAGGTTAGAGCTCTCATCGACTGTGGTCACTAAAGATCCCTTTAGTGATGTTGATTCTGGATGAATTAATTTGATGATGTGTCTAATATAAACGGTGTTATTAGTTAAGAGTCTAGAGATCTCAGAAATTATAAAAATAGGATGAGTGAAAGGTAACATCTTGCCATCTTAACTACAGTTGCTGCAGTTTTTTGTCTACCGATTTGAATTTTGTCTGCGATCGCCAAGAAGACATTGAGGCAGAGCCTTTTTTTATGGACAAGCAAACTATGTGAATGTCTGGGATCCCCAGTATCGGTGGACCCCTAACAATAAAAATTCCAAAAAAAAATATAATGCCTCCGCAGGAAGGTAAAGGCCTACTTATTCCTACGATCGTCCACTTATTTCTTCGAAACTCTTTGCCAATTGCCCCCGAAACCATGGCTCTGCGAAGGGGGCATGTGTGTCTGGACTCACTGGGAACCATTAACTTGCTGTGCACCGCTCCGACTTTTAACCACGTTTGAACATTAAGACTGTCATTTTTTTTTTAGTTTTGAAGTCATTGATAGTTATAATGATAGCAAGATCAGACGCTTTTGGACGAAATGTAATATGATCACCGCTGTTTAATTCATCAGGTATTACAAACTGAAGATAACACCGGATTATATGACTATTCATATTTTCTTTTACAGAAGACTTTCTAAAGTATAAACAACCAAAACAAGATAGCGAACAAGATAATGCTGAATTTGCTTATTACTGTCTTCATATCAATGAACGCAGAATCTGTTTCATTACATTAACTAAATAAGCTGGTGAAAAAGATTGCGGCTGCAAATGTAATAGCTGACTTATTTTTTATAATTATTATGTAAATTACAGTGCTGCTGTGTGTTAATTTGTTCGCACTGGCTCCACGTCCGTCACATGACGGACGATGTATTTTTTTTATACCGCTTCTGTCAACAATTGCATAGCCGAGCAATTATACATTAAAATGAGAGGTTAGTTTGTGTGGCGCGCTAGTAATGTCGGTTGTTCGCTTGGCTGAGACCCAGTATGGCTAGCTATGTGCGGGTTCGATTCCTGATAGAGACATACATTTTTTTGTTCAGATTTTATTTTTCAGGATCAGGGTTAGGGATAGGGTTAGGGTGTGGAGCAATATCTATTGATGGTCATTTTTTAATAAATCATAAATTTTTTTTTCCAGATTTTTTTTTCAGGGTTAGGGATAGGGTTAGGGATAGGTTAGGGATAGGGTTAGGGTGTGGAGCAATATCTATTTATGGTCCCCGAAAAAAAAAATATCTCCGATTTTTAACAGTAAATGTCATCAACGTCTGCAGTAAATAAGAGTTCTCATTCATTCTGTTTACTCTTTAATTGTGTTAAAACGATCGCCGATTTTGAGCACCATCATTGTGTAAGTAATAATATCATAATATAAACTGCATTTATAACTTTACATCATAAGAGTTCATTCTGTTGACGGAAGCGGTAAAAAGAAAATACAGTGCGTAATTTGTTATGTAACGAATTTAGCTCAAACTCAATCTGAGTCTGACAGTGACATCATTATGATTTAGGACATATTAACGAAATTACCACGTATTCTACTTATTCTTCTGATAATTTTTACGTCGATTCGCCATCATTAATTGATTAAAGTCATTAGAAATGGGTATTAAGCATTTAAGCTCAGGCTAGCCAGACAAAGGTTGCTATTATTATTATAGTATTTATTATGTTGCCACTTTTTTTTTTTTTCATATTTTAATTTTAAATAATTTTTCTATTTACAAAAATTCCATACCAGTAAATTTAATCTGTTGTTGTTGGTTTTTTAAATTAAAAAATAACAATCATTAATATATTAATTCTTAATTTGTTTTTCCCCCCAGAAAACAGCAAGATTAATACTTTAGTCTTCATACTTCATTCTATCTAATATTTATTTATTCACTTATCTTCTTTGAAGAATCAACTATGGGAGTTCATGGACTCTGGCAGCTATTACAACCAGCTGGTCGTCCTGTTTCATTAGAGTCACTTGAGGGAAAAGTTCTTGCAGTTGGTATCCTTCACTGAAATGAGCAGTTCTGTATGATCAGCGCTGTTTATATTTTTTATTTCCTTTTTTTTTTCTAACTTTGTCCTTTTCATTTTTCTGCAATCTTTTTAATATTGATTTCAAAATCAAGTCTGAAAGGGTCATTTATCATTGTAGATATGCTTTTTCAATCTTAATTTATATATAAAGATTAATGTTTGTTCTTTCCAAGGCATAATATTGACTATTATTAGCCTTGACTTAAAAAAGATGTTAGTATATGGTTGCACCAAACAATGAAAGGAATGCGAGATAAAGATGGTAATCCATTGCCCAATGCTCATTTGCAGGTTTGTTTCTGTAAACATTTTACTACCGTTAAACCATTAAATTATTAGAGCTCACCTTTGGACGGTTGTTTTTTTTTATTTCAGAGAACAATTTTTTTTTCTACACACATGCTTTTTCCTATACATAGTATAATCTTTTTTAAAAGCAGTTTTGCAAACAACTCATAGAAAATTTATTAGACCGAGCGGCAAAAGTTTATATTTTATTGACAGTTACCTTTTAGTTTACTTATGTGGACAGGAATTTTTTTTAATAAATATTCAATGTCAGTATTCTCTCCAAAAAAATTATTGATTTAGTGATTCACTCAAAGCCATTATAAAATAAGTCACAAAGATGAAATTGTTTAAATAAAACTAAAAAAATTTACAAAGATACATTTAATAATTACATCTTCTACACATTTTTTCTTATTCCATCCTTTTTCTCTCTATATAGGGTTTATTTTCAAGAGTGTGTAAACTACTGTTTTATTCTATAAAGCCTGTGTTTGTGTTTGATGGAGGTGTTCCCGTTCTTAAAAAGCAAACTGTGGTAAATTAATGATTGAGTGTTGTGTTTTTTATTGTATTAATATAACACTCACTACTCTCAATAAATAAACATAAATTTCACTCTTGCATATTTATGAAAAAACACATACCACAGTTCAATAGAATTAATAAGCACCAACTAATATTTAGAAAAAATATACTGAGTATTATTTTACAGGCTGCAAGAAAAGAAAGAAAGGCAGAAGCAGAGAGAGAAAGTAATGACATTGCTCAGAAGCTGCTTCGAAATTTAGTACAAAGCAATGCAGTGAAACAAGCACTGAGTGGTACCAGCAAACCACCCAGAAGAGTACCAGGTGTAGTAGGAAGAAATCAGGAGAAAGATATATTTGAGTTGGCCCCATTACAAGAATCAGAAGAAATAGGGTATTTTTTGTTTATTTATGTAATTTTAATAAGCTTGCTGAATCAACATTTACAAAATTTAAGATCAATATTTACATTAAGAATATTTGATAATAGGAGTAATAATGGTACCATAAATTCTTCACTAGCCATAATGAGATCAATTAATATTGTATTCTGCAATATATTTGAAAAAGCAAACTGTACCTTTTAATTAAATTATAATATTGATTTCCCCTATCATTTTTAAAGGGCTTATTGTCTGATCATTTCATTTTCTGAAAATAGTAATGTTAAGATTTTGCTTAATGGAAATGCTTAATATTTTAATACATTACCATCTGTATTTAGCTTTAACAAAAGCAATTTTTTACAAAATAAGTTACCTTCACTCTTGTTAACCTCAAGTTACTTAACTTTTTCAGTCTGACTTTAAATGCTGAGGAGTGGGAGAGAGATTTTGAACAGCAAGAAAAGTGGATTAGGTAGGCAATGTAACCCGCACCAAGATGAAAGTGGTTCATGTGGACAGACTGTTGTGAGAACTGACCTGTCCGGGACGGACAGATTTAAGAGGGGCAGCAAGCTACGTTATTGTCGTTGTGTATGTTGTAGATACAGTGCAACAATTTTGAACCCACGCCGGCCTGTGTGTTGTTTTGATTCCATAAACAAGAATTTTTAAATAGTTGTACATATATATATATATATATATATATATATATATATATATATATATATATATATATATATATTGTTGTAAACTTCTCCTCTGCTCAGATATGTTCTGCTTACCTCCGCGCTCTTCTGTACTTTTCGTCTTTGCTCCTCAGGATGAGCCATCTGGGGTCACCAAATCACCAGGTGGCTCATTTCGGGTCAACTCCTCAGGGTTTAAATAAAAATAAACCATTTCAGTGCATCCAGAATTATATCATTATTTTTCGACTAGGTTTCACTAGTCGCCATTTTCATAAGTAATAAAAAGTTATTACAATGATCAAATTAGCAAATAGTAAAATGATACATTATTTAAAATATTTTAAAGACTTCAGTATATATATATTTATTATTTATACATTCGAAGTGACTATTCGGACCCGGAGTACCAATAAACTCCGATTTTTATTCGACCCTGTCCCAATAAAGTCTGATTATATATTCAACTTTTTGGCAAATATGCACTTAGCTTAGCTTTATTATTGTTTTTTGTTTATTTTTTTATAATTGTATGATTTAAACGTAACTCAGTGTCTAGGGTTCCACTAAGCGGACTCTGTATTATTATTTTTTATGGCCCTGTCTAATAAATAATATAGTTAAGCTTTTAGTGCATATTTGCCACGGGTCCAACAACAATGGGATTTTATTGGGACTCGGGTCCGAATAATAGCCTTATAAATTTATCTAATCTATTTCAGATATTCTGTTTATAATAAAATTGTTAAATACAGAAAGCGACCATTTTGTTTTATTCTATTACAAATTTAACTTTATATATAACAAAATAACATGCTATTAAAAAAATTTCGGAGGGTAAACAAGATTTAAAACGAACACAAAATGATTCCCCATTAAAGATTTCGTGGTGATGTGCGTGCTCGCTATCATTTAAACGCTGTTATTTAAAATATGTTCGTAAAACTGACAACATTTCAAATTGTAGGAGGTAAACAATCAAACAAATTTTCAATTTTAAAGATTAAAAAAATTCTGCTGTAAAAAAAACATTTTGGAGCCGGAGCCGCCATATTTTTCGGCCCGGCCCAGCAAAAAGTAGCGGCCCCAGCTCCCTCGGTATTAATTCTATTGTGTGCTCGTCTATTATGCAGACTAGACTGATTTTCTTGCGAGACAACAACGCTACGCAATAAGCACTCGTCGCCGTCCGCAGTCCTTAATAAATTTAACACGTATTGGTGAAATGAACAGGATTTACATTAGGAATAAATATTACGACAAGAGTGATAGCTTTTGAAAACAATCGAAAAACAAGGAAATCACGAAAAAATTATTGATCATTCATATACACACACACATGCACGCATAGACATACACACATCTTTATGACAAATTGCCTTTTTTAATTTAATAGATATTGAAAGTAAACAAAGGAGGACTGGGTTATCATGAGACGCAAGGTAAGGTTATTTACTTAACTTGGCTTTGATTGTATTTTTTTGTTTGATTGCAAAGGGCTTAAATAATAATTGACAGAACCCCTTTTAAATATAAGAAAAGATAAAAAAACTTAGCACATAAGTATTTTTATGACTGAAATGTTAAAGCTAACAGACGATGATTCTCTTCAATCCATTTATATCGATGACAATATGAAAACAAACCATTTAATGCATACATAAACACAACACATTAATACGACACACACATATACATATATATATATGAGCAGTCATTCTAAAAAATGAAATCTTTCATGATATAACAATGTGTTTATTTGAGGGTACAGGACAGGTTCAACCGTCTTTCTTATCACTTAATGAAATTAGATTCAGATGGAATACTGTTACATTTGCATTGTTGAATATTAGTTTTTCTAAAATTAAATAACTTTTATTCTATCCAATCTCCATACGATTGCCTTTAAAGAAATATTGATCTTTTTAGTTTAATGTTGCGTTCAAATATTAGAAGAAGTGAGATGCTCATGGGTATTATTTTCATAATTACAATTGAATTTCTACCAAAATATGTTAAATGTATTACTAATATTACTAACAGTTCATAAAGTCAATTATTAGTTGTTTATTTAATCTAATAATTTATACCAACTATTAGAAACAAAAAAATTAATCTAAAATAGATATTTGTTGGAGATAATTTATTTGTTCCAAGGCATCAAAATAGTTTAAATAATAGTATATGTTTCTTTTTGTTTTAAAATATTTAGAGTTTTACTTTTCTATACATATAAAAAGTATCTTTTCAGTACAGACGAAATCAACAGAAATGGACGAAATAACCATAACCATCAAGATTTATTATCATAAGAGCGTAAGATATTTTAAGTGCATTAATCGTTTTAATACGATTCCTACTAATGATAATTCCTATTAATGACAATTTGCTAATGACTATTGCCATCAATGAAAATTCTTTTTACTAAAATTCATAAAATTTAGACTGATTGTTGAAGTCATTATTAAAAAAATTTATGGGGGCTAAAATGTTAAGAAAATAATGTTTGCATTTATGGTTTTAACTAGCGAGGTTGTGTTTTTTTATGCACACGTTTTGCCAAATAATGTCGTAAAGTTATTTTTTCAAATTTAAAAATAAACGATATACACTAATTAGAAAATAAATAACTGAAAACATTTAATCACATTACTTAGTATTCCATATTCTAATTAAATTGCTATTGTAAAATATAACACATATTACATAACAAATATTGCTAAAATTAAAACCGTAGATAATTACAAAATAGTTTATTAAATATGCCTATTAGATCCGCGGTTCTCTTAACATTTTTTTGCGACTGTACCTCCCCAAATGGTGCAAAAGTATATGTTATTACACTTCCTATAGTTAAGTTCTAAAATACTTGGTAGTTTTAAACGAAAATGAAAATGTCGCTTTGATACCTTTTGCATAAGCTTCCATTTCGGGTGCATACTACACTTTGAGGACCGTGACTATAGATGGGCAACCATGCGTATGATTCTAATGAAAATGTTTATAAATACTTGTGAGATATAATGAATTTTTTTTAACAGATTTTGTAAGACACGTGACAACTATAGTTCACTCGCCACATTACTGATGGATCTATAGAGAAAGGTTATATGCGGCTGTTACTTAATTTACGGCAGATGCTTTAAAAAAGTGTAACCCTTTTCAGATTTTTAAATGTTTATGTGCCTTTTAGCAAATTGAATATGATTTTTTTATTTTGATGAGCTAAAGGAAATTAAAATATGGAATGTAAATGTTAACCATGCTTTTTTAATAATTATACTTTTAAAATTTGTTTTTTTTACAAGCTTTTTTTAAATTTACAAATTAATCAGAGGTTGCTTTTTAAATATTATTGAAATCAGGTCTTATTATTATTAATAACTATTTAGTACATAAATATATATATAATACATTGAATACATTCTATTATATGTTATTATATAGACAAAGCGTGTACGCATATTATTTACGTTACTATTATAAATTAGCAGAAAACACAATGATTAAAACCATTAAAGTTAAAAGGTCATCATTCAAAACGTCAGCATTTTAAACGTCATCATTTATAGCGTCAGCATTTAAAACGTCACAGTTTTCGAAACGTCAACAGTCAGATAGTTAAGAGATAAATTTAACTTAAAGAAGATAACTACAAAGTATATATTTTTAACATAATTTCATAGATTTGAATGAGAGGATGTTAATAGTTATTAATGTTTGTTATTTACTGTAAACAAACAACAACCCTACAATATACACCAAGAAGAATGATAAAATCATTTCATTAAAGACAATTTTACACCTAATCCTCCTTTTTTAATATCTTGGGTTAAGTCCTATAATGTAACATAGTATGGTCTTGCTTAATATCAACTGAAGGTTGCCCATACTATATTAAAAATGTACTTCTCTATTCTTGAATAAAATATTGTATAGATTAGGTCTAAAATATAATGAGATGAAAATTTTTATTTTTATATTTAAATGCATCTTGAAATTAACAATTTCTTGCCTTCTTCAAATTGATAATATTGGTTTCTTTTTTCTTTATAATCGTCAATTTGTATTAAAGTTAAAAGATTTAATAGGAAAACGTATAAAAAACCTTCAATCGAATCTTCACCAAATGGATATATTTTTGTTCACTCTATGCTCGTATCATACGAACATTAAAATTCATTTACTTGATTAAGAATGTAAGTTTGTTAAATTTATGGAGTTGAATTGTGGACTTTATTACAGCTACTTTTTTCAGTTGACATTTGTACTGCTACCTGCTATTAAATACATTGGTGGTCAACTTTTTACCAAAGTTTTCAATCGATTGTATTTAAACCATAAAATTTAAAGTGCCTGGCATACAGCTTTATTACAAAACACTTTACTATTTGGGGACAGATGCTGTCGAGTGGTAGATACGTTGCAAGATAGATTCATTTTTTTGTTTCGCTCTGGATAGATCGCAATGGATCGTTCTAATGCTGGACCACACACCTTTCCTTGTGTGGGGTGCCACTTAGAGCTGAATGTAATACCATGTCATGAAAACAACCTTCCCTGTGTCGGCTGCCACTTTGAGCTGAATGTAATACCATGTCATGACAACAACCTTCCTTGTGTGGGGTGCCACTTTGAGCTGAATGTAATACCATGTCATGACAACCACCCACCCCTGTGTGGGCTGCCACTTTGAGCTGAATGTAATACCATGTCATGACAACCACCCACCCCTGTGAGCGTGTGGGGTGCCACTTTGAACCGCTAGTGATTCCATTTCATGAGAATCATTACTTCCATGAGTGTAATGAGATGCAGATTAACTAACACTTTAGTTATTTTTACAAAAAATTGTATTACATTCGAACAAGGTTAGGTCTGATATTTGTTAAAACAGCATACTTTAGTACTCATCAAATTTATATCACTGTAAAGAGAATTGTTCAATGCCAGATTTAATTAATAATACATGCCTTTGTTTGCTGAACAGAATTCAAACATAGCCAAACAGCAAAGATAACATCCTTTAATTTTGACATAGTAGATGTTATGTTTAAGTAATGTGTTCTGTGCTACTCCAAGTTTATTGTTTCTATTATCTCTCAACTAACAGGACCCCCCCTCCCCCAATGCATTTAATTTTTTTTTGTATTTCCATTTTATTTAAACATATATGTAGGCATATTTGTGTCAAACTAAGTTTCAGATCCTGTCCATCATTAAAATCAACCCAAAGTAAATCATTTTGTTTCCACAGATGATGAGGCAAAACAAGAGTTAATTATGGATTGTGATTTGACCAGAGAATATCAGATCAAAATATCTGCACTAGCTGCACAGCATGGAAGTCAGTATAATTCTAAGAATACATGTATTCGACTTTTAAATATATTAGTGTTCTACAGAAATATGGCATACTAGTCTATATAGTATAACCACAAAGACTTGTTTCCATTTCTAAACACAGTGCCTTGTGAAGACAAAAATGTTTACTGTACAGAATGGGCTTTAAAAGGGGAGTGCACCGCCAATCCTGGTTACATGCAAGTCAATTGTAGGAAGAGTTGTCTGTGGTGTAGTATGTAGATGTTTTATTAATATTACATTACAAATCTTATACAACAGATTTCTTTCAGAAGTTACTTAAGCAAAATTATCTTTATGGCTGTCAAGATTCTGTACACTTCTAAACCCATTTCACTTAAATTACCCTACATTTAGTGTTATTCGGTTCAGAGAATATTAGTTATATATACAGTGTATTATTGTTTTCACAGTCAGATGATAAACTATTTCTTTAATGTTCATGTTACCTTTCTGATTGAAAAAGTTATTTCTTTCATAATTAATATGATCAATTAGAAAATATTAAAATTTTAAAACTATTACCAGTTAATGCTTTAAAAATAAATTCATCTAATGTGTATGCTGTAAAATGCTATAAACAAATTCTATATTTTTTTTTCAGATATGAAACAAAAAGACGTTAATAATACTACTTCTACAGTAAACAAAAACTGCACTGATGAAAATATTTCTTGCTTATCCTGGGCAGAACTTGGAGAGTGTAACAAAAACTCAGGCTACATGAAAAGTCACTGCAAACATAGTTGTGGCGTTTGTTAAATAACGTACTGCATAATCATGAGTGTCATTTTATTGTCTATACACATGTACTGTATAATCATGTGTCATTTTATTGTCTATACACATGTACTGTATAATCATGAGTGTCATTATAATGTCTATACACATGTACTATATAATCATGTGTCATTATATTGTCTATACACATGTACTGTATAATCATGTGTCATTTTATTTTCTATGCACATGTACTATATAATCATGTGTCATTATATTTTCTATACACATGTACTATATAATCATGTGTCATTATATTTTCTATACACAAGATCTAACAGTCACAAGATTTAAATTGTTATTTATCAAATTTCAAGTAGCGATAGTGAAAAGAAGAAATGACTACATTCAAGTTTTATTTAAATGTTCAATTTAATGGAATAAAAAAAATGTCATAATTAAGTAACAAACACTCACACACACTTGTCTTTCAAATATGACAAAAATATTTGGTCAGTTTAAAAAAAGTGAAGAAATCAGTTTTTTTACATCACAAATGAATGTGGATTTACACTGACGAAAGTGAGAACATTATTTTAAAATAGTAACAAGAAAAATGATCAACAGAAAAAGTAAATGTTGACACCTGCAACTAAATGACAGGATTTTCCCCGTCTTAAATATATTTTATGTCAATGACCACAATAATTCTTTTTATACAGACACTAGTCACTTTAACACATAAATGTATCATCCTCATTTCACAGCAAACTTGAGTGGTTATCAGACATAAAAAAAACAACAGCTCATATTTTCTATCACTTCTAATTTTACACGGCATATATATAAAAAAAAAGAAGCTTGCAATCAAACCTTGTGTTAAAACCTTGTGTTACCAGAGCAGTTAAAAAAAAAAAAAGATCTCAAATGTCAAGACACGTCTGATGTACGTCTTATTTTGCTGGCTACCATTTTTCCATAACCCCCTCTTGCTTCATCATAATCTGTTCGGTATTCATCTCGAACCTGTGAAGGAAATGTTTTTAAAAGAAATTTTTAACCATTTCTAAGGGTTCATAAAAGAGAAATTAATTACTGATTGATTAGCTAAATACAAATAAATAAATATCCAAAGAACATTTAGAATAAGACAATGTGCAACTAATTGCAACCTGCAGTGATACAAAAGATTCTTAAGACTTCTTTAAAAAAAAAAAAACAACTTAGATTATTCATTAACAGGATGGGATTACAATTGCCTGCCAAACAGAAGGTCGAGTTCGGGCATCTGATCAATGCCTAAAAGTCCATTCAGATAAAGGTGGCTGGGCAATGCACTAACCACACAATCCCATTGAATAGCCACGGCTATAGAAACATGGGAACTGTTCTTCATCTGACCCCAAAAACTGAATAATCTTTATAATGGAATCTTGTATTAAAGGTTTTGGGCTAATTTTTTTCATGTGAACTTTTTTTTTTCTAAAATAAGCTCATCTAGCTATCAAATTATTTTAATTAAGAAAAATAAGATAGACTGTCTAATTGCATTAATTGAATTATAAAAAATAAATAAATCATGTTGAAAATAAAGCATAGTGATAAAGTCTAATTTAATGCAATTTTTGATGTAAAACTAAACACTAGAGATATACCTGGCCTCCTGTCTTTCCTCTACCAAACTGGCGCCCTTCTTTGAACCCAGCATCCCAATCAGTTCGAATGATTCTGTCATCTAGGCGTGTACCATTAATATATCGCATGGCATTCTCAGCATCTGGCTTAATATAATATCTGGTGCAGTTAAGGAACTTTAAAACAAAATGTTTGACTTGAATAGTTATTTTAGATAGAAACTGTAACAAATAAATCACACTTCATTCTCATTTCTGCTCACGCAAAATCTATGACTTATTATCTCAGGGCAACTATATCTGAATCATAACATCATGAGCAAAAATACTTTCAGGGTAATCAGTTTTCTGCATACTGCATTTTCCCAAGCCTAAGTCAGTGTGATTGTTTGCTTTGCTGTCGAAGCATCTTGGACAAGCTGTGTTTGCGTTTTGTGCTTTTTGTTCATTTACAGTACTTTATCACATGGGTCAGAAGAAAGTGAGTGAAATGGTCAGTGCGCAGAAAAAGATGATGTCTACTGAATTAAAGCGTGAGATCATGAAAAAAAATTAGCCAGGTGACCAACTTGGCCTGGCAGTAAGGGCGTAGTACTGCAACGATATGTACTGTACTTAAGTAAAGTTCCCGTAGCCCTAACGGGCCATTGGGGCAGATAAAGTGTAGAATACGTTTATTTCTATAACCTCGGCATATGAAGGGGTTGTGTGGTTAGCACAACGCCCAGCCGCCTTTACTTCCCTAACTAAAGTCAGGTACCCATTTAAGCTGGGTGGACTTGTGGGACGACTTTGAAACAAATTTCACCTGGAAAAATTCCCATGGTACTCATCGAGGATCGAACCAAGGACTCACAGGTCGACAGTTGAGTATCTACACCACTCTGCCATCCGTCCCACTACAGTACTTAAACAGGAGTCAATAAAGGGTAAAACACCAGCTAAGGGTGTTACAATAATTTCTAAGCTCCAGACCACTCTCCATGAAAAAATGAAGAAACTGCTGACGGCGTGGGTAATGGAGAAGCTTAATGGAGATACCTTTCTGCAGGGCATCATATGCGGAGGGCAGGAGCAATTTACTGTGATTTGGGAGAGAGGTTCACTGTTCGTGGAAATAAAAAACACCCTAAAAAAGCTGTAACTGGTCATGCATCAGAGCTATTTAATGACACTTGCCTAGCTCACTTCCGCAACATTCCGAAAGCAAACCTCCTTGGACACCAGATCCTGCAGGGGAAAGGGAAGAAAGCATGGCAAAAAAGGCAAAGACCTATGAAGAGAGAAGCAGTGATGAAAATTAAGCGAAAGTAACAAAAATTGTTCAGTCGCATCTAAATTCAATTAAGTTTAGGGATAAAGTGTAGCATTAAGAGTGTACCGAGTAAATAAATTAAAGAGGCCGAAAGAGTTTAGCATTAACACTGTAGCGAGTAAGTGAACAGAGTTAAGCTCCTCCACCTATGTCCTGTAACCTCCACCTCCGTCAGCATCTTATGTAAGATCAAGTTGGCTGATTTCCAAGTAAATACAATTTATAAAACCAGTTTATTTCATTACATTATCTTTTATTATGTTTTTATACAATATCTGTCATTTATAAATACATCTTTCTTATTAAAAAAACAACAACTGGGGTGAGATTTTGGGGGCTGGAACAGGTTATTGCCATATCAATCAATTTCAATTGGGAAAATTGACATACGAGCAAGGTTACTGAACAAATTAAATTTGTATCTTAAAGCACCTTTGTACATAATAATAAGATAGGAAAAAATACTGAAAATGAATTATAGATTAAAAAGAATTGAGGGCATTTAGGAAATATGTCACATAGAGATATACTTCTATAACCTGAGCTCTACAGATTTAATAGCACCATAAAGTTACAGAAAAATTCACATACTTTGCAATAAGTAAACAAAAAAGTATTCAATAGAATATGATGGTGTCAATAAGCTGATCAAATAGGCAATGAAGTTCCACTTGGCATTTAGTTTGAACAGTTGTACCATTTTCTATAAATTGCAGTTAACTATGACCACAATCCAGGGAAGAAGACAAGTCCAAACAAACAGTGAAAGGGTTTTTCTACCACGCCATCACAGATATCCAGCCCTAACTTGGTTTAATTTGGATACAGTGTTCTATGAGGACCAGAAATATAAATATTATTGACTTCAGGCACAAAGTCAAGATGTTTCACTAAAGCAGTCAGTTTGCAGCATTGTGTTTCATTGAGTAAAAATATAAAAAACACATATTTCAATTAAAGCTCGAGTAAGCAAATATATGTAAGGATACTCTACAAAACAGAAACCACAAGGTGTTTTCTGAACTTTATCTAATCCCATTATGATCTTCTTTACATCACCCGCACGGCTGAATAGTTCATAAATCTGCGCTTCACTTGTGTAGAAAGATAAATTGCCAACATACAAAGTTGTACTCAAAAGCAGAAGTTTTTCCTGCTCAGTTCGATTACCCTGAAAGAACAATCAGATAATGTCATTCACATGCAAGACATATGATTTTTAACTTATTCGTTTATTACAGCTTTAATGATTAAAAAACACAAGATATAATAATTAAGTCTGATTAAATTAAGTATTAGTGCAAAGTTATGCTATTCAAATATACCAAATTTAAAAAATAACGCAGTAAAATACTTTTCTATATCAACTAAAATTTTTAAAATGTGGGTGTTGAAAATGTGGTGATATCATAGTATTTGTTCCTATCATAAAATATATGTCCAGATACAAAATGCACTATTGTACATGTTATATAATTGTCTATCGTGGTATTTAAAAAAAAAATTAAATAAAAAACTTCAGTATGCTTCAAGATCGAACCATGTACCCCTACCAAAATGGTGAGATTAGATATACACTTGCTCTGCCTTCAGACTTGATTGTGCATGTCATAGACAGATTCCAAAAAATTAAAGGATTCTAACTAGATTGACCCATAGCCCATGCATTGTATAATATAGGGGGCCACCATAGGCAAAACCAGTAATGAAATATATTCAAACAATAGTAATGAAGAACCAAAATAGTTAAATTAATATTAATAATCCAACATTCATAAAAGACAATAAACATTTAACAGTAAAGCCCGTTCAGTCACTATTTTTTTTTCATTTAAACATTCAATTAAATTTACTATTAATCATATTATGACTAATATGACCTATTTTATATTATGTCACATCCTTAGCTCTCACAGGCACTGCTTTTAAATAACTTTTTAAAAAATGACATCATCAGTACCCTCTAACAAAGAATCTACTGATGATTGATGTTTACTTTTGATTGTGCTACATCTTTAAAAATGTAAATATACAGTGTTTACTTTTAATTTTTTTTATCATCAGTGTGTATTTTTTCGGTTAATTTTTTTTTTATTCAGATCAAGATCTTTGAATTGACTTATGAAAGAACAGTTGATCTCGTGGGTGGACTGCCACTAACAATTATCTTTAAGTGTAAGATTGGTGTTTCTTTTCCTAAAGAATTTTAAGGATAAGTTTATTGTCATGTAATAGCTGAACACATCAGGCATAGAATATGTGGTTAATTTTTCCAGCATTGTTTTTTTTGGTAATTGTTAATGACAGTCAGCCCATAAGATAAATGATTCTCTTATGTATAAATACAAAAGTAAACACAACCATTTTTTTATGCCTGTGATGTCACACAAGCAGCCAACAAACTTATAATACAATGAAATATATGTAAAGAAAATATTTTTTCAAGAATTATTAACAACTTATTTTTCTACCCTTTTCATTTCAATTTGATTCACACTAAAAGACCTTACCATAAGAAAATGAAATAACTATTTATCTTGTGGGTGGACTGTCGTTAACAATTACCCATTTTTTTTAATTATAAGTAAAACAGTATATGTTGAAAGACAAAACGCACTAAAGTACATGTTATGTAATTTTCTGTTGTGGCCTAAAATGTGTGGTTAATTTTTCCAGCATTGCTTTTTTTTTATAAAACTCAATTTTTAATTTGAATGGGAATTGTTTTTAATCACTAATGAGCTATTTTTAGCTTCCAGGACAGACTACAGACAGGATGTGGATTAGGTGTTTTATGTATATGATAATGAATAATTAAACCAAGTATTTTTGTATGTAAGCCAACACTACTGTCACTACAGGCTACATTAGTTTAGCCTTCACTCTTCAGGGGGGGGGGGATTCAGGCCAATATACTAATTATGTAAGCAAAAAATCAATAGTAAGAAGTGTTATAAAAATGAAAGGAAGCTTAGAAATGACATTGGCGAATAAAAATATAAATAAATACTAATTTTACCCTAAAGTGCTGATCTCTGTACTGACTCAATGCTACTGAACCAGATGGAAGTTTTCGCTTGCTCATTTTCAAATAGTTAATAAAAATCGATAAAAGATATGATAACAGAGTTTTACTAAATTAAAAAAAAATCAACTGTCAAATTTAAATGTTTATGAACACTCTTAGAAAAATTATTATATGAAATTATTTTTCTTTCTTTAATTAATTTAGATTTAAAAAAGTTATTTAGTCTGTTCTGTAAAACAGAACTTTCAATATCGCTGTTTACTTTCAAACCGGATATTGTAAACTAAAAATAATGAGGAGAAAAATAGTAACGAAACAATTATGTTGTTTAAATTTTTTTTAATACAGTAACAACTAATTATAAAAAATTATAAAAATACAAACACTTTTTTTTAATGGCTTTTAATAAAATAGTTAAGATCATATAAATATTTTTTATAAATTATATTGACTATAAAAAAAAGCATGAGCGACAATACGTATTAATCATTTCATTTTTCTGGCATCCATTTAGTCAATGAAATAAAAAAAAAAAGAAAAAGGTATTTTGTATATATTTGTAAAAAATGATTTTAAGCATCTAAAGTTTTTTAAAATCTTGTTTTCGTTACCCCCCCCCCCACCAAACAACAAGTGTCAAACGTTTGGTGACCCCCACCCCACCCCGGGTAAATTACCCCTTTCCAAAAAAAAGCACCCCCCCCCCTTTTCCCACTATAACGATAAAAAACAAACTTAAAACACCAATACTCTAATTGCAATAATTGAAATCTAATTTTCCTAATATAACAAAATCAACGACCCTCCTTACCTATATAACTGGTTTTAAAAAGAAAACTGTAACCCATCTCCCACCCTGAAAATATTATATAAGCCAACTGTATGCAACTCTTTAATGGCACGCCAAAAAAAAAGTAAAAAAAAATCATGTTTACTTTTATAAATAAATAAATTATATTTATCATTTTAAATACTACCAATAAAAAAACAAAAAGTTTTTGCAAACTTTTATTTTAATTAGCTTTGATTTTTTGACCACTTTGATAAAAAAAAAATTGTTTTGCCAACCCGGTCTTCATTGCAATGGAACCTAGTATAATGATATGATAGGCTTATGTGTCCTTTTATTCTGCAGGATGGCAAATCTAAGAAGCACGCGTGCCACATGGACACGCCAATAAATCTTCTTGGCAAGCGAAACAAAACAAAACAATACAAAGGCTCCTGGCACGCGCTAAAGAATATCACTTTAACTTTCTTTGCTTCTTTCTTTTCTAAATTTTTGGGACTTTGATAACTTCCTGTTTGTGATTCCCAAAGCACAACCTAGGGATTTTGGGGTCCGGGGGGGGGGGCTTGACCTCTTTGGGAGCCCCTGCATTTTGACATTCGACATCATGACATGAGAAAATGCACTTAATATTTAATGTAAAATTTTTTTGGGGGCCCCCTCATGCTGGGGACCGGGTGGTCTTTCGAATTTGGACCACCCTCCCCCACCCTACATACGCCTTTGGTGATTCCTTTAGTCTGGTGTCTCTCTAAATCACGTTTCTAGCTCAAGATTCGATGCTCATTTTAAGGCGTACGGGTTCTATATCTTCTTTACGATGTTTGGGTCAGACACAGCCCCGTAGCCAAGGGGGGCACTACTATGAACAAAAATAAAACTGGAATGAAACTCTTATTGACCTCATGGATGACCATCCCTGGTATAATATGTACAATGCATATTTAATAAAGCAGACACAACAGATGTCTACTGTTACTTGGCTGAAGTGCTACACAATATATCTGTATATCATTTAGCCCTGGCCACTCCTTTGGTCAAATCGAGACAATGTTACGACTCTGGCAGGTGACCAATATCAATAATCGAAATAAGTGGACGAAGCTAGGGGAAAAAACAACTGGTGTTGATGCTTAAACATTACGTCTATGGTGAAACACTAGTTTTATTACACTAGATAACTGAACGGGGTCTGACTTTTGTGTATTGCATGACAGTCATGCTAAACTTAACATGAAGTGGCATGGAATCACAATGAACTGCGAACAGAAAAAATGCACACTAATTAACCAACTTTATTTAAAAAAATTATAATTTAACGAGTGGTCTTTTTCTCATTATATATCTAGATATAACTACTGGCCACCATTATATATCTAGATATAACTACTGACCACCATTATATATCTAGATATAACTACTGGCCACCATTATATATCTAGATATAACTACTGGCCACCATTATATATCTAGATATAACTACTGGCCACCATTATATATCTAGATATAACTACTGGCCACCATTATATATCTATAACTACTGGCCACAACTATATATCAATATATAACTACTGGCCACCATTATATATCTAGATATAACTACTGGCCACCATTTCTTTCGCATTTCATTAAAAATAATAATTATAAGTGACATTCAGTAAATGAAGGTCAACTGAACGAGTAACTGTCATGATGAATGGTTAAGTAAATGACCTATTGAGTGGAAATTAATTACTATATTAATACCTCCATCCTATGAGAACAACAAACACTCTAATTATATTGATTTTTGTACGATATATTATTTTAGCACGTTGACAAAAAAAGACGCATCAGTTGCTTGTACCTCGATCTTGCTCAGATACAAATATGAGCTTCATTTATTTCATGTAACTGGCCTCAGGTTATGACAAACGTCGAGCTATTATCTGGCGTTACTGGAAATGGAGTCACACGTTGCCCTGGGCAACCATTACACTGACCTAGGAATTTCTTTCATTTTTTACACTTGAAATACTGTCTGTCTGTCTGTCTGTCTGTCTGTCTGTCTGTCTGTCTGTCTGTCTGTATGTATGTATGTATGTATGTATGTACATGGGCGTCGCTAGGAATTTTTCCAAAAGGGGGCAAAAAAAACAACACGTTTTTTTATTTTAACTGACAATGCCATACAGGTTTATTTCTCAATTAAATCCAAGTTAAATATAAATTAATTATTTATTTTGACATAAATAAATGTATTTGAAAATTAAAAAAATTTGACTATAAGCACAAGCATGCTCCGATTGAAAATGTTTTTGGCATTCAGGTTCTTTTTATAATCTGGAAACTCTTGTTAGTTTATAATCGTCTGCCACTGGGTGAATTTTTTAATTTATCCTAAATTAATATGAAAAGATGGATATCAGAAATTGTTGTACATGCTCAATAAAACGAAAAGTAGAGCAATCGCGGGATTCCGAAAAGCCGTTATTAAAAGATTTTAGAGTGTTTGCAGTATCTGAATTATAACATGCATTGAGGACAACAGGACAAGCTCAAAAGCCAGACACAACTGAAGAAACTATTTCTAATTTGATTGTCGTGTCACTTCTTCATTTCCTAAATTGGATATTGGAAGGTGTGTCTTGACATACGACCTTTTAAATGAGTTGAAATTGCTGCTGATCCTTGATTGTTCGACCCCTGATAAAAATATGATTTTTAGAGCCGACAGTGGTGGAAACAGAGGCTTTAGATATGCTTGGTTATCAAACTATTCATCATGGGTTGTATACTTGCAAATGTTAAAAGGTGGCTTTTGCAAATTGTGCGTGTTGTTTTCGCAAAAAGTAATTCCAGGAGTTCAGGGAGCATTTGTCATTAATTAAACAATGCACAAAATTAAAAGATTTCAACGAAGATGCAGGTAGCCACATGCAAAGCACATGGGACAAAGACTCTTATTAAGGATTCAAGCTATTTTGTTGCACTATTGGTAGCCAAAGCAGTTTCTATAGATGAGAAGTTCAACTCATCATTTAGAAGACAAATTCAAGCAAATTGCAATAAACTGGTTCCCTAAATTTCTACAATCTTTTTTTTTTTTTTGCGGCAAACATGATTTGGCACTTCGTGGAAAAGAATCACATTCTGGTATTTTTTACGACCTGTTAGAGTTTCGTGTTTAATCTGGAGATGAAGTTCTAGGTAATCATTTGTCAATTGGTTCTTGTAGTGCTAAATATATCTCGGCAACGAGTGCCGCCGAGAGGGGGGCAGAGGGCAAATTCCCAGGGGCCCGGCGAGTTTTAAGGCAAGTTTTAGGTGCCCGGACTGAGCTGGCCAATCAACTTTTGAAAATATTATTATCAGCACGAGAGGCCCGTGACAGCCCTGCCCAGGGGCCCGAAATTTCTGTCGGTGAGCCTGTCGGAAACTACACAAAACACTATGATCGAAATTTGTGGGTCTCTCTTGGGTGAAGACATTGTTTGTGAAGCAAATAATTTAGTTGCAATTTCTGTACTTGCGGACGAGACAATATAATTTCAGGCATTGAGCAGATGTCGCTTGGTGTTAGATTTGTCAAAGAACACCATAATTACAAATTCATTAGAATTTGGATTAGATACAGCCCCGTAGCGTAAAAATTCTACAGCAGGGGGCAGTCATTCTACAGCAGGGGGCAGTCATTCTACAGCAGGGGCCAAGCTATAGCAAGGGGGGGGAGGCAGGAAATAAAATGTACTAAGTAGAGTGAACAAGCAGAGGGCACAGACAAAACGCAGGGAGGGCCAGGCTCCCCTGCCCCCCCCCCGCAGGCTACGGGCCTGATTAGATATGACAAATTTTGTTGGTCAAGGATAAGACGGATGTTCTACAATGGCAAGTAAAGAAGGAGCAGTTCAAGCAATAATTCGAAAAAAAAAGACCCAAAAAGCAGCAATTGTACATTACATCTTGTCGTGAACGATTTAAATAATGTGAATGCTGTACGAAACACAATAGGAAAAATTAAGTCAATTATAGTTTTTTTTTTCTGAGAAATTAATCAGCGAATAAAACTAATTCCAAATGTTCCTTTGCTACGTGAAACTAGATGGACAGATAAATATAAAAGGTTGCGGCTTTTCGCTGAAAATGTGACAGAAATTGTTAAAAAACTGGAATATTTAGGACAATCTGGAAAAAAGCAAGCAAGTTGCACATTAATTATTTTCTGCTGTTAGAGGTTAGGTTTGAGGTACATTGGTTGTTTGTTTAGTTATTATACGTTAATGTAATAAACTTTCAGGAAATTTAGTTCAGTTTTATTGTAACAACTTTAAGACATTTTTTTTAAAATGTGTGGGGGGAGGGCAAATGTCCCCCTTGCCCCCCCCTCCTTGAATACGCCCATGTGTATGTATGTATGTATGTCTTTGTATGTATTTTATGTATGAGAAATAATAATGATAAAAAAGAAATAAACAAAGAAAAAATCATTTATTCTGAAAATACTTATTCCAATATAAATTGGCATTTAAAGTGATGATCAGAAGTGAATATTGATCAAATATGGTGACATTTCATTTACATTGAATTCCCAAGATGGCTGTGCTCTCCACTTCAGCCAATCATCCTGCCCATCAATGTTACGGGAGTAAATTGTTCTGTTATACGGCTTGTGCTAAATATAACCTATCAACTTTAATAGTCAGAAACTATTTATTTTACAGCAAATCATTGTCACAAGCCGTTTTTTGTGTGTGTGTTCTTTTTGACCTATCACTAAATCTACCCTAAATGAAAACAACAACAACAACTTAAACTACTATGAATTGACTTGAAAGTTCGTGTAGAACCAATTTGTCATTACATCTACCTGCACATTAACTCGTCCATTCCCCCCTCCCCCGACCCTCCCACACACACACCAAGACACACATACAGATATAAAGAGAGGTTAGATATAGCCCTGGATAACAAGAGCGGACAAGGCGAGCCACGCGGCCAGTGGGTTTATGATATATCGTCAATCTTCGGCTCTGCCTGCCAGTGATGGTAACTTGACCCAGTGTGTCATCAGCCCGTAGAGTCAAGGCAACAGTGTATGTAGACTGCAGTAGAGTTTTAATGATAGATTCATTTTGTACAGGTGAATTATAGAGGTGGTGATGATGATACATTGAACCGTTGAGAGAAATCAGAAGTAGTTATATGGTGTTAATGCATCGTTATGGATAAAAACTGAGTAATCGGCAAAACCAAGTGAGGATATATTGAGGATATTTGACTGCAGTTATCTGAAACTTGATATTCACTTCATCTTGTATGTGAATTGGGATAGACTGCTTCATCTTGTATGTGACTTGGGATAGGCTACTTCATCTTGTATGTGACTTGGGATAGGCTGCTTCATCTTGTATGTGACTTGGGATAGGCTACTTCATCTTGTATGTGACTTGGGATAGGCTACTTCATCTTGTATGTGACTTGGGATAGGCTACTTCATCTTAACAGTGATTCTAAGGCTGTTGAAACAGTACCTCAACAGTGTGGAAATAGAACCTTTACAGTGGTTCTGAAATTGTGGATACAACATATTTTTCTAAAAAGTTAGTAAAAGCTGCAAAATTTTCACTCATTTAATTCATTTCTTTTAACAATACCTTTTGTAGCTTACAGTAAATGATAGTTTCAAACCATTGTTTTTGTAAATTATCACATTTAGAAGTTGAATTACCAAATGCATAGATATATATCTATATCTTGACCAAAAGTATAGGCCTATGCATATAGTCTGAGCTGTAAGAAATCTGTTTCGAAGTATTCAATTTTTATTTTTATGTATGTTAAAGATAAAGTTATTTATATTCATTGTTGGCAGAACCGTTCGTAGGCCTTTGGGTCTAGTAAATATATTTGGGCTCCCAAAGCTAAAATACCTGTCATGGCCATATATTGGGGAGGAGGAGGGGGGTACTACTAGGCGGTTATCTAGTTTGGCTAGTCCTTAAGAACGCTTCTGCTAGTCAGTGACTATACTTTAATACTTCAATTAATTAAATGTCTAAAACTAAAACTCAAAATATAGCCTAATTTACAAATAGAGTGTTTCAAATAGGTCAAGATATGTAAAGAGGATTAATTTAATGTGAAGTTTTTTCGATAGTGGGTGAATTCATTGCCTGTTGTCAGTTGTCAACCTTCTGTATGGGTTGAGTGGATATTCTGTACAATATTAACCAGGGGAGGGCAATCACCTAGGGTGAGGGGGGGGTCCAAATTCGAAAGTCCCCCCCCGGGTCCCAGCTTGAGGGGGGCCCCACATTTTTTTTACATTAAATATTAAATACATTATCTTATGTCATGGTGTCGAATCCCTCGGTTCGGCACTGGGCAATCATATTGCCAATAACTTGCTTTAGGCATGTTGCTACTAGTATCACTAACGTATATAAACAAACAACAACAGTTGCATAATGTTAGCTGGTAACCATTTACTTTTTCTAAAGGAGTAACATTCGTCTCTGTTACACTGATATTGATGTCTGTGTTACACTGATATTGATGTTTGTGTTACACTGATATTGATGTCTGTGTTACACTGATATTGATGTTTGTGTTACACTGATATTGATGTCTGTGTTACACTGATATTGATGTCTGTGTTACACTGATATTGATGTTTGTGTTACACTGATATTGATGTCTGTGTTACACTGATATTGATGTTTGTGTTACACTGATATTGATGTCTGTGTTACACTGATATTGATGTTTGTGTTACACTGATATTGATGTCTGTGTTACACTGATATTGATGTTTGTGTTACACTGATATTGATGTCTGTGTTACACTGATATTGATGTTTGTGTTACACTGATATTGATGTCTGTGTTACACTGATATTGATGTTTGTGTTACACTGATATTGTACGTTAAGTAATGCTCTCGTCTGTTATTTAGTTTACATTTTTATGCGTTCTACGTCATCAAAAAAAGCAAATAGCTTGCATTATTTCTAATACATACACACATATGTTAATTTTTTTTTTTACCAAAAATGTATTTTTTAAAATCAAATTATTTTATTTAGTCGTTTTAGTATCTCGGACTTTGTAGTTGATGGGCGGTTGATATCAAGTGAACATCCAGATATCAAGTACACATCCAGATATCAAATACACATCCATATATCAAATACACATCCAGATATCAAATACACATCCAGATATCAAGTACACATCCAGATATCAAGTACACATCCAGATATCACGTGAACATCCAGATATCAAGTACACATCCATATATTAAATACACATCCAGATATCAAGTACACATCCAGATATCAAGTACACATGCAGATATCAAGTACACATCCAGATATCACGTGAACATCCAGATATCAAGTACACATCCATATATTAAATACACATCCAGATATCAAGTACACATCCAGATATCAAGTACACATCCAGATATCAAGTACACATCCAGATATCAACAAATTAATGACGTGGACATTCAAATGAAAGGTCTTGCAAATACTTGTTTTTTTTATAAGTGTTTAAGTGCCTGCAACGAAGTCATGAATGATCTTATGTACGTATGTACGCACTTTCTAACTATGTACACATGTACGCACTTTCTAATAAATGAAAACCAACATGGCTGACCTCATGCCATATTACAAAGAAAAACGCGTTATTCATCCCAGCTAAACAATTTGGACATCCATAAAAACCAAAGAGAAGGGGGGTTTAGTCTGACCCGGTGACCTTTATGTCCCAACATTTTTTTTTTTTATGTTTCGACGGGCGATCATTATTTCATCCCAGGTTACAGTTACAGCGCTCGATGTCATTTTGGGAGCGAATTCAGTCTTTGTAGGCTGGTTTGTAACGGGGGCTGTCTATTGTTAAAAGGGTGGTCAGTTTAAAAAAAAAATCAGTGATTGTTACACAAGTTAACATTAAAGACATTGAACAACGTGCAAAGATCTTTAGATAAACGAGTGGTCAGTTTAAAACATCGTTGTTGTTAATTCTTCTTAAACAAATCAGTACATGGGTCGGCAGCCTGCGGCTCGCGAGCCGCATGCGGCTCTTTCGATGTCAAGTTGCGGCTCTTTCGATGTCAAATTGTGGCCTAATCAAATACGATAATATTGAAACAACAATTTTAGTGGCTCTTTAAAAATTGAGATAATTGTAAATTATAACTTTTGGCTCTTCCGTCTCAAAAGGTTGCCGACCCCTGACCTAGTACAATCTGCAACGATCTTTAGACAAACGACACGTCAGGTTATAAAAGATTAGCGGTTCTCAAACTAATGAATACAGTGATTAAATGAATTGAATTTTTCAAACATAAAACACCACACATGCATGCATACACACTCTCTATCTAATACACACATCTTCACACACACACACCACATACACACTCTATCTAATACACACTTACACACACATACCACACACAATCTATCTAATACACACTTACACACACCACAAACTACACACACACTCTATCTAATACACACTTACACATACACCACACCACACACTCTATCTAATACACACTTACACACACACACACACCACACCACACACTCTATCTAATACACACTTACACACACACACACACCACACCACACACTCTATCTAATACACACTTACACACACACACACACCACACCACACACTCTATCTAATACACACTTACACACACCACACACACACTCTATCTAATACACACTTACACACACCACACACACACTCTATCTACAACCCACTTACACACACATGTACAAAAACAGGCTCTGTGACTAGCATACACGGAGCTGTTTTTATTTTTTTTATGGGTAGGCTAGGGCCGTTAGGCCAACAAAGCGACCACCTTTGGCCCCATCATTGACAGGGCCGTCTCAATCATTATTTCTGTTTAATTTAATAGTAAGTGGACCCCCCCCCCCCGACAGCCTCTTTTTACCTGGGGCCAACAAATACATTTGGAAGTCTCTGCAGGGCTCCTTCCAGCTAATCTGAAAATCAGAGGCCGATTTAACGGTTGTGCTCTCGGGGTCCCCTACACCTGTAGCCCTTATTGTATTTTTTCTATCTCAAGTGTCCGACTGTTTGCTGCCTGCTCCCGTGGCAACGACAAATCTTAATCCGCTCCTGATGACAACCTTCACCTAATTGGACACTTTTATTTTGATCACGCCCAACGATATCTAAGTCATTATTCATGATATAGCAGCTTACTGTACTCTAAGGAACACTCCCCCCCCCCCCACACACACTTTAATAATCATAAACAAATCTGCAGTTCACATACTAATTAGCTTATCAATTGAAAAAATAATAATTCTAAAAGTTAAATATTGATGACGTTGAACAATAAAGCACCTCCCCCCCCCTTCCCAATCCCATGGACGTCATTCTCCCTATCTGTCGTTGGCAAGATTACGCAAGAGAGCTGTATTTGGGGGGGGGGGTGAGTGGGATACGGTGGGGGGGGGGGATGAATTATTATCATGGACCCCCGGCTAAAACAATTATGCAGTCTTGTAGCGGGGGAGGGGAGGGGGAAGAGAAGGTCAAAGGCCCAACAGTTGTCAAGGATTTTCTGACAACGGCCGTTGTTGGCAGACACGTTGAAATTAGTTTTCTTGTAGAAATATTTGAACACATTTTGACCCAAAACCTTAATCCCAATGGCAACTGTTTTAACAATTATAGATTTATACACTTATAGACTATATAGACCTATAGACTTATTGACTTATACACTTATAGACTGTATAGACCTATAGACTTATAGACTATATATACCTATAGACTTATTGACTTATAGACTATATAGACCTATAGACTTATTGACTTATACACTTATAGACTATATAGACCTATAGACTTATAGACTATATAGACCTATAGACTTATTGACTTATAGACTATATAGACCTATAGACTTATTGACTTATAGACTATATAGACTTATAGACTTATTGACTTATAGACTATATAGACCTATTACTTATTGACTTATACGCTAAAAAAAACATTCCCTAGAAAAATTGGAAGTGTGCGTGTGTATTATTTGGAAAGGGGGGGGGGGGAATTAATTGGCTCGATGGACTTTTCTGAGAGTCTAAGGGCGTCGGTTTTTAAAAAAAAGATAATTAATAGGCAATGGATCAATGAGGAATATATTTTTATTTTTATCTGCGGTTCATTGACCACGGCCTGACATAGTAGAATATAACTTGTCTATCAGACCAAAGCACTAGGAAACAATCCATTTGGTCTTTGAATCACAGAATACATTCATGGAATTTGACTCTTTCTCTTCCTTGGGCTCTACAGCCCATTTAGGGCCATGACCTGCCAATGGAATTTGACTAGTGGACACAAAGAGCATTTTTTCGAAACACATCTGATTATATATATATATATATATATATATATATATATATATATATATATATATATATATATATATTGTTTTAAAATATTTATTACATTTTTATTTAAAAAAACTTAAAACAAAAAATCTGACTTAATGCACTAAGTGAGTACAACCCTATCCACCCCCTCACTAAAAGCGAGTTTCTTTACATAATGTCACCCCCCCCCCCACACACACACACTAATACCCTTTAATGTCACCCAGTTATATAGTTAAATTATGCCATGCTATGAATGACAACTTATCACTTATTACAGTTTGTTGTTACTGTGTTAAGGTAAGCGTTATAGTTTAGTGGAATGTTCTAACAAGGCCACAAGTAGGTCAGATAAGGTCAGGGATCACATAATGTCATATAAGAGAAGAACCATTTTTTGTTCTCCTTAAATCATTGTTTTTTTTTCCCCCCTGGGTGGATAAGTAGGTCGAGAACAAAGTACGATAACTGCAACATTAAAATATTTGACTGCGCCGGGCCGTCACTTAATGGTGGTGTCCCCTTTAGTATTCTTCCCAATGCCAGTGATCGTCAGATACGTGGTGACAAACACACACGCACACATACACACACACACACACACACAAATATACAACACACAACACATGTTCGTGGGTGTCAGTGTGTGACGATGTATCTTGTGCTCCTGTAGCCATTGATGCAATTTCAGCATTCTTTGATGAACACATTCCTGCCTTTGTTGACATTTCATTTGATGAATAATTCAGCTGTTAAATCAAACAGTGGCGTCGATGCTGGGCCCTCGAGGGCCCCACATCGTTTGGTTAAGTGTAACCTGTCCATAACATTAGGGAAGGGGTCGCGTGTCCACAGTGCCGAACCTAGGGATCTGGGGGCCCGGGGGCTTGGCTTCTTTGGGGGCCCCCGCATTTTGATATTCGACACCATGACATGAGATAATGTACTTTATATTTAATGTAAAAAACAATTTTGGGGGCCCCCTCAAACTAGGGGCCCGGAGGGGACTTTTGAATTTGGACTCCCCTCCCCCACCCTAGGTACGCCTCTGCGTGTCCACAACCTAAGAACAACTCTGCATGTATGAAAGAATTGAAATTTAAAGGCCCAGATAGAGAGAGAGAGAGACAGAGAGAGAGAGAGAGAGAGAGAGAGAGAGAGAGGAGAGAGAGAGAGAGAGAGAGAGAGAGAGAGAGAGAGAGAGAGAGAGAGGAGGAGGAGGAAGTAATGAAAGGGAAATAACTTAATGAAAGAATGACTCGACTGGAAGCCCAGGGAAAGTTTGGCTTCTACTCATCATTTTCATGATCACCTCCACCTCTCCCAATCCCTTCACTCTTAGCACCCTCCCCGAGCTCAGTTGTTTCCGTCCAGGCTAGTTAGGGAATTCGGAGTTAAACGTTTTCGGGTGATCTATGGGAGTTGACACGCGCCAGTTAGTATCTGTCTTACATAAACAACAGTTTTAGTTAATAGAAAAAGACAATGTTCAGTTATAGTGAATAGAGTAAGGTATACAGACATTGTTCAGTTATAGTGAATAGAGTAAGGTATACAATGTTAAGTTATAGTGAATATAATAAGGTATACAGACAATGTTAAGTTATAGTGAATAGAGTAAGGTATACAGACAATGTTCAGTATTAGTGAATAAGATAAGGTATAGAGACAATGTTCAGTTATAGTGAAAAGAGGTACGTTTAACAGACGTCTATCAGTGTTGTAAATAGAAGAAGTAAGTAACACAGACGTTGTACTGGCTGTGCTACAATTGTGCAGTATTTTATTTCTTATTAGCACTGTATTATTTCGATGAACAAATAAACACACGGATTAACAAAACACTTGACCTCTGTGAACTAAAACAAAAAAAAAAGGTTTGTACATCCATTGATAACATTACATTTCCATAATCAGTTTAAAGATAACTGTACTAATAGTAAATTGTTAATCCGTTTTAAAATGTTCTGTACGGTAGTACATGTTTAAAATTGTGAAAAACTGTTTTGGTTGGACTGATCCATGAACCTAGCTGACTATACTAAAGTAGGTCAAACACGTTGTTTCATTTAGTTTTTTAAAGTATTTACATCTGTTTATTTGTGTCTTTGCCTTGTGTTATGCTTTATTTGTTGTTTAACTTCTATTATTATAAGACCGATCTAATGTTTCACTGTCTACGTGTGTTTTAACACCCAAACCCTTACACTGTTTATAAGAATGTACACTAAGTACCATATGAATGCATTCTGTAAGTGTATGTGCTGGTTTACCTTTATATGTACGCTAATATATGTTTATGTGAATTGACATCTTCAAATGATCTGTATGTTCTGAGTGCCTATCTACAGTGAGCGCGGTTCTCATGTTTTTGAAGGCAATGTAACTGTTGGGGGTCCTGCCCTATATATACAAGTTTCCTCTTTTATCATTAAGTACTTTACGTAGCATTTCAGTTCAAATACAGAATTTTACGCTTTTTCCAGTGAAAATTCACTTATTTATGTTGTAGGCGAATAAATGATAACCTTTGCCATAAAGTGAAATGAGCTTTCTCAAAAAAAAAAAAAAAAACATTATGAATCCAGCACATTCTGTAAAATAATCCACCTTTCAAGCTAGTCTGTTATTTTATGCTTGGCTGATATTAATGCTAATACATGTAAGATTCTAACGTAATGTTTATTTCAAGTTATTCAAAGACTTCGATAAACAGATACTAAAAAAAAAGCACATTGAACTTTGCGATCCACTTTGAGAAATGTTTTGTATTGCGCGACCCACTTTGAGAAATGTTTTGTTTTGCGCGACCCACTTTGAGAAATGTTTTGTTTTGCGCGACCCACCATGAGAAATGTTTTGTTTTGCGCGACCCACTGCGGTGATTGTTTTATTTTTTGTTTTCGCGACCCACCAGCAAATAATAAACTAAAATAAAAGAATGACATTAAAAGCTTCATTCATTTTGTGCATCGATTTTCGCCTTCTACTTTGTAGATTAACAAACTTTCAGTTTGGTAGCGTAGAGAAATAAAGCTGTAATTATGCATACATAAATTATACATTATAATTTTTTCGCGTCCGTCCTAAAATTCGATTCGTCGTCAACCCACCAATGGTTAGCGAGTCACATTCTTGAGGCAAAAAAACATTTTTAGTTATAAATTAGTTAGTTATAAATTATTTAGTTATAAATTATTTAGTTATATTGAACAGAAATGTGCATCCTCGTCTTGGATAATAAAGATGCGCCATTTAATGCTGTATGTTTTGCGCTAATTCAGAGACTAAAAAAGTCAATTATGCTTATTGACTTATTACTGGATCAAGTTTTATTGCGTATTTTCCCGAGAAGGGCGCATTATAGTTTGCCCAAGGCCGGACATACATTTTTAATCAATAGCAGTGGCGTAGGTGACGATTGTGGTGCCCAGTGACGATTCTGACACACCACACCTTACCCCTACCTCCAAGGCAAAGTAAGAGACACCCGTAGCGGACCATGCCCAGAGCCACTGCCTAATTACGCCACTGACATGAATGGTTTCGACCATGGTCGGAAGATATAAGAGAGACCCCCATAGTATACTTCGTAGGTAGACTGGTCACTTAATAATTTCAAAGTATCCTGGACATGGAACAGTAGCTGAGTTCATGACATTATACAAGGAAACAAAAACTGTTGTCATAATTCAATCTCGAAGATGTAGCATCGTCACTTGATGAGCTCTTTGTGACTGCACTTGAAGAGAGGAACAATTAGGATTGAATCTATCTATCTATCTATCTATCTATCTATCTATCTATCTATCTATCTATCTATCTATCTATCTATCTATCTATCTATCTATCTATCTATCTATCTATCTATCTATCTATCTATCTGCCTGCCTGACTGTCTGTCTGTCTCATATATGTATATATGTCTGCCTGTCTATGAGATAGGGAGAAAGAGGAAGCTTTATGAAATAAGATACATAATCCTAAGTACACACATTTCTGGCCATATTCTGTAGACTAGTGTCAGAATAAATTATCTCGTCACCCAATTATTTGTCCTGCAGCCACCAGACCAGCAATCGACATCATCAGAACGGCCATATTGTCATACCACATTTATGTCAGTTCACACTCGCGAATGCACTTACCACTTGATTGAAAATAAAAGAGACAAATAAATGAAAGAGATTTTAAAAAAAGAAATGAGAGGTTTGTGACTGCAGGAGGACAATAGTTTCTAAATTAAATAACATAACAGATAGGTACGTCATTACAATAGTTTTTAGATTTTTTTCATGAGGGGTTCATAAATTTTGAATGAGGGGTTTAGAATTTTTGAATGAGGGGTTCATAATTTTTAAATGAGGGGTTCATAATTTTTGAATGAGGGGTTCAGAATTTCTGAATGAGGGGTTTATAATTTCTGAATGAGGGGGGTTCATAATTTTTGAATGAGGGGTTTATAATTTCTGAATGAGGGGGGTTCATAATTTTTGAATGAGGGGTTTAGAATTTTTGAATGAGGGGTTTAGAATTTTTGAATGAGGGGTTCATAATTTTTAAATGAGGGGTTCATAATTTTTGAATGAGGGGTTCATAATTTTGAAATGAGGGGTTCATAATTTTTGAATGAGGGGTTCAGAATTTCTGAATGAGGGGGGTTCATAATTTTTGAATGAGGGGTTCAGAATTTCTGAATGAGGGGGGTTCATAATTTTTGAATGAGGGGTTCAGAATTTCTGAATGAGGGGGGTTCATAATTTTTGAATGAGGGGTTTATAATTTCTGAATGAGGGGGGTTCATAATTTTTGAATGAGGGGTTTATAATTTCTGAATGAGGGGGGTTCATAATTTTTGAATGAGGGGTTCAGAATTTCTGAATGATTGGCTAAGATTTAAAAAAAAAACAACAACAATTGATAACTTTCATTCAGTTGTTTTTAATGACTCAGTACAATCGACAATAACAGGGGCTCTCAAAATTGTGCGATTCGCGACACACCAAGAAACCTGTTCGGTTTTCGAGGCCCATATCAAAAGAAAAAAAAAAGATAAAAGGGAGAGAATCTAAAATACATTTTATACATTCTCGAGAAAATTTTTGAAAAAAAAATTCGGTGACCCACTAGTGAGTCTTGACCCACACTTTGAGAGACACTGAACTAGAGTGTTATAGACATAAAAACTGTACATAATTGTCTATCTGACATTTTTGTTGTGCTTTGTTTTAATCGTTGCAACTTAATCAATAGTTATTTTACTTCTACACTCTAATGACAGTGTTCCCCAAACTTTTGACATCCGTGTACCCCCTTATTTATTTTAGTAATACTGTGGACCCCTAGTAAAAACAACAACAACAATAACTTGTTTTTAAGGTCACTTTTCCCCCTCATTTCATTGTTCCCCCCCCCCATTTCATTGTTTCCCCCCTCATTTCATTGTTTCCCCTCATTTTATTGTTTCCCCTCATTTTAGTGTTTCCCTTCATTTCATTGTTTCCCCTCATTTCATTGTTCCCCCCCCTCATTTCATTGTTTCCCTCTTCATTTCATTGTTTCCCCCATTTCATTGTTTCCCCCTTATTTCATTGTTTCCCCCTCATTTCATTGTTTCCCTCATTTCATTGTTTCCCCTTATTTCATTGTTTCCATCATTTCATTGCTTCCTCTTATTTCATTGTCCCCCCCCCCCTCATTTCATTGTTTCCTCTCATTTCATTGTTTCCCCCCTCATTTCATTGTTTCCCTCATTTCATTGTTTCCCATTATTTCATTGTTTCCCCTCATTTCATTGTTTCCCACCATTTTATTGTTTTCCCTCATTTCATTGTTTCCCCTCATTTCATTGTTCCCCCCCCCCCTCATTTAATTGATTCTCCTCATTGCGTTGTTTCCCCTCATTTTATTGTTTCCCCTCATTTCATTTTCCCCTCATTTTATTGTTTCCCCTCTTTTTATTGCTTCCCTCATTTCATTGTTTCCCCTCATTGTGTTGTTTCCCCTCATTTCATTGTTTCCCCTCATTTCATTGTTTCCCCTCATTGTGTTGTTTCCCCTCATTTCATTGTTTCCCCTCATTTCATTGATTCCCCTCATTGCGTTGTTTCCTCTCATTTCATTGTTTTCACTTTAGCAGAGCATATTCTCAGCCCGGTGGAGCGCGTACCCCCCACACCCCCCCCCCTGCTAAACTCTTCGAGTACCCCCTGGGGTAAGCGTACCATTGCTCTATGAGAAGTCTTTTTTATCTACTCTTTAATTACATTAATAAAAAAAATATTTTTTTAGTTATATAAACTTATCATTGCCACAAACTATATACGTTTATATTTTGTGATTATCACTAAGTGTTTATTAAGACATTGAAAACCAAACTTTAGACATATGTCGTCTGTTTATATAAGTGAACAACATAATAGCATAAGTTTAATAGTGTGAGCAGGCCATACACATGTTTTATTACTAAAGCCAGTCTATTTCTTGTTTTCCCCCCACCTAGGTGGCTTCACACGTTTCATAGAACAGGGACCATTGTTCTGACGTCACTGGAGAAGTCTGAAGAAGTATAATGAGCTGGTGAGTCTGAGTGTGTTCCAGTTATGTGTGGCATTTTGAAAACATTTTTGGCTTTTGAGGGAGGGGGGATGTCACAAACACACACACACACACACACACACAAACACACACAACACACACACACAAACACACACACACATACACAGACACATAGACAGACATTTCATTATTCTCCATGAGTTTGTCAGGAAGGTGGTGTATGTGTGAATGTGTGTGTGTGTGTTCTTAACAGTTAACATTGAACATACACTTCGGGCGATACCCAGCGAGTGAGTGAGTGTGAGTGTGTGTGTGTGTGTGTGTGTGTGCGTGTTTGTGCGATAGACTGTACACATCGGTTTGATTATGTATGTGAGAGGGGTGAAACATACACATTCATCAAGGGTTTCGAAACTCTGCATGTTCTACCAAAGTGTAAACTGTTTCCGGTTTGTAGGAGCCCACGGAGAGATTACAAGAAAAAAAAATAATAATAAAAGCTACCACTTTATTTTCATACAATTTTACTTGTTTGAAGCTTTTAGGGCTCTCGTAAAATTAGTTTGTGGCACACATTTGTAGGAATAAAAGAATTATACCAAAATATAAAATAAATAAGTGAATTGGATTGAGAAAATATAGCAATTATGCCAAATATGCTAATTCTAATATGTTTTTTAAGATACCTTCTAAAGTTTCTCTCTCTCTCTCTCACACACACACACATACAAACACACAGGCACGCATAGAACATTCTCTTTTCTTTGCAGACTCTGTCTCATTCACACAGGTATACACAGACAGTGCCTGGAGCAACCTGTTACCCGCACACACACACCCACACACACACAACGTATTCTGCTTATGTTGCTCATACATACACGCACATACGCACACACACACACATGAAATACCGCCCTAAGTAACACTATTTCCTGAAGGTTACCCTGTCCTTCACACAGTTCCAGAACTTTGATATATTTCTTCCAGATAGAGAGAACAACACGTAGATAAGTTGTTGTTAGTTACCCCTCCCCCCTCCATAGTCTCCCCCCCCCTTCCCCCATTAAAACACCCCCCCTACTCCCCTTTTGCCCCCCCTTTTATCGAGGTTACTTGGTTGCACGAGACGGTGGTGAGGGTAGTTAACAGTTAACCCAACGCAGTTGTTACACTCACTGGCGACTGGATGTAACGCCAACTGTGTTGTGGATGAAACCAGTTCATATGAGTGGTGCAGGTTCCCATCTCTGTGTTGGCAATTGACTCACCCTCGTCGTAACACTGTATGATCATAGGGGATATATATTTTTTCATACATAGCTTAGGTAAATATGTGTGGAATTTCGTGTGATTTAGACTTGAACTGATTTACAAAAAATACACAATAATTGTGTACATTATCGTAAACACAGCATGACACACAACGCTTGACTTTCCAGTAGGTACACACTCTAGACCAGCACCTGTAGTGAACTCAAAAAGTCCATTGCATACATATATATTGTAATATACTTGGATCCATAATTTGTTACATGGATACAAATGGTTATACCCTCTGCATCACTGTAGTTAAGGCTAATTATTCCATATCATGCATATGATGCAAGCCTATACATTTACGTTGATATTTGACATTAATAGTTTAGACCAGTGATTCTACTGTCTGTTGTTTACATTTATGTTACTAGACATCAATAGTTTAGACCAGTGATTCTACTGTCTGTTGTTTACATTTATGTTACTAGACATCAATAGTTTTGACCAGTGATTCTACTGTCTGTTGTTTACATTTATGCTGATACTAGACATCCATAGTTTAGACTAGTGATTCCTCTGTATGTTGTAGACATTTACGTTGCTATGAATATACATTTTTTTATTATTTCCCTTTAGATGAAGAAGGCGTGGAACTAGAAATTTATACACAACTTATTATGAGACATGTTTTCAATTCCTCTAAGATTTGTTTATTTCTGCATCATTTTGTAGCATTTTTAAAAAAATCAAAACGAAATGCGCTAACTTATGAAGAAACGTGTCTTGACCCACGCAAATCCTAATTTTTTAAACGCAATTTTTACGACAAACAGTGCAACAATAGTACAAACTATGGATGTCACAGATACATTTAACGAAGATATGACTAGTCAAAGTAAATCAAAAATAAGTTTATCTATCTATCTATCTATCTATCTATCTATCTATCTATCTATCTATCTATCTATCTATCTATTTATCTATCTATCTATCTATCTATCAATCTATCTATCTATCTATCTATCTATCTATCTATCTATCTATCTATCTATCTATCTATCTATCTATCTATCTATCTATCTATCTATCTATCTATCTATCTATTTATCTATCTATCTATCTATCTATCTTATCTATCAATCAATCAATCTATCTATCCATCCATCCATCCATCCATCCATCCATCCATCCATCCATCCATCCATCCATCCATCCATCCATCCATCTATCTATCTATCTATCTATCTATCTATCTATCTATCTATCTATCTATCTATCTATCTATCTATCTATCTATCTATCTATCTATCTATCTATCTATCTATCTATCTATCTATCTATCTATCTATCTATCTATGTCTTCCTAATCTTATCTATGTCTATCTAATCTTATCTATCTATCTGACTGTCTATCTACTGTCAATCTAGCCATGTTTGTCTTCATTTCTATATAGCCGTCTAACAATTAATGCTGTTCAATTACAACCTCCTGAGTGTTTGATGCCCACACTTGGACGTCAGTGATGATAACAATGACATTTCAAACAAGTAGGGAATAAGACTGGAGCCATAGATTAACATTTCATCCAATGTCTGCACCGCTTTCAACATAATGTCTCGTGCGTATTGCAATCTCTGTTACTTTCAACTTTTGTCTGTCTTGCTATCTGTAATGTAGCATTATAAATATAGTAATGGGATAGGCCGTTTATAACAGCATTGTGAGAATATGAGGAATGGCCCAACACCGAAACTATTTGTATTTCAAAAATTTAAAAACAACAGAACTTTAAAGTAATGTCAGCTTCACAACTTTCCCTAAACAAAATGAAACAACCCCCGATCTACCAGACATTTAAACAAAAATCTATATGAGATTGATGTTATTTCATTAACCTGTATCCACATGTGTTTATTTCACCAACATCTGTAATTATATGTGGATATTTTACCCCATCTTTATCCACATGTGGTTATTGCGTTACTAATCCCAATTAACCAAACACGCGTCTGTCTATATGTCTGTCGGTCTTGAGTTCTGAGAGATTCAAAATTTATCCCAGTTTGGAGTAATACGGGTATAATTTACCGGAAGTATGACATCAGACTTGGAAGTGGAGAGTTCGTGGAATGTATGGGTATTACAGGTGTGTAATAATTCACCACAAAACATGTGTATGTGTGTGTGAGCACGTGAGTATATACACATATTTTCTGTATTAAGACAAGTGGATTAAAAGATTTACACACACATAAACAGATTTAGAATACTTTCACAAATCTATGAAATGTGTACTTGCAATTCATTGCAATTAATAAAAGTAAAAACATTTCAAAGATGGTTGAACAGAATAAATGAAAAATAAACAACAACAATTTTTTTTTAATCTTTAACTTTAATTAATTAAGAAATTATTTCATACCCTGTACTAAATTGTTGCATCTTGACAAATTCAGTCGCGAAAAATATAATGTACATTACCTTTCTTATGAAGAAATGACGTTGATTCAGGGCCTACGAAGTCCGTGAAGCACACATTTCTAAATGGGCATCTGACAGGGGATCTAAAACTTTGTTGGGAGGGCTCCCAAGTTGAAATGAAAATTTCTTTAGCAAAATGTGTTGATTCATTCTGTCTTATTTGAAAGTACCTTTAGCAGGATGAGACGTTTATCTCTCATATTATCATAAGTAACACTTATAGGACTGATTTATAAGTGCCCCTCTTTCATCTCCTAGTGACCCCACCATGACTGATAGTGACCCCACCATGGCTGATTGTTACCCCACCATAGCTGATAGTGACCCCAGCATGGCTGATATGTTTTAACCTATTTCATGAAACATCTTGTCAGTTTTCATTAGTTAACATTTGAAAATGTTTATAAATAGACAAGTGACCTAATTCTCATCACGTCCAGGGAGAAGAGTCTGGCCTTACTAGATTCAACACGTATTTGTGTGTGTGTGTTTGTGTGTTTGTTTGTGTGTGTGTTTGTGTGTTTGTTTGTGTGTGTGTCTGTGTGTGTGTTTGTGTGTTGGTTTGTGTGTGGTCTCATCCGTGTGTAATGTGCACAATTCTAGGGTGCACGATACATAACCCGACTGGGAGAGAAATAACATGGTCGCCTTGATAGAAACATTAACGTTTTTTATTATAGTAGTTGGTGACATCATAGTAGTTGGTGACATCATAGTAGTTGGTGACATCATAGTAGTTGGTGGCATCATAGTAGTTGGTGACATCTTAGTTGTTGGTGACATCATAGTAGTTGGTGGCATCATAGTAGTTGGTGGCATCATAGTAGTTGGTGGCATCATAGTCTGTCTGTCTGTCTGTCTATTTGTCTCTCTGACTATCTATCTATCTATCTATCTATCTATCTATCTATCTATCTATCTATCTATCTATCTATCTATCTATCTATCTATCTATCTATCTATCTATCTATCTATCTATCTATCTATCTATCTATCTATCTATCTATCTATCTATCTATGTCTGACTGTCTATCTATCTATGTCTGTCTGTCTTTTTGTCTGTCTGACAGTCTATCTATGTCTGTCTTTTTGTCTGTCTGACAGTCTATCTATGTCTGTCTGTCTTTTTGTCTGTCTGACAGTCTATCTATGTCTGTCTTTTTGTCTGTCGACAGTCTATCTATGTCTGACTGTCTATCTATCTATGTCTGTCTGTCTTTTTGTCTGTCTGACAGTCTATCTATGTCTGTCTGTCTGACAGTCTATCTATGTCTGACAGTCTATCTATGTCTGACAGTCTATCTATGTCTGACTGTCTATCTATGTCTGTCTGTCTTTTTGTCTCTCTGACAGTCTATCTATGTCTGACAGTCTATCTATGTCTGACTGGCTATCTATGTCTGACTGTCTATCTATGTCTGTCTGTCTTTCAATGTCTGACTGTCTATCTATGTCTGTCTTTTTGTCTGTCTGACAGTCTATCTATGTCTGTCTGTCTTTTTGTCTGTCTGACTGTCTATCTATGTCTGACTGTTTATCTATGTCTGACTGTCTATCATGATGACATCATAGTAGTTGGTGGTTGTTGGGTTTTCTTTAGTGAACATTTTAAGACAGACAGGTGTCAGGATTTCTGAAAACTAGAACGACGGGACCTCTTTTCCCCCCACCTAAATCTACCAAATAGATAAATGAATCTAAGGGCCCTTGACAAGATCCCCCCCCCATCTCTTCTGCTCTGGTCCATGATAGCACTGGAGGCCAGCATGAAAAGCTAAAAAAATTGGGCTATGGGAAATGGGGATTATTCGGTTATTTGTTAAACAAAAAAAAAATTAAACCAATTTAGATGGATTCGATCCCTCTTTTTTTAGGTGATACCTATGGTTTGAATGATATATAACACCTGCTCTGGAGAAATATAGATGCCATAGTAATAATTATGAGAATGAACAATCTTTTACAGATAATTATATAGGAAACAAAAAATTGAAAAGATTTCTAAAGATTCATTAAATATATCACAGTAGTGTCATTTTATTTGTTGTGGAAAATTTTCCAATCCACTTTTTAAAATTATTTCCATTTCAGAATATAGTTCATCCTTTCCGATCAACTGAATTATACAAACAAATAAAAATAATGATTTTTATAATAAAAACCTAAAACATCACGTTTGAGTGAAACTGTTTTTAAAGACCGATGAAAGAATGATTTGAGATGTATGCATCACTCTCTTAGGTAGACACACATATACACAGACGTACATATATATCCACAGACATACAAACTTATACACATAGACATACACACATAAACATACACACATTTATACAGACACACATACATATCCACAGACATACAGACATACACACATAGACATAAACACACATATACACAGACATACACACATTTACACAGATATACATACATATCCAAAGACATACACACAGATATACACACATGTACACAGACAGACATACATACACAGTCATAGACATACAGATATATACATCTAGACATAACACATCGACAAACATACATACATTTACACAGACATTCAGACATATACACAGACATTCAGACATCTACATCTAGACATACACACATCGACATACACACATCGACATACACACATATTCATACACGTACATACATATACACAGAATACAGACATACACACATCGAACGGTAAATTCACGTCAACAAAAATACAAGTAAACATAGCCTCACTAGCCAGGTAAAGAAAACGCCACTATTAAGAAAGCTTTTGAGTAATTATTGCCAGTTGTCATTTTTCAAAAAGTAGGATTACATAAGAAAAATTATATCTGGAAACTCATAATACAATAACTCATTTTTCACATTTTAACATTGAAATATAAAACTAGCAGTAAGTATAAAATCATTTTCATTCTAACAATATCATAACGAATTATCTCGTTAAAAAAAAACTATTAAAAAAAAATACAGCCTGTTGTATTTTGCAGTTTAAATAATATTTTACAATTAAAAAAATAGCTCAAGGGAAAATTAAACTGAGCATTCCGAAACTAATTTCAATAACAATTTGTACAAATTTTGTTCTTCTCTAGCTATCTTCACATTCAGATTTTCTGGCACTTCGCCACTCGAGAGACCACTACAGGAGATATCACCTATAGAATCATAATAACTACATTGGTTAAGAGTTATCAATAATTGCCAAACGACAAGCATGTAATAATGATATCTTCGGCTGAACGCGTCATCCATGCCGAGGATGTAAAATATAATCTAAGACTACATTTGCTTTCAGTTCTTTTTTTTTTTCAAATTTTAGACAAACATAAATATCATATCCGATTACTTCTTAAACTTAGGCCAGTAAATTCAAACAAATATATGGAAATCGTCAACAAGGTTCTTTCAAATTTTCCGACGGCAACTTACATTGGCTGGGGGCAACATAACATAATATACCTGATGTATATGAAACATGTTTTTGTTCCTTTGAACTATGTGGATACATGCGGGGTAAATATAAAAATTTAGCTTGTATACATACAATTAAATTATGTGTTATATTTACGTAACTTTATCTCTGCATTTATAACTACACTTGTATGTATTGTCAATTTCTCATTTATAACTACACTTGTATGTATTGTCAATTTGTCTTAGCAGAATTTACGTAGCTTTATCTCTGCATTTATAACTACACTTGTATGTATTGTCAATTTGTCATTTATAGCTACACTTGTATGTATTGTCAATTTCTCATTTATAACTACACTTGTATGTATTGTCAATTTGTCTTAGCAGAATTTACGTAGCTTTATCTCTGCATTTATAACTACACTTGTATGTATTGTCAATTTGTCATTTATAGCTACACTTGTATGTATTGTCAATTTCTCATTTATAACTACACTTGTATGTATTGTCAATTTGTCTTAGCAGAATTTACGTAGCTTTATCTCTGCATTTATAACTACACTTGTATGTATTGTCAATTTGTCATTTATAGCTACACTTGTATGTATTGTCAATTTCTCATTTATAACTACACTTGTATGTATTGTCAATTTGTCTTAGCAGAATTTACGTAGCTTTATCTCTGCATTTATAACTACACTTGTATGTATTGTCAATTTGTCTTAGCAGAATTTACGTAGCTTTATCCCTGCATTTATAACTACACTTGTATGTATTGTCAATTTGTCTTAACATAATTTATGTAGCTTTATCTCTACATTTATATCTACACTTGTATGTATTGTAAATTTGTCTTAACAGAATTTATCCTTAAAAAGTCAACTTCCATTAGACAAGCAGTATGTTAGTTCTGGCGCTTCGTATATTGAAAAAAGTCTGATACTGAAAGTTTTACTTTTCATCAGAATTAAACTCTATGTGAAATACATTATAGCTTTCATTTACTGAACTTTTTTTTTTCTTAATGAGATCCCATTTTTTCCTCTCGATGTAATCCATCCAGATATTGGTGAGTCTATCCAGTAACGTTGTCCATTCACACCCTCCACTCTATCTATCCTGTTTAATTACTTCCTGAAAATACAATAATCCTTTCGACATATTCTCTCCCATCTTTCACCCTACCCTTCCCCCAAACAACAGGCTCGTCAGTCTCTTCTATCTGGCTCACCACTCCACCATTACCAGTCTATTCTATCCCCAGTCTCTCACCACCACCCACACAAGTCTTTTCTTTCCCCAGACTTTCACTACCTCACCCCCCCCACCCCGACAAGTCGATTCTATCCCCAGTCGATCACCACCACCAGTCTATTGCATCCACAGTCTCTCACCATCACCAGTCTATTCTGTCCCCATCTTCTAACCACGACAAGTCTATTCTGTCCCCATCCTCTCACCACCACAAGTCTATTCTGTCCCCATCCTCTCACCACCACCAGTCTATTCTGTCCTCATCCTCTCATCACCACCAGTCTATTCTGTCCTCATCCTCTCACCACCACAAGTCTATTCTGTCCTCATCCTCTCACCACCACAAGTCTATTCTGTCCCCATCCTCTCACCACCACCAGTCTATTCTGTCCTCATCCTCTCATCACCACCAGTCTATTCTGTCCTCATCCTCTCACCACCACCAGTCTATTCTGTCCTCATCCTCTCATCACCACCAGTCTATTCTGTCCCCATCCTCTCACCACCACCAGTCTATTCTGTCCTCATCCTCTCATCACCACCAGTCTATTCTGTCCTCATCCTCTCACCACCACCAGTCTATTCTGTCCCCATCCTCTCACCACCACAAGTCTATTCTGTCCCCAGCCTCTTACCACCACCAGTCTGTTCTCTCACCACGACAAGTCTATTCTCTCACCACGACAAGTCTATTCTATCCCCAGTTGCTCACCACTCCACTAGGGTAGAAATCTACAGTCTCTCACCCCCACCCACACACGTCTTTTCTTTCCCCAGTGTTTCACCAACCCACCCCACCCCCTTCCCCCACCCCGACAAGTCGATTCTATCCTCGAGCCTCTGACCCACCCACCCACATATCAAACTGACTTATTTCCATTCAGGTCTTTCACAACGTTTGTTCCTCGATATAGCCACACAGCCGACTTGAAGAATGTGGGTGTTATTCCACTCACGTATCGATTCAAAGTGCTCACTCTGGCCTGATGCCCCATCAATGTCACGCTCATGATGAACTGGAAGCCAGGGTCCCTTCACTGGCACTGTCCACTTTCGTTTGGAGATTAAAATATAAACAACAAAGATTCAGGGAACATAGCCACAATGACATTTTGGAACTGTTAAACTACACTGTGTTGAGGAAATGTCGTATTATATTTTCTCTTCTAGCTTTACCCTGCAAAACCTTTGCATAGAGTTATATCCCCTTAGGCTTGATCGGTAGGCTAGGTTATTTTTTGGTTTCGGGCAGATCCGATTTTTTTCATGATTGTATTTTAAACTGGAATACTGTTGTATTAATTCTTTACTTTCGATTTAACGCAGAACCCAAAATCGCTATTATTATATTAGACTAGCTGTACCCTGCAAAATATTTGCATAGAGTTATATCCCCTTAGGTTTGATCGGTAGGCTAGGGTTATTTTTGGTTTCGGGCAGATCCAATTTTTTTCATGATTGTATTTTAAACTGGAATACTGTTGTATTAATTCTTTACTTTCGCTTTAACGCAGAACCCAAATCGCTATTATTATATTAGATCAGACCGGAATAGCAACCAAATCTGTTCTGCCTTTCTATTGTTTCCTTTCTTCGCCAATCTGTTCTTTCCATGATAATTTCCATTATCTATTTTCCTCATACCATTCAACTTCATTTCTTCAGTTTTCTTGTTTCTCACATTTTCTTCTGCTTTTTCTCTCACTCACTTATATTATGGCAATCATTTATACATAACATTTACAAAAATATGGTAGTGCGATTATGGTACAATTTTCTGAACCTCTCGGATTTAAAAGCAATATGGAGATCTCTGCCCTCCCTAAGAAATCTATAAAAATGTTATAACTAAGATTTATATTATATGGAAATATATTTTAATGAGACTGCCTGACTCATGTAATAAATCAATTCTAAATTTGCTGTCAAATAGTGCTGCCTAATTTATGTAGCACATAATATAACGTATAAGGTCATTTAAACATTCACAAAATTTAAAATTACCAAAGTGAAGTGTAAAACTGTTTGTATAAAACTAAACATTATTGAAAGCGGTTAGTTATTTGATACATCAAGGAAAAAATCTCCAAGTGATAGCAGGTAGCAGTAATGAAGTAGTGAATGAATATTCTGGGACACAGGCAGCCGATGAGACATTTTAGCTTGATGAGTTTGTGTGCCAGTGTAGGGAGGGGGAGGGGGTGGGGGAGGAGTCGGAGGATGACGACGAAGAAGTGGAAAGGAGTCAGGGTGACCACAGTGGAGAATTAATCCCAGACTGGTTCGACCTCTTTAACCCAACATGTGTGACTTGCGTGTGGCAGAATAATAACACGGTATTCCAGGCACCGAGAGGGGGTTTAAGGTGGTCCATGGGGCATTAAAGGTTTCTGCTACTTGTTTTTTCTATCTTTTTTATTTTTTAAGCTACACTAGCCATTTTTGGCACATGCATACAGCATACCAATTAATGAACAAAGGAAAAAAAAATATAAAAAAATTTATTTTAAAATGTATTTTGTGACTTTTTTGGGTAAAAAATTGTAATTTTAAGACATATTTTCAAAAATTTTCAAAGAACCAATTTTTAAAATCTATTGTAGATATCATAAAATAACTTTGCACAAATGTTAATGAGTGTGTTTCAAACAACCGTGCAATTTTTTTTTTTTTGAAAATATTAAATAAATTTTTTAAATATTTTTCTTATTTCTTTGTTCATTAATTGGTATGTTGTATGCATGTGCCAAAAATGGCTAGTGAAGCTTAAAAAATAAAAAAAAGATAGAAAAAACAACCATCAGAAACCTTAAATGCCCCATGGACCACCTTAAAGGAAGAAGCAGACGACAGAACTAGAATCAGTATATTTCCCCTCTCAAGGGCAATACATGGTGTAGGTCAACGTATTAGAAACGTTTCTAGGGTCACGTTCTGCTTCAATTCCCGTGTAACGCCGGGTGCACTGCTCATTACTAATGACCTGACAGAGAGCCATGCACACATTCCAGGTTGACGGTCACAATTTGACCTCTCAGCAGCATGCGCGCATATACATCATCCTCTCTCTCCCCCACTTCCAACACCCCGCTACATCTTCAATGCTCACTCTGTGGACACATTATATATGCCCCCTCCCCCCAGGGAAGTGGCGTGAATGTTGCCGGTCCTAGTCATATTTATAGAATATGCTATATAATGGTACTGTGTTTATTGAATATAGTTAGCAGAATCAATAATTCATAATAAAATGACTACAAGTTTAATTAGTATATCTTTCATTTATATATACACCGTATATGTTGTTAGTCTAATAATTTATACAAATGCAGTCGATTCCGCTTAATTGGGACACATCGGAACCGAGGCTTTTTGTCCCAATTAAGCGGCTGTCCCAATTAAACATACAAATTTACTATTGGCTTCTTGGTTTGGTTTCTTTGAGATTTGTCCCAAATAAGCGTCTGTCCCACTTAAGCGGTATACCAACTAAGCGGAATCCACTGTATATAAATGTATATTCGTTTGTGCTTTGTATAGCCTATAGCATAAAAAAACATCAATACATTTTGCTCTAAGAGTTTTGACCGGCAACACTCACGCTTAGTCCCTTGCCCCACTCTCCTCCCCCATTCTTTCTTCTTATTGACGTGTGTTTGTTGATTGGTTACATTCTACAAACAAAACAAAATGTCGGAATGAAGAAACTTGGACGATGTTCATAAATGACATTTTTTTTTTTGGTCTATCATAAAAGTAGGTCTGGACTGACCACTGTCCGTACTAGATGACATGTTTAAACAGCAATAGATCTCCATGGGGTGGGGGGACTACATCCACAAGTGTTGCAAACATGTAATACTAATGAAATCTTTGGCTGAATGCATTAGCCATGTTGCTGAAGTAAAATGTTAAATATAAAAGATTAAATGTTTTTTTTTCCTTCTTTTTTTTTTGTAATTTTAGACAAACATAAATATCATATCCGGTAATTTCTTAAACTTACGGCCAGTAAATGATAAAAAATATATGAGTTGCCAGCAAGGTTCAATTAGGTTTTTTTTGTCCAAAGGCAACTTACATTGGCTGGGCTCAACAAATCAGAATTTACTTAATAAAACATGTGTTTGTGTTGAGTTGAAATGTGTCTGTTGAATTGCGATTTGTGTGTTGAGTTGAAATGTGTGTGTTGAGTTGAAATGTGTGTGTTGAGTATAAATGTGTGTGTTGAGTTGAAATGTGTGTGTGTTGAGTTGAAATGTGTGTATTTAGTTTAAATGCGTGTGTTGAGTATAAATGTGTGTGTTGAGTTGAAATGTGTGTGTTGAGTTGAAATGTGTGTTGAGTTGAAATGTTTGTGTTGAGTTGAAATGTGTGTTGAGTTGAAATGTGTGTGTTGAGTTGAAATGTGTGTTGAGTTGAAATGTTTGTATTGAGTTGAAATGTGTGTATTCACGCGCACAGCTTTAGAGGAAACACTGGTCGCCAATTTAATAAATGGAGAAATTTAGCTTGCTTACATACATCTAAATTATTCTAAATTGTCTGTTATATTTACGTAATTTTACACCTGCATTCATTACTACACTCGTCGTCTCTATTGTATTATCAATAGGTCTTAACGAGATTCTTCATTTCATCTCAAAACTCCCAAGCGGTATAATAAACTAGTTTTTAGCTTTTTATTCTCTATGATGATGTTTTAATCATTCTATGGACCGTTTACTTATTACGTTACCGTCGT
>JAGDYQ010000028.1:7584322-7614322 GCA_021962125.1 Bulinus truncatus
ATTCAGGGCCCGGGCGCGAGTTGGTAAGCCCGTCGTTAAAAATCTGTGGCTTCATATATTTACTCGCTTATCACACAAGCTCATCTCTAGCCGCTGGTCATCACTCATCGACAAAAATATCGATACAGTAAATCAATAACACAATGTTTTATAACACATTGAATAAATATGTACAATTAATTATTCAACTAAAACGTAGAAACACAAAAAATTGAAATCACTTTAAGTGTGTAACAGAGAAAAAAGAGTTATTTTGTCTTCAGATCAGTTGATTTGTAACATTCGCACTTTTGACGTATTTGTACTTTTGAAACACGCGTTTCCCCCTTTGTGTGTGTGTGTCAAGGATGTTTGTGATAACATGGGTGACACATTATAGACATAGCTTTGATCTTGACCTTTAGTCGGCTGTTGATGGCACACACTTGTTAAAGTGTGTCGACGTGATGTACACACGTATGAATCAGTTTAATGTGTGTCGACTGATGTACACACGTATGAATCAGTTTAATGTGTGTCGACTGATGTACACACGTATGAATCAGTTTAATGTGTGTGTCGACGTGATGTACACACGTGTGAATCAGTTTAATGTGTGTGTCGACGTGATGTACACACGTGTGAATCAGTTTAATGTGTGTGTCGACGTGATGTACACACGTGTGAATCAGTTTAATGTGTGTGTCGACGTGATGTACACACGTGTGAATCAGTTTGCTGCTTTTAACTTGAACATCAGTCTAGCCGAGCTTTTTATATGTGTCAGTGTATTTCTTAAGTATAACAATGGGCACCAATGTACTACGCAGATAAAAAAATAAACAACCTTTCTTTACCAACGTGATCTCAAACTGCTCACATTCCCCCTCCCCCATTACCCTTAACCCTAACTCACCCTCCCCCCACTTCTCAGCCGATCTTGCACGAGCACATTAATTCCTCCGCCTCTAGACCCCCCCCCCACCCCCACAATCCCCAACACCTCCCATCTCCATCCCAACCAGAAGCGTTGCACTGACCTCTCACTGACCTCCCCCCCGTCGATATGACGTGATCGTTTTGTTAGACGTCTGAGCCACTTTTTTTTAAATATCACACGGGGTTTAAAAATAAACTAACAACTATACAAGTACAAGACTTCAGCCAGAACTTGGAGAGTGATCTATTTCTCGATATTGAGTTTGTATGACGCGCTGGCGTGTAACTTCTTCAACAAATTATTGTGCAACGTCTAAATGCCGAAATTTCTTCTCTGTCTGTTGTACATTTTGTATTATCTGAGCCGACCGCTTATAGGTTTATGGGAGAAACATAATTCTAGAGATGTTGGACGGGGGGAGGAATAGAATTCTAGAGATGTTGGGCGGGGGGAGGAATAGAATTCTAGAGATGTTGGGCGGGGGGAGGAATAGAATTATAGAGATGTTGGGCGGGGGGAGGAATAGAATTCTAGAGATGTTGGGCGGGGGGGGGGAGGAATAGAATTCTAGAGATGTTGGGCGGGGGGAGGAATAGAATTATAGAGATGATTGGGGGGAGGAATAGAATTCTAGAGATGTTGGGCGGGGGGAGGAATAGAATTATAGAGATGATTGGGGGGGAGGAATAGAATTCTAGAGGTGTTGGGCGGGGGAGGAATAGAATTATAGAGATGTTGGGCGGGGGGGAGGAATAGAATTCTAGAGATGTTGGGCGGGGGGAGGAATAGAATTCTAGAGATGTTGGGCGGGGGGAGGAATAGAATTCTAGAGATGTTGGGCGGGGGAGGAATAGAATTCTAGAGATGTTGGGCGGGGGAGGAATAGAATTCTAGAGATGTTGGGCGGGGGGAGGAATAGAATTCTAGAGATGTTGGGCGGGGGAGGAATAGAATTCTAGAGATGTTGGGCGGGGGGAGGAATAGAATTCTAGAGATGTTGGGCGGGGGAGGAATAGAATTCTAGAGATGTTGGGCGGGGGGAGGAATAGAATTATAGAGATGATTGGGGGGGGAGGAATAGAATTCTAGAGATGTTGGGCGGGGGAGGAATAGAATTATGGAGATGTTGGGCGGGGGAGGAATAGAATTATAGAGATGATTGGGGGGAATAGAATTCTAGAGATGTTGGGCGGGGGGAGGAATAGAATTATAGAGATGATTGGGGGGGAGGAATAGAATTCTAGAGATGTTGGGCGGGGGGAGGAATAGAATTCTAGAGGTGTTGGGCGGGGGGAGGAATAGAATTATAGAGATGATTGGGGGGGGGGAGGAATAGAATACTAGAGATGTTGGGCGGGGGGAGGAATAGAATTATAGAGATGATTGGGGGGGGAGGAATAGAATACTAGAGATGTTGGGCGGGGGGAGGAATAGAATTATAGAGATGATTTGGGGGGAGGAATAGAATACTAGAGATGTTGGGCGGGGGAGGAATAGAATTATAGAGATGATTGGGGGGGGGAGGAATAGAATACTAGAGATGTTGGGCGGGGGAGGAATAGAATTTTAGAGATGTTGGGCGGGGGGAGGAATAGAATTATAGAGATGATTGGGGGGGGAGGAATAGAATTCTAGAGATGTTGGGCGGGGGGAGGAATAGAATTATAGAGATGATTGGGGGGAGGAATAGAATACTAGAGATGTTGGGCGGGGGAGGAATAGAATTTTAGAGATGTTGGGCGGGGGGAGGAATAGAATTCTAGAGATGTTGGGCGGGGGAGGAATAGAATTCTAGAGGTGTTGGGCGGGGGAGGAATAGAATTATAGAGATGATTGGGGGGAGGAATAGAATTCTAGAGATGTTGGGCGGGGGGAGGAATAGAATTCTAGAGGTGTTGGGCGGGGGAGGAATAGAATTATAGAGATGATTGGGGGGGAGGAATAGAATTATAGAGATGATTGGGGGGGAGGAATAGAATTCTAGAGATGTTGGGCGGGGGGAGGAATAGAATTATGGAGATGTTGGGCGGGGGGAGGAATAGAATTATGGAGATGTTGGGCGGGGGAGGAATAGAATTATAGAGATGATTGGGGGGGGGAATAGAATTCTAGAGATGTTGGGCGGGGGAGGAATAGAATTATAGAGATGATTGGGGGGGGGGGAGGAATAGAATTCTAGAGATGTTGGGCGGGGGGGAGGAATAAAATTATAGAGATGATTGGGGGGGAGGAATAGAATACTAGAGATGTTGGGCGGGGGGAGGAATAGAATTATAGAGATGATTGGGGGGGAGGAATAGAATACTAGAGATGTTGGGCGGGGGGAGGAATAGAATTCTAGAGATGTTGGGCGGGGGGAGGAATAGAATTATAGAGATGATTGGGGGGAGGAATAGAATTCTAGAGATGTTGGGCGGGGGGAGGAATAGAATTTTAGAGATGTTGGGCGGGGGGAGGAATAGAATACTAGAGATGTTGGGCGGGGGGAGGAATAGAATTTTAGAGATGTTGGGCGGGGGGAGGAATAGAATTATAGAGATGATTGGGGGGAGGAATAGAATTCTAGAGATGTTGGGCGGGGGGAGGAATAGAATTATAGAGATGATTGGGGGGGAGGAATAGAATTATAGAGATGTTGGGCGGGGGAGGAATAGAATTTTAGAGATGTTGGGCGGGGGGAGGAATAGAATTCTAGAGATGTTGGGCGGGGGGAGGAATAGAATTCTAGAGATGTTGGGCGGGGGGGAGGAATAGAATTCTAGAGGTGTTGGGCGGGGGAGGAATAGAATTATAGAGATGATTGGGGGGGAGGAATAGAATTCTAGAGATGTTGGGCGGGGGGGAGGAATAGAATTATAGAGATGATTGGGGGGGGGAGGAATAGAATTATAGAGATGTTGGGCGGGGGGAGGAATAGAATTATAGAGATGATTGGGGGGAGGAATAGAATTCTAGAGATGTTGGGCGGGGGGAGGAATAGAATTATAGAGATGTTGGGCGGGGGGAGGAATAGAATTATAGAGATGTTGGGCGGGGGGAGGAATAGAATTCTAGAGATGTTGGGCGGGGGGAGGAATAGAATTCTAGAGGTGTTGGGCGGGGGGAGGAATAGAATTATAGAGATGATTGGGGGGGGAGGAATAGAATTCTAGAGATGTTGGGCGGGGGGAGGAATAGAATTATAGAGATGATTGGGGGGGGAGGAATAGAATTATAGAGATGTTGGGCGGGGGGAGGAATAGAATTATAGAGATGATTGGGGGGGGAGGAATAGAATTCTAGAGATGTTGGGCGGGGGGAGGAATAGAATTATAGAGATGATTGGGGGGGGGAGGAATAGAATTCTAGAGATGTTGGGCGGGGGGAGGAATAGAATTTTAGAGATGTTGGGCGGGGGGAGGAATAGAATTCTAGAGATGTTGGGCGGGGGGAGGAATAGAATTATAGAGATGTTGGGGGGTTCTAGACCTCTATATCATCAGATTAAATAGGAATTAGTAGAGGGTGGGGTGGGGTGGGGCACTTAAACTGTGGGGCTCTAGACAGTGGTAAATTCTTAACAAAAGTGATTCATATTTCAATGTCTCCGTACACAAATGTCGCAGTGAACTCTCATTTTATTTCTAAATTTTACACCAGAACAAAAGCGTTCAGTGGTTGCTACCGCTGCATGGCTAATGAATTTTAAGGCCACGCCGTTGAGTAAATTGGATCACAAAAGCGGCTTTGTAATTTATGTATTTATCTCCATGGTTGGTGGAAGTTGTTTTTTGATATGCTGCACACGTAAAACGGTTACATCGTTACATTGTTACATCGTCACATCGTTACATCGTCACATCGTCACATCGTCACATCGTCACATCGTTACATCGTCACATCGTCACATCGTTACATCGATACATCGTCACATCGTTACAACGTCACATCGTTACATCGTTACATCGTCACATCTTTACATCGTCACATCGTTACATCGTCACATCGTTACATCGTCACATCGTCACATCGTTACATCGTCACATCGTTACATCGTCACATCACATCGTTACATCGTCACATCGTTACATCGTCACATCGTTACATCGTCACATCGTTACATCGTCACATCGTCACATCGTTACATCGTCACATCGTTACATCGTTACACATTATGTCAGCTCTTGAACTACTAACAGCCTTGTGGAGAAACGTTGCATCTGAAAATAATTAAAGCCGATGTATTTCTTCACTCTGTCATTGTGAAATACATGTATAGTGTACACGACTGACACATACATTATACTGTACTTACAACTGACACATACATATGCTGTAGCTATACATGACACACACACACGCACACACACATATGTACACATTTGACCCCAAATATGAAGCTGACTAGACCCGGGGTTGGCAAACGCTTTGTATTCGCCGGCTTCATTTTTGTCTTTTGAATTAGACAGAATGGCCGGACCATGAGGAGTTGTGGGTGTTCGAATGAAATGGCGAAAATTAAATGTTAACGTCGTAACTTGAAAGATTTCACGGTGAGGACCGGATAAAACAGTTAACTTTTCCGCATTTGGCCCGTGGGCCGTCGCTTGCCCACCCTGGATAAAACAACTAAGTCCGGTCTTGTTTCATAGCCACCGTTTTCTTTATCGCGATCTTTGTAATAAAAACAAACTTACATTTGAAAGAGTAAACAAAAAAAAAAGTAAATTAACGTCTTTTCATTTTCGAGTTTATGTCAACATTCTAATTTTTTCTTTTGTTCGGGTTTAAAAATTCTATGATAGTTTGACGTAGTACCAGAAATAATGGGTATTAAAAAACTACAAACAGAAAAAAAACTTGAGATGACAAGAAAGCATCAAATATACTGAGATGTAATATGGCCACATAATTTATCTTTCGTGCAGTCGTCACATGTTTATACATTTTCAACAGAAAGGAAAAAATGTTCAAAAGCCATTTGATTACCTTTGAGAACAGTTTTTGTTTTATGAAAACCTGAACAGAGTTCTTTAATGCATGGATTGCTTTCTTGTATCAATTGTTATGAAATGTAATGTTAAAATTTTAAAGTATATGTAAAATAAAAATGATAAAGAAGCAAAGACCTTTTCAGAATTTGGTTGACCGATAATTGAATTAATCAAGAGATAAGTCAACATGAATATAAATAAAGATACAAAAGACATTTTATTTTGTTCTGTCTTCCGTTAATCAGACTCAGACTGGATGTGGCCACGAAAGACAGACTTTTTTGTTTGTTCTATCAACGATTAATCAGACAGGATGTGGTTTACTACAGAACAAATCACGTGACATCGATCTGTGACTCACCTGGCTGGATGGAGGTCATTGGTTCCATTATTACATTTCACCCCCCCCCCGCCTTCAGTCCTACACGGGCATGTCAAATTGTGGGAGGGGGGTGGGGTGGGGGAGTGCTGTTCATCGCTAATGGCTCGACGGCCTAATGACAATATCTGTAACTGATATCTGCTGGCCATGAAGGCCTAATGACAATATCTGTAACTGATATCTGCTGGCCATGAAGGCCTAATGACAATATCTGTAACTGATATCTGCTGGCCATGAAGGCCTAATGACAATATCTGTAACTGATTATCTGCTAGCCATGAAGGCCTAATGACAATATCTGTAACTGATATCTGCTGGCCATGAAGGCCTAATGACAATATCTGTAACTGATTATCTGCTAGCCATGAAGGCCTAATGACAATATCTGTAACTGATATCTGCTGGCCATGAAGGCCTAATGACAATATCTGTAACTGATTATCTGCTAGCCATGAAGGCCTAATGACAATATCTGTAACTGATATCTGCTGGCCATGAAGGCCTAATGACAATATCTGTAACTGATTATCTGCTAGCCATGAAGGCCTAATGACAATATCTGTAACTGATTATCTGCTAGCCATGAAGGCCTAATGACAATATCTGTAACTGATATCTGCTGGCCATGAAGGCCTAATGACAATATCTGTAACTGATTATCTGCTAGCCATGAAGGCCTAATGACAATATCTGTAACTGATTATCTGCTAGCCATGAAGGCCTAATGACAATATCTGTAACTGATTATCTGCTAGCCATGAAGGCCTAATGACAATATCTGTAACTGATATCTGCTGGCCAGTGAAGGCCTAATGACAATATCTGTAATTGATTATCTGCTAGCCATGAAGGCCTAATGACAATATCTGTAACTGATTATCTGCTGGCCAGTGAAGGCCTAATGACAATATCTGTAATTGATTATCTGCTAGCCAGTGAAGGCCTAATGACAATATCTGTAACTGATATCTGCTGGCCAGTGAAGGCCTAATGACAATATCTGTAATTGATTATCTGCTAGCCAGTGAAGGCCTAATGACAATATCTGTAACTGATATCTGCTGGCCAGTGAAGGCCTAATGACAATATCTGTAATTGATTATCTGCTAGCCAGTGAAGGCCGAATGACAATATCTGTAACTGATATCTGCTGGCCAGTGAAGGCCTAATGACAATATCTGTAATTGATTATCTGCTAGCCAGTGAAGGCCTTGTGACAATATCTGTAACTGATTATCTGCTGGCTAGTGAAGGCCTAATGACAATATCTGTAACTGATTATCTGCTAGCCAGTGAAGGCCTAATGACAATATCTGTAACTGATATCTGCTGGCCAGTGAAGGCCTAATGACAATATCTGTAATTGATTATCTGCTAGCCAGTGAAGGCCTAATGACAATATCTGTAACTGATTATCTGCTGGCTAGTGAAGGCCTAATGACAATATCTGTAACTGATTATCTGCTAGCCAGTGAAGGCCTAATGACAATATCTGTAACTGATATCTGCTGGCCAGTGAAGGCCTAATGACAATATCTGTAACTGATTATCTGCTAGCCAGTGAAGGCCTAATGACAATATCTGTATTTGATTATCTTCTGGCCAGTGAAGGCCTAAAGACAATATCTATATTTGATTATCTACTGGCCAATGAAGGCCTAATGACAATATCTGTATTTGATTATCTGCTGGCTAGTGAAGGCCTAATGACAATATCTGTAACTGATTATCTGCTAGCCAGTGAAGGCCTAATGACAATATCTGTAACTGATATCTGCTGGCCAGTGAAGGCCTAATGACAATATCTGTAACTGATTATCTGCTGGCCAGTAAAGGCCTAATGACAATATCTGTAAGTGATATCTGCTGGCCAGTGAAGGCCTAATGACAATATCTGTATTTGATTATCTTCTGGCCAGTGAAGGCCTAAAGACAATATCTGTATTTGATTATCTTCTGGCCAGTGAAGGCCTAAAGACAATATCTATATTTGATTATCTGCTGGCCAGTGAAGGCCTAATGACAATATCTGTAACTGATTATCTGCTGGCCAGTAAAGGGCTAATGACAATATCTGTAATTGATTATGGCTTTTATTATATCTACATCGAAGTTAGCCTCCTTACAAATGGTTTGTAGACTATTTAGCCAGCAATACATTACTAATAATCTTTCATCGATTATAATGCACAGGCAGATGCAATGATTGCAAGAACAAACAAAAAAACTCCATGTTGGAAGGGAATGTGTGTGTGTGTGTGGGGGGGGGGAGTATAATGTGTTGCTAAGTACATGAATACTGAAATATTGCATCGTGTTGGCAACATTCAAATACAGGCCTGTATCTATCTATCTATCTATCTATCTATCTATCTATCTATCTATCTATCTATCTATCTATCTATCTATCTATCTATCTATCTATCTATCTATCTATCTATCTATCTATCTATCTATCTATCTATCTGTGTCTTCTGTCTGTGTCTGTCTATATGTCTAATCTCTCTCTTTCTCTCTCTCTCTCTCTCTCTCTCACTTACCATTCTGGATTGTCAATTAACGGCGACCTTGTGTTTTACTTGAGTCACGTGATATCGATAGTTCTGACCACCGTCTACCCCTGCCCCCTCCCCCAACCCTCTCTTATTTTTGATCGACTTTTGTCTGTTGACTACGATTCATTTCGTTCTTCTCTTTTCTGCGGGTCACAATCTTCTAAACAGTGTATGGATGTTTTCCAAATCTTTTCTTCTCCTCCCCCCCCCCACCCACAGACTCTCTTGGTATCGATTTGTTTTTTTTTTTTTAACTCCCTGGTACTGTCATCGAATCCATCTTATTTGGAGTGGGAGAAGAATCGATTACTCACTCAGATTCGATCAACTGGCAGCATTGAATTTGTAGCCATCTTTTTGATGTTGTTGTTAGCTGTTGATTAAAATAGGTGAACATGTTCAACAAGCTATGTACACTACACACAATGTCTGTTATTGGGGCCAATGCCTCTAATAACAAATAAAAGTTGTAATGATATGCAAACTTTGCTAATAAAAATTATACATTGCCATGCGAATTTTAGTTCTTTTCCCATACTTTAAACCAGCTAAAGAGAACAAATATTTTAAATAATGTATATCTATATTGACCGTCCGCACACATTGGTCAACCAATGTCAGACATTGGTGGCCAATGTTCACTTTGTCCGGTTTAGCTGGCGAATGGTCGCTTAGCAGACATTGGCCATATATATATATACACACATGGGGTCACATTTATTGTTAATCTATGTGGGGATTTTCAGCTATGTTTCATTGTGAACGTGCCTGCATGTTGCCACACGATTTGATTTCTCAGACATTCGAACATGTTCTATCAGCATACAGATTGAGCATATAAACCCAACAATTCCTCTCTCTCTCTCTCTCTCTCTCTCTCTCTCTTCCCCCCCCTCTCTCTCTCTATCTCTCTCCCCACTCTCTCCCCCCTTCTATCTCTCCCCCTCTCTCTCCCCTTCTATCTCTCCCCCTCTCTCTCCTCTCTCTCTCTCTCTCTCTCTCTGTCTCTCTCTCCCCCTTCTCTCTCTCCTTCTCTCTCTCTCTCTCTCTCTCTCTCTCTCTCTCTCTCTCTCTCTCTCTCTCCATCTTTCAATCTATCACCATATCTCACTCTCTTCACCCTTTTCTGTCTTTAGTCGAAACATATTAAGTCCCCCCCCCGGTACCTTTCCCTAACCTACTTGACTTCTTCTCACCCCCCCCCACCCCTATCCCCAGCTCCTAAATATCCAATCATCGATTATCCTCTCTTTATTTACAGTTCCTCACAATTTAGGTTAGACAAACTGAGATATCGTCGAAAATTTTAAATACATTTCTGTTGTGTCTCATTTTATGGGCCGGGCCTATTACTTGATTTATCGAGAACCGCCAAAATTTACCCATAATTTTGTTATTTATTTATTATTAAATCTACTTAACGCTGTCGTCTACATTTCACAGAAACTATATTGGTTTTACCCTTTTGATGTAAAATATCAAATTACATTAGTTTCTACCAACTGGCTGAGATCAATACACTTGTGAAGGACTTTTGTTCTTTTGTTAGCATCACACATGATTATCAGTGGTAGTTCTTTTGTTACCATCACGCACGATTATCAGTGGTAGTTCTTTTGTTACCATCACACATGATTATCAGTGGTGGTTCTTTTGTTACCATCACACATGATTATCAGTGGTAGTTCTTTTGTTACCATCACACATGATTATCAGTGGTAGTTCTTTTGTTACCATCACACATGATTATCAGTGGCTCTCAATCATTTGTACAGGATGGCTGTACGGTGTGAATGGTACAATGGGTACTTGACATTAGTTTTCGGAAAGGGTAGGCTTTGTTTTAGTTAATTAGGCATGTCTCCCTTGGTGCCTCCGTGTCCATTGCACCCTATCGGCTGTTTCGGGGCTGAGAGAAAAAAACTCTACACTAGCTTATAGAATCTAAGAGATAAATATCTACTCCCTTACAAGGACTTACAAAAAAAAAAAAAAATTCTGCTAGACCCATCGTCCGTGATTTTGATGATAGGTGAAGCCACTTTAAGTGTTCCGGGAACGTGTCAAATATACACCACCAAATAAATTGTGTTTATAATAAAACCAGGGCTGACAATCACACGCCTATGTGTCTGTGTATTTTTTATACAAATCGAACTTATTTTTGGGTGGCAATTTATTTTCTAATTTTCACTGCGTTGTCGATTTAACAAAGTGTTCAGTTTGTATGTAAAGGTATGTATGTGTATGTATGTAAATGTATATATGTATGTATGTATGTGTATGTAAAGGTATGTATGTGTATGTATGTAAATGTATATATGTATGTATGTATGTATGTATGTATGAATGTGTATGTAAAGGTATGTATGTGTATGTATGTAAATGTATGTATGTGTATGTATGTATGTAAATGTATATATGTATGTATGTATGTGTATGTAAAGGTATGTATGTGTATGTATGTAAATGTATGTATGTATGTATGTGTATGTATCTAGATGTATTTATGTGTATGTATGTAAGTGTATGTGTGTGTGTAAATGTATGTATGAGTATGTATGTAAATGAATTTATGCATAGGTATGTAAGTAATTTTGTAAATATATGTATGTATGTATGTAAGTGTAGGTATGTAAATGTATGTATGTATGTGTATGTATGTAAATGTATGTATGTAAATTATGTATGTAAATGTATGTATGTAAATGTGTGTAAATGATTGTATGTAAATTGTGTATGTAAATGTATGTATGTAAATGTGTGTAAATGATTGTATGTAAATGTATTTTTGCATGTGTATTTATGTAAATGTATTTTGTGTAGGCCTATGTATGTGTATGTATGCAAATGCATGTAAGTAAAGGTTTGTAAATGTATGTATGTAAATGTATGTATGTAAATGTATGTAAGTAAATGTATGTAGATATATGTAAATGTATGCCAATATTTATATGTATATTGATGTATATGTATGTAAATGAATGTTTTATATTACGTATATATGTATACTTTTATGTTTGCATAGGTCGATTCATTACGTCAGAAACTGAGGGGGAGGGAGGCCGAGTAAAGTTTGACAAGTGGGTCGCGAAACCAAAACCTTTGTTAGGATAGGTTGCGAAACCAAAACTTTTGTTATGATAGGTCGCGAAACCAAAACCTTTGTTAGGATAGGTCGCGAAACCAAAACTTTTGTTATGATAGGTCGCGAAACCAAAACTTTTGTTATGATAGGTCGCGAAACCAAAACCTTTGTCATAGTAGGTCGCGAAACCAAAACCTTTGTCATAGTAGGTCGCGAAACCAAAACTTTTGTTATGATAGGTCGCGAAACCAAAACTTTTGTCATAGTAGGTCGCGAAACCAAAACCTTTGTTATGATAGGTCGCGAAACCAAAACTTTTGTTATGATAGGTCGCGAAACCAAAACTTTTGTTATGATAGGTCGCGAAACCAAAACCTTTGTCATAGTAGGTCGCGAAACCAAAACCTTTGTTATGATAGGTCGCGAAACCAAAACCTTTGTCATAGTAGGTCGCGAAACCAAAACCTTTGTCATAGTAGGTCGCGAAACCAAAAACCTTTGTCATAGTTGGCGGCTTAAAACATTGAGTTCTCTATGTGAAAAACCAGACCAAGGTATCAGTCTAATGTCACGTGACAGCCTCTCGTCACATGACGTTAATCCCTATAATTAGCACAACATTGGATCGACTCAAGTTTCTCAGACAGAGCTCCCAGAATCTCCCCCCCCCACTCCCTTATCAAAGGTAGTGGTATTGATCCACTCCGGTCCCGGCTCAACACAAATGCCTTGTTGACTAATTACAGCCTCAATGTGATTAAAAAGACATAAGGCAAGCTGACCCAGTGGATGTCACTAATTGTCTTGGCTACCATTGACTGATATCAGGGGGCCACATCATTGGTATCGGACCACCGTCAGAGATAATAGGGGGGGGGGATAGTGGATCTATTGACTAATTGCACTGGACGGAAGTGATGACTCTGTACCTGATATTTTAGTCGGAGTAACTTCACTGTTATAGAACTGTTATTGCATATCAATATTTAGGTGATACACTATTATGAAGCAGGGCGTAGGGCCGAGGGGTGTAGAGAGATCGACTGTCAAGCTGAAAGCCCTCGATTCGATCCTTGGTGAGAATTATGGGAATTTTTCTGAATCGAGACGCCGGAAAGCAGCCATTGAAATTGAAACAGGATGCAGTATTCCTACTTTCGGTCAACATCAGACATGACGTGTATTTTGTTTATATGGATTCTGTGGAATACGCTTACTCAATATTTCACTTCCTATTGAACACAAATGCGTACAAATGGTGCCTCGAGACATAAATGTGTATATAAATAATAGCGGTGTGGGTTAGGGTGATAACTATTTTCATTTTTTTTGTAACGAAACTGAAACCCATCACATTCGAGGAACAATTATATGTAGATGACAGTAGCAACATTAATTTTTTTTTTAATTGAAAAAAGTTCCCCCACCTTTTAATTTTTGTTTTCTCATATCGCGCAGTTTGACGCTCGGTTTTGATTTCACACTGAATTATTATATATGACTTTCTAGACTGCTTTTAAGCACATTTCAGTCGTCTGTTTCCATTTGTTTATAAACAAGGCATTTACTATACTCATCTTCCCTCATCTTCTAAACAGAAGAGGTATCCAAGAATTCTTTCTGTTGAAAAGCTTATCCATCTCACATGGATGCCGACAAACCGTCAAATTCTTGGAAACTTCACTTTTCTGTTCAATAGCCAGAAACGGCGACTGGATTGAATCAAAATTATGATTACTGATATAGAATTGCTCTGGAGGGAAATTCAAGACTTTCCACTATTATCCAGCACACTAATCAGAATGAAACTCAATGGTCTGATTGATTTATATGACAAAAACAAAAAGAAACCATCTGATAACACTTTCTCAGTTTATTTGATGTCACCAACGTTAATGGAGAATGGAAAAGCACAAAGGATAAAGAGGCAAGTTAACAGTGGAGGAAAGATTGGTTATTCAATGGTCAAACAAGCCCCTTTGGAATCATTCCACCCAAGAAAACGAATCCGACTATCAAAAACTCAATCTCAAGCCAGCTTTTCTCAATCACAACCTACAAAAACAAACACAACTGTCTCATAAACTACACAAACAAACACAACTGTCTCAAAACCTACACAAAAACATACAACTGTCTCAAAATCTTCGGATTCTGAAACATCTGCTTCTTCACCCGAGTCGCCAACTATTTCTTAAACGTCTTCTTCTGAATGCAAATCGAAATACCAAAGAGCAAGCACTAGAACGGCGGGTTTACTAGTACTGAAAAACATTTCCACACATGAAGCACATGACGTTCTTGCAACCATTGCTGAACAGGGTCGTGATGTGCCGGTTCCAAGTCAGGCGGGTGTCTGGAAATGAGTAATCTCTGAAGGACGGAAAATGAAAACTAAAATTGTTCAAAAACTTCAAAGCAAAGATCCCTATTGTATCCAGTTTGATAGTAAAAGAGTGCAAGGGGAAGAGAATCAAGTAGGTTTGCTGAAAAAGATGACAACCGAAATCAAACTCTGTATTCTCAAATGAGAGAGTGGTTCTGACACGGCCATTCACAATGAACTACATCAGCTAATAGATGAATATGATGCTTGAGAAAATATTTGTATGTTAATTTGCAACATGACCGCAGAAATACTGACCATTTGCACGGGATTGTAAAGCTCATACAGGATGATGTCTTGAGCAATGGCTTTCAGAAGTCACAATATATTGACTGCCAGCACCATGTACTCGACCTCCTTCTGAAACATATCATGAATTTTCTTATTCAAGAGCCAACGAGCAAACAAGAACTCAACTATTCCTTCATGGGCAAATAAACACAAAACTATGTCACTCTTCAAGCTGATTACCGCTTCTTGCGACAAGAGATGTTAGCACAGGCGAGAACCCACGTTGGCCTCGCATCAGCTGGAATAAATTACCAAATTTACACCAGGCAAGATGGAACTCACATGCAATATTTACTGTTATAGCATTATTTCTGATACCAGAGTGGCGCAGTATTCTCGCTTCTGCCTGCAACTTCATCTGCTACGAATGGGCAAATGCTTGGTTTGATTCGCAACACTACAATGAACCGTCCTTCAATGAACTGTTTACCTCACTCATCAAGAAAAAATGCAAGAAGGCAATTACGTGTTTAAAGACCCATTGGTCAGTCGAGAAGTCATTAATTGACATTCCCAGATCTAACCAAATTGCTGACCGTGCTGTGAAACTGATGGCGGAACTTCATGCGAAATCGAGAAAAATTGAATTTTTGAATCTGAAGTTCATAGGACAAAATATGTTTTGAACATTTCTTGTACATTCTGTACATATTATTAACTGATCTACATCTCATTTGTTAATAAAAGTTGATTAGTTATTATTAATACTCTTTTGAATTAAGCTAAAAAAAAAACATGTCCTTTTTTGAAAAAAAATATTTTTTTCACTTTTTTCTTCCAAAAAATGGGGAGGTGGGGGAACTTTTTTCAAAAAAATTTAAAATGCAATTGATATTCTTAAATTACACATAAAAGTTCCTCGATTGCAAGTGGTTTCATAAAATTTTTTTTTTTGTTATCATCCTAGTGTGGGTTCTGCGTTAAATCGAAAGTAAAGAATCAATACAACAGCATTCCAGTTTAAAATCGTCAAACGTAAACAATAGTAATAAAAATCATGAAAAAATCGTATCTGTCCGAAACCAAAAATAACCTAGCCTTCTAAGGGAATATAACTATAGGCAAAAGTTTTGCAGGGTACAGCTAGTTACAGTTATTATATTTTAAATAAAAGACATGCAAAAACATTTTTTTTTTCGTTTTCAGCCTTATATCTGTAGTTTTTCTTTTTTATTGGTATGAAATCTGATGTGTTTTTTTTTCTGCTCTTCATTTCAGCACCACCTCATACCAGTCAACTCTTGCTGACAACATCAACATAAACAAACATTGTGTGGATAGCATCAACAGGTAAGTGTGTGCCCTCCACACCTATCTATCTATCTACGGATGACCATATTTTTTTTTTAAAAGTCAAACGGTCAACCGGGAGGGGCGGATGGGACGGGGGCGCCACCCCCACTTTTTTTGACGATGTAAAAATAAAATGTAGGGAGGGATTTGTAATCCAACTGCAACACACACCTTCCTGCAGAAGGTTTCAGTTTCATTCTTCAGAATTCATTATATATGGTGGCGTAAGGACGTAGGGAATAGTATAAGAAGAGTTTGGTAACAACATGATTGTTGTAAGTAGATGCGGATGTGATTGCATGAAATATGAAGGATCAAACAGTGAATTGTAACTGAAGAGTTAAAAAAGTTAAAATATAAACTTGTCAAACAGTTTCTAAATTTAACAGAAAGCATTAAAAATATTAAAATGATCGTTTTTCGCATTTTATGAGTTATACTTTTCATACTTTTCATTATTATTAATTGTTTTACAAAGCCAAAAATAGCTAATAAAAAAAAATTAGGAATGATTAACGACCTATCTATCCATCCATTCCTCCATCCATTTATCTATCTATCTGTCCATCCATTCCTCCAACCATTGATCTATCTATCTATCCATCCATTCCTGCATCCATTTATCTATCCATCTTTTCCTCCATCCATTTATCTATCTATCAATGAATCCATCCATTCCTCCATCCATTTATCTATCTATCTATCTTGCTATCTATCTATCTATCTATCTATCTATCTATCTATCTATCTATCTATCTATCTATCTATCTATCTATCTATCTATCTATCTATCTATCTATCTATCTATCTATCTATCTATCTATCTATCTATCTATCTATCTATCTATCTATCTATCTAATCAATCTATCTATCCATCTATCGATCCATCCATCCATCCATCCATCCATCCATCCATCCATCCATCCATCTATCTATCTATCTATCTATCTATCTATCTATCTATCTATCTATCTATCTATCTATCTATCTATCTATCTATCTATCTATCTATCTATCTATCTATCTATCTATCTATCTATCTATCTATCTATCTATCTATCTATCTATCTGTCTGTCTGTCTGTCTATCTATCACTCACTCACTATCTATGTCATTCTTCCTGTATCTGTTTTTCTTCATGTTTATTTATCTGTCTTGATATAAACATACAACATGCAGACATATTTTTGAATGATTATAAAAATACAAAGCCAAATATTTACTAAAATTGAAGCAACAATGACGAAGTCTTCTACACCCAATGAAATAAATTTGAAAGTCCAGTAATACTAATCAAGGCCATAGCCAGGATTTTTTTTGGGGGACGGGGGGGGGGGGGGCTGCAGCCACCTAGCCACCCCCCCCCCACGCCGGCTACGGCCTTGATACACATTATTTTTCAAATTAATGAATTGTAACTATATATGAAAGTTGATTATCAGCGAAATTTCGAAGTCCCAGTTTCAAACTGCATGTACATGTATTTTATTTTTTCTGCAGTTGATTTCCATTTGTATCAAAAACATTTCTATTTCATCTGTCACAAAACATTGTTATTATTTGTACAATTATTTTGAATCTGTGATAGGATAACTCGATTGTTCACAAAAACTGTGCAATTTTATCGATTGTCTCCCTTAGCATGCTTTTTTTTTCTGACAGTGTGTTGATATATCTAGAGAAGTGGTTCTCATTTATTTTTTTTTTCTTTAAAGATTTTTAAGTGGCTTTCTTATTTACATTTCTTTTTTTTACAAATCTGAGGTCCATTTTAATTATATATATGGATATATATGTATATATATATATATATATATATATATACAGTGCTTTTTTGTGCCGGTATTGTATTCTTACGTTTAGTATTCATTTATTATATTATTCATTTGTTAAAATTGAATTATTTTAAAAGTGCGCGCAATAAGAATTAAAATATAAAATGCGAAACCGCGAACTGGTAGTTAAAAGTTAGGCAATCCATCACTGAGTACCGGCACCTATTTTTTTTTAAAACAAAAAAACCAACAAACAACAACACTGTATATATATATATATATATATAATACAAATCGTAATCAAGTGACGCTTTCATGTTACCATAGAAACCATATCGCTGACTTTTAATTTATACCACTAATGGGGAGCTAAATAATTTGATCTGTGTTGCCAAAAAGTTTTATTTGAATTGTAAATAAATGTAACTTTTAAACGTAACGATAATAATCAATATCATGATAATCATTCTACATTGTGTTCATTCTCAACTTGAACATGTTGTGGTTCCAGCAAACATTGCTGTGTACTTGTATTCAATGGTTTCAGCAAACATTGCTGTGTACTTGTATTCAATGGTTACAGCAAACATTGCTGTGTACTCGTATTCAATGGTTACAGCAAACATTGCTGTGTACTCGTATTCAATGGTTACAGCAAACATTGCTGTGCACTTGTATTCAATGGTTTCAGCAAACATTACTGTGTATTTGTATTCACTGGTTCCAGCAAACATTGCTGTGTACTCGTATTCAATGGTTACAGCAAACATTGCCGTGCACTTGTATTCAACGTTCCAGCAAACATTACTGTGTATTTGTATTCAATGGTTCCAGCAAACATTACTGTGTATTTGTATTCAATGGTTCCAGCAAACATTACTGTGTATTTGTATTCACAGCTAGACTCAGTGTGTGTTATGAAAAAAAAAAAACACTCCGCCCTCCTATTATACATAGTCAGCTTCCAGCCCTGCAAACTGTAGCTGAAGTATCTGGTTGCAAGAATGAACTATCAACTAAATGAACATATTTTTTTCACATTAAACTTATGTTAGCGATCTCTCTTTTCCTGGAAATGAGAAATGATAAAACAAGATGTCGAAGAGGTTTTAAGGGCTCTTAACCCCCCCCCCTCCCCAACCACCACCACCACCCTTAATCTCTTAAAAATATTATATTGTATAGACCTTTCTCACTTGTATTCCTGCGCGTCAGCTGTCTTTGTGAAAGGGTTATAATGGGCTTCCGGTCGCTTTGTTTATACTTGATTAATACTTAGCTCGATTATTTTTCCTACTTTTTTTGTCTAATATATGTTAAAATGACTTTAAATTTAATACCAAAATTTAATTTTTGTGATGTTGACAAGTTTTTAAAGTCACAAAATATCCCGATATCAGAGAGAGAAGTTACGAAGGGTTACAAATACTTCTCTGAGAAGTATGTCCATGACATGAAAAGTTACATTTTACACTAAAATTATTTAAAGTTTTTATAATTGACGATTAGGGTTACCAGCAGGCCCGTAGCGTGCGGGGGGCAGGGAGGCCGGGCCCCCTGCTTATTTGCTCTACTTAGTAAAATGTATTACCTGCCCCCACCCCTGTTATTGCCTTGCCCCCTGCTGTAAAATGTCTGGCCCCTGCTGTAGAATTTTCACGCTACGGGGCTGGTTACCTGTTTAGGGATAGATACGCCCATGCTCATGTACTTTATATTATTTAACCATGATTGTTAAAACAGTATATTTTTGGTTAGCATATATTGTGCGATAGATAGTAATTAAAACTTGGTAGTAAAAGGTTTGAAACTACTACCTCATATTCAGTGGCGCAACCAGCAAAAAGTGCTGGGGGGGGGGCTCACATATTGAAAAAAGACAGTTTAACAGTCTTTTTAGTAACTTTATATAGTAAAATATGTATTGATGATTTGGTCTGGGGGGCCTCAAGCCCCCCCCCACCGGTTGCGCCACTGTTCATTATGCTGAGGTGATGGTCAATGTGTTATTTTTCTTAAATAAACAATATACAGTTACAGACCTTAGCTCTACACTAGGAAATGTAGTCAAACTATTAGCGAGATGCTATAGAAGCCAGAGAAAAAATCACGAACCTCATAATTTACAGGTAAAAGGAAAAACATATGATATTATAATAAAATGTTACTTATTTAATATTTTTTAAAATGAAAATATCTGGTGATTTTTTGGTGCGAGAAGGGAATTTATATATGTACAGCCAGATACAAATGTTTGAAAAATGACAAATTAACAAAAAACATAGCCTTTTGGTCAAGGAAGTCGGACTACAATGAGTCATATTCAAAATGTCAACTTTATACATTGGTATACAATTGTACTTTTTTACTGAGTTGAAGTTGTTTGCATTAAACACATGTTTAACTGTTTACAGACAGCCCATTAAAATATTAAGATTAAAATGTCGAGAGCATACACTAGTGTTAGCAGCGGTCTTTAATTATATAAATTATATCGTATAGTATTAAAAATCAGAAAAAACATGGTTATAGTTTTAACATTTAAGATAATAATAAATAATCACACTGAAAAATATATTATATTTTGATTATTTGATTTTCATGATTAAAATTAAAAGAATAGCGGCAACAGAAATTTATTATTCGCAAATTCAAGTACATTAATTGGTACCGGAAGTGTAACTAGCCACTGCCATCGTCATAGACGGGCCAACTCCACTGTGCTGTGACGTGAAAATAGCTACCCAAAGCCGCCAGCTGAATAGTACAGGCTGGCGAGTGTGTTACTATGCTACTAAGGCTAGCCTTGCGTGTTACTGTTTTGATTTGAGACAGCACACTGGTGCTTAATTTTTTTTTCTATATATGCAAACTCTAAGTAAATATTGGACATATAACAGTCAAAACTGTATTTAGACAAACAATTATACTAGTAAACAACAACATTTTACATTACAACTAATAAGTTATCAGTAAAAGTACGACAACACATTGTAAAATTTTAATAAGTTTATTCCTTTAAAATATGCTCAGTTAAGTCCAACAACATCCTCCGTATTTTATATGAAAGAGAAAATATTGATACAGCTTTTATTTTAGTCATACATTTAAATAAATAAATAAAACAACATTTTTTGTATCACACAAAGAAATTAAAATGTAGAAAAAAAAACATCTTGAATATCAAGTTTGTACAAACAGACCTTTTCATCTGTCTGTTTGAAATAACGTATGCATGTCTAATTTGTTTAACAGATATTTTCAAGTAATGATATTATAATAATATCCAACAATTTAAATATCTTAAGTAGGTCTAATTTAAGAACAGATTATTACCTAGGCCTTCGCCTAGTGGTAACAGTTACCTGAAATGAATACTTGAAACAATGTTAATTATTTTGCCAAAAATATTAGTTAAAAATTAAAAAAAAAACATGTTTAGACTGACAATGTTTAGACTGACATTAAAAAGAATACTTGTGCTCCCCCTGCACCTGCAAAAACCAATAACAATAGACTTAAAAATTCCTTTACATTAAAACCCTATTAACAAAACTATTTAGTGTAAGTTTGTAATTTTCTTTTCTTAGCTTTTTTTACTTGTGAACATTTATCTGTTTCAGATTTACTGTAATTATTTAGAAGTATGTTAGCCAGATAGCTGGATGTTAATAAAAAACATTTACTAAAGTTTGCCCACAGATACAATCACCTAGATGTGAAAAATGTGTTTGAAGACATGTATGGAATAATTTTAATAAAACCTGTTTCTGGTTACTTTGTGCCAGGAAAAAATCTTCATACCCTTTGCTGATAAGTTTTTTAAACAATGAAAACTGAACAGTCAGTACATCTACTAAAACCTGACTAGGCCATTTTAATCCACCCCTATCTAAATCATGTAAATATGAGTGAAATTGAGTTGAAAATGAAATATCTAGAGTTTTATCTATGGCTAGTTCTTTTGTACAAAAACCACACTTAATCCTATTTGAACTGCGCAACTTAAAAGCTATATAACCAGCAATAAAAATTAATACTTTCTTCTCTGACTCAGTTAAATCTGTTTCTGTACATTTATCAATGAGATCAACAAAATGATTGATACTATCATCTGAAATACTGCTTTCTAAATTATTATCTTGAAAATTAATCAAAACATCAGTAATAGAAATTTTACCATGTGAAGCATTAAGCAAACTAACCAATCTAAGTTATTTTTCAGACTCTAAGAGCTCCTGAACAGAAACATGATAATTAGTGCCACACAATCTGCGATATTTACCGAACCTACTCTCTAGACAGTCTGTCTGAAATTTACCAGTTAGCACATACCGAAATTTTAAGACATCTAATAAATAAGGAATAAGCTCTATAAATGTTGAAACTGTATGCTTTAAAGCTATGAATGTCTCATTACTAAGACCACCAGATCTAGGTCTTAAGTTATAGCTCTCCCACTTAGTTAACCAGTTTAATGTTTTCCTCAGGAAATCTAATCTATCATATGTTGAGGACTTAAAAGGCTTACCATCTGGGTCTCTTTTAAAGTAACCCTTGTCATAAGATTTAATGTTAAACATTCTCCATAATTTCAAAAGCCGGCTAAGAAAATCAACAGTACCACTAACATCAATTTTTTCTTTATCACCCAGATGTTTTAAAGAGACAATAACTTTTTCATCAAATACTTTTAATGCCAAACTAACATTTTGCCTTTCTATGCTTGATGGGTAAATTGATTTATAAGTCAAACCTGGGGCCAATTTAAGTGAATCGTCTTTTTCTGTGCTATACAACAGTCGAATAAGGGAAAACTTGGCACATGTTTCTACAGAACTGTCTTCTTCATTAAAAGGAGGAAACCTAAATGTTTGACAGTCATCACTCTGACCTATCCAATTGTTCCGTATAGATTTAATTAAATGGACACTGTCAAATAAGAAAAATAATTTCCTCTGTTCATTACAAGGATGACAAATAGAAGACACCAATTTACCACTTCCAAAGGACATAAACATTTTTCTATTGACAAGATTATTGTCAGATAAGATAGCCAGTACTTGAAAACCAGACTGTTCTACCATGTTCAACACATTCACAGAACATTCTTTCAAAAAATCAGTTGTTAATTTACTGACAGGTACCATAGAAACAACATCCTTATTTTTAGATAACAGTGAGCAAATCATAAAAGTTAATACAGTGCCTGCTGCAACTGAGGAATCATTAGCAGCTTTTCCTACAATAGAACCACCTTTATAAGTTACCTTGCTATTGACATAAATTTCATCTACTAAAAGAATAACAACCTTTTCAATTGGCTGTAAGACTGTTGCCTTTTGTTTAAGGTAAGCAGCATTAGAATTCTCAGTTAATTTAACTTTTAATGGAGCTGACAATTTATTTAAAAAAGAAATATGAGGAAGAGTCAATACTTTATCCCTGGTACACTGATAAGCTGCTCTAGATATAGTCATCAACTGATAGGCAAATACTAATGTTTGAGGACTGTATTTATTTTTGGAAGCAAACAAAAGAAAGAACTGTTCAGTAATAAAGGACAATCTAAATTTGACATCATCATCATACGTACCACCTAGACTAGACAGCCTGTCACACAAACCCTGCAAGGAACTACCAACAATATCAATTTGCTCTTCTACTTTTCTGTCTAACTCTAAGCTATTAAAATGACTCAAGATACTGGACAACACTGACCAACAGGTTAAATGGCTATTTTTACCTAAAATCCAAGCTAAATTTGCCTTAGATACCTTAAATTTACCTTTGAAAACAGTGCTTTTTAAATTCAAACTAATACATACAGATACCACAACAGTCGGCACATCTTGAATATCAAGTTTGTACAAAAAAACCTTTTCATCTGTCTGTTTGAAATTCCACTGTGGATAGTCTTTCATAAAAATGCTTAGTTTATCCATCAGGTCAGAGTACTCATTAATTTTATCATTTTCCAAAAACGTATTCAAAATCTCATCGTCTCGACGTGCAGCCTCTGCCCTCCTAGTGTCTGGATTTTTACGTGGCTGTGGTGGGTCCTGGGATAAATATGATGGAGTATTGGGAAAAATGGTTGGATAGGCACCAATTTAGGTCGATCTCGTGGAACACTAATAATGGTACCATCAGGACGTGTGGCCGAGTCTATCCGAATTATAAATTGTGGTGCAAAATGCTTTTCACAAACCACTGTAGTTTTAGAAACTTCTAAATCACGGGGAATATATTTCAGCCATTTCTTTTTCATTGTTTCGTCAGATGGAAATTGAAAGATGCTGACCTTCTCATATGGTGTAGTTAATGTAGCTGCATAATTTCCACGACAACCAGGTACACAACACTTAGGCATTGTACACTGAAATAAAAAAGAAAGACATTTATAAGAGCAATATGAAAATGTAATGTTTGATGATTTAAGAAATCCAAACTACGAGATATTCTTTCACTAGAGATAGAATACATTTACTATTGAGATGTACTAGGTTCTGAATAAAAAATGAATAAATATTAATTAAATAGACACATTACGTTTTCAAAATGTTTTTATGGTGTGTAATAAAAAATTGGATGCTATATGGTTGTAGCTAATAAATTGTAAGTAACATTTTCTTTTTCATTTCAAATCAACTTCGTTTACAATAGAATACAGTTAACTTTTAACATGTCATGAAAAGACTGACAACAAAATGCAATGTTTGTTTTAAAACGATAAAGTAAGAGTAAAGAAAAATACTTACAGTAAATTGTTGACGTAGAGGTTTGGTGTAGTAGTGTCAAAACTTTTTAAATAAATAACAAAATTAATATCCACGACAAAATGAAATGAACCACTGATCAGCAACACTCAGAGTGAAATTCAAAATGGCTGGGTAAGTGTCGTGACGTCATCAATCTCGTTCTTTCTCATCTCCACGGCCTAGTGTGATTCAGATGGCAGTGAACTAGCCCCTCTAAACAAACAATTCAGTAAGGGGACTACTTTATGAGAAAGGTCTATTGCACTCCTCGGCAGGCTTGCGGAGCCGCCATATTTTTTTTTCGGCTCCGGCTCCGGCTCCGGCTCCCACAAATTTTGACGGCTCCGGCTCCGGCTCCCTATTAAGATTGTATCACACGAGACAAAAAATTGTGTAATTGATCCACGCTAACATCCCGCTGATAAAAAGTTATGCAAATTTTGCCGCGTTCGCCCCCAGAGTCAGGAACTTGAAAAATATACGCATTGTCCATTGTCGGTTTTACTAAAAACAAACCATTTCAGTGCATCCAGAAACGTATCATTATTTTCGATGGAGGTTTCACTAGTCGCCATTTTCATAAGTAATAAAAAGTTATTTCAATGATCAAATTAGCAAATAGTAAAATGATACATTATTTAAAATGTTTTCAAGACTTCAGTATTTATATTTATTATTGATTAATTCGAATTGACTATTCGGACCCGGGCAGGCCCTTAGCCAGGATTATTGCATTGGGGGGGGGGGAATTTTTTTTTCGGCGGGGGGGGGGGCGTGCCGAAGAACTTATTCTGGGGTACAGCGGCGGATCTAGACAACTTTGACGGGGGGGGGGGGGCAAAACTTTGACCCCGGGGGGCGGGGCGAAACCGTTTTCAGTGTTGAAAATTGGTCTTTGAACATAAAATATTTCGATAATTTAATGATGCATTACCTAAACTTGCGATAACCGGAGGGGGGGGGACATGCCCCACCGGCCCCTCCCCATAATTCCGCCCCTGGTGGGTTAGAAGAAATGTGTGGGGGGGGGGGCGAAGATGGAGGTGCGAAGCGCCGAAAGCTTGCGAACGGAGAGGAGGGGTTTTGGGAGGGGACCTCAGTGAGTCCCTTCCCCAAGAAATTTTTTGCAGTTCCATATCTGGAATGGTGCATTTTAGTACCGATTGTTTAGCTATTAATTAGAAATATATAATTTTAACTACGTTTCAATAGTGCATGCATGTTGCAGTTTTGTTAAAAATAATTTAAATAGTAAAGAGTTTTAATGACAAAAATTTATTGAGGCTGAGCAATTTCTGATTCCTGTTATAAATATATTGACCATTTGTTCTGCTACACAATAGTTACATAATAGATACCTGATTTATATCATTATACTGTTGGTTAAACGTACAACCCGGGAAGAATGACAAAGATGCACGAATATAGCTTAGCTATTTGTGTGATATTTCATATAAAATATTGAAAACAAAGAACAGATCTATCAACAACAAATTGATCAGTCGCAATTATTCAATTTAAAATAAAATTAATACTGCTAAAAAGTAAATTTGCAAATTAAATAACATCACTCAGAAATCACGGAGTTTGTACTTTATTATTTTATTATACATATGTATAAAAGTGAAGTCAGAAGTCAATATTATTTTATTAACTTATTTAAGTTGCTAGTTGTCCTCAGAAGATAACAATATATAAAACTATTACAAGGTTACGAAAAGGGCCCACCGACAGACATTTCGGGTCCCTGGGCAGGGGTGACGCGGGCCCCCGTGCTGATATTAATATTTTCAAAAGTTGATTGGCCAGCTCAGTCCGGGCCCCCAAAACAAAATTGAACAAAATGATTGATGTTTTATAGCCGTTATTATTAAAATTTTGTCAAAAAGCTCAAATCATGCACGGGGGGGGGGGGGGACTCAGGTCATGAACGAGGGGGGGGTCAGCCCTCTAGCCCCCCTCTGGCTACGGGCCTGGACCCGGGTACCAATTAACTCCGATTTTTATTCGGACCCCGTTCCTATAAAGTCTGGTTGTTATTCGGACCCGTGGCAAATATGCACTTAGCTTAGCTATACATAAACTTTATTATTGTTTTTTGTTTATTTTTTTTATAATTGTTTGAATTGTATGATTTAATCGTTACTCAGTGTCTAGGGTTTCACTAAGTGGACTCTGTATTATTATTTTTTCGGGTTCCGTCTAATAAAGTTTAAATATAGCTAAGCTTAGTGCATATTTGCCACGTGTCCAAAAAACAATCGAATTTTATTGGGACCCGGGTCCGAATAGCCACAGCCTTATAAATTTATCTGCTCTGTTTCAGATATTCTGTTTATAATAAAATTGTTAAATACAGAAAGCTACCATTTTGTTTTTAGTCTATTGCAAATTGTAGGAGGCAAACAATCAAACAAATTTGTAATTTTAAAGCTAAAAAAAAAATTCTGCTGTAAAAAAAAAAAAACATTTGGGAGCCGTGGAGCCGCCAGATTTTTTCGGCTCCGGCTCCAGCAAAAAGTAGCGGCTCCCGGCTCCTCGGCTCCGGCTCCGGCTCCGCAAGCCTGCTCCTCGGTAGATTGACAAAAAAAAAACGTTTACCATACGAGACGTAACTCTGGCAAAACCTTTTTAAAATACGAGTTGCCTCTCTTTGAACAAAAAATGCAGTGCTCGAGAGTTATCTGTGAAAAGAGTAATAACTAATTCTATCTCATAATTTTAACGAATATGTTAGTTGACTTTAAAAAAAAAATATGTGTGTTATCCTCGCTTGTATTCCGAAGCAATGAGTTGATTCTAAAATCCGTATTGACTAAAATACAATGAACTAAATAGTGATAATAATTTCTAATCAATTTAATTTCAAAGAGACTGCAAAACAAAACTGTAGGTACTTCCGCATGAACAGATCGAAATAGATACATTAGTATGTGTGTGTGTATGTGTGTGTGCGTGTGCGTTTGTGTATGTCTGTGCATCATATATTAAAAAATCAATAGTCTTCAATAGTATTTGAACAAATCATGACTATTTTTAGATACAAAACAATCTACAATTATATTAAAAGCGTAACACGTGGGATATTCTACTGTGGTCAATGAATTTGTTTTGGAGAGTATCATAACATATATTGGCATGTTTTGTGATCTTTCTTTCCTGGTCTGAGAGACATACCATGATCCACGGGGGATGGATCATAGGGGTTCTCTAGTCAGGAAAAAAACCCATTACTTGCGAGGGTGGTGGTACTGTGGTCAATGAGGACTATCCGAGACTGCAGTATTCACAGCTGGCGGAGGTGACGGATGTGGTCGGCACACAACACCCTTCCTCTCCGTCCCACTCAAGCACACCTGCGCAGCCTGTCATTTCGGGCTGAGGGTACAGGCACACTACACCCTCCCCTCTGTCCGAGTGGCAGGAAAAACCCCGTTCCTTGCCATTCTGGCCGATCGGCAGTACACACACCCTGCTGGTCTGGCAAGTTTGGGCAAGGATTAAAACCCATTTTTCTGCCGTCCCTGCAGATGATAGCGGGTACACTCACCCCGCCGCTCTGTGGGCATGGCAGACGTGCATCAGCGCCGCCAACAATGCTGGTGTGGTAGGCACACTACACCCTACCATGCTGGCAATGGCGGCGTTAAAAAAAAAAAATTAAAAAAAAAAAATTAAAAATTAAAAAATTAAAAAAAAAAGTAAGTGTGTATATGTGAGGTTGTTGATGATGCACCATACACTAACTCATACTTCTGTTACTCAGCAACGTAGGGCGCTGAACCAGGAGGGGGGCTCCGAAAGGGCGCTGTTAATTCTTTTCCACGTTTAAGATTGGGAGCAGGGCTCCAAAAAAATTGTAACTCGCACAAGGTGCCACAATAGCTAGCTACGGCTCTGATTCTATTAATAATACACTATCGCCAACCTGGTGCACCCAGGGGCGCCGAGAGCCAACAAGGGCCCCAGGGCAGGACATCATTGGGGCCCCTTAATAAACAATGAGTCGTGAAAAAATTGACATGGTCGGGGCGGCCGGGCCCCCTTACAGATGCGGACCCCCTGGCAATGACCCCCCTGCCCCATCTCGGCGTGCCTGGGTGCACCCACCCATATGTAGTTCACTCACTGCCCTTGGCTGTGGGAGGCGGGGGGGGGGAAGAGGAGTTCACGGAAAGACTGTATTTGTCTCACGAGTTTTTATTAAAGAAAGCAGGTACTAGAGATTATATTTGGACGAGATGTAATTTATTACAAAAATGTAATAGGAAATACACTAGACACTGAACTACCGCGATCGTAATAATCTATCTATCTATCTATCTATCTATCTATCTATCTATCTATCTATCTATCTATCTATCTATCTATCTATCTATTCACTGTAATAACTGTGTCATAGTACACTGCACTGACCCATCTAAACTAACAGCGCAAAATTTCCCTGTTGTAACCACAGATTATATAATATCTAATCTCTGGTCGGAACCGTTGTTTTAGCTTGTATTGGTTGTCAATATTTGTGTCCAGTTTAGTGGAAGGAATTCGAATGACTCAGTGGTAGTGTGGTAGAGCGATAGACTGGTCTCTCTAGATCGAACCTCGGTGACTTTTTCTCGAGTACGATCGGTGTCCCTAATTTCCACCCAGCTTACAAATGGATAGCCCTCCATTGTTTAAGGGAAAGTAAAGGCGACTGGACATTGTGCTACCAAGACATCCCCATAGAACAGCCGTGGCTACAGAAACAGATAGGGGACGGATGGTGGTGCGGTAAAGCGCTCGACTGTCGACCTACCTGGTTCGATCTCCGGTGAGGACCAAGGTAATTTTTCAGGTCTTGGCTCTAGTACCCAATATATATCTCCCGTGGTGCCACCATGGCCATTGCACTATCGGCTATGGTGGGGATGAAAGAGGGTCACAATAAAAACCGTCCCATTAGTGGTTTATAGGATCTAAGAGATTTCATCTCATCCTTACAGGGGACATCACACACAGAAACAGATGAACTCTCAATTTAACCTGAGCATGATATTCTATATAAATGTTCTATATAAATGTTCTATATAAGGAAAACTTGACTTTGTGGAAGACTTTAGTATTTTGTACACCCTTGTCCGTACTCATTTTCTTTTTTTTTTGGTCCATAACTATACAACCTAACCCTCACCCCCACACATTCGCTACCCCCCATGTCAGTTCTTGGCATCTAGAAGATATGTTAAGCTTAGCTTAAGTAATTCAGTCGTAGGCAGATAATTAAAACAAATGTCAATATTTTTACACTTTTTTTTTTTTTTGAAATAAAGAATTTTAATTAGCGAATTGATTTACGTCAAATATTCTACCAAATAATTAAAACAAAATAAAACGTGTTGTATTTCGCTACATTTCAAAGAAGGTGTAAATAACACAGTGTGTTTATATAGATCACATACACATGTATGTCTTTTAGTAAAAAAGAAAGTCTATGTTACATCTATGTTGAGGAGTCTATGCTTAGCCTAAAACTATGTTGAGTTTTTTATTAGGCTAAGTTAAGCATATGTTAAGTCTATGGTAAGGCTATGTGT
>JAGDYQ010000028.1:7619322-7666410 GCA_021962125.1 Bulinus truncatus
GTGGAAGTAGAACGGCCGACGTGTACGTAGCAGTCTAGGCTCGTCGTTCACTCTGCTGCCACCGAAATGTTTACGTGTAGTAAGCAGTTTTTTTTCTCTCACCCCCCCCCCTTCCCCCCCCCCCTCTCCAGCAGAACCCGAGCAGAAGCGAGTGGGAGAATGCGGTAGTGGGTGTCTTGGTTTTAAAAAAAATAAAAATAAAAACGTGGGATCCGTGGAGTATGGAGAAAGCTCAGTTAAATTCCTTTCATTGTCTGCTGGTCTGATGTGACGTGGTGGTTAGTTAGTTGTGTATCAATCAACACATTGATCTGTGGAACGGATTGTTTACTTTCATTGGGATAACTCAAAACTTCGTTCGGTCTGTTGGTTTATTGATTTTTTTTTTAAACATTTTCTACAATGGAATATTTTTGTAACGGTTAATGTTAATGGAGTTAAATATTGTTGTCTCTTTAAAAAAGCTATTAATGCTAATATTTTTATTTATTCATTGTTTCGTTAAAGTTATAATACTATTTTTATCTTATACTTCTGTATAAAAATTATCTTTATTTATGAAACCGCTTCCTGTTTTCGCCATTCGTACTAAGAGGAATCAACCGATGGTATCAATACATTATTATTGTCCTGAAATTAGCTTGCTAACTCTTCAATCAGCCAAGGCAGGCCTGAATTTGATTGGGCCGATGGCTCATATTCGGGCCTTAAACATACGGTAGCCCCTCGCAAAATGCAATCTATTATCTGTCCTCACAATGACACATGTGGCTTGCAATAAGGCCCTGCATCGATCACATGACATGCTACATGCGTTTGAATGTTATCGGACCACTGTCATTGGTGTTTGATAAATCATAATTTATTATTTGAAATTGAATCAAGATTTAATGCTTTTGGTGTGGTTAATGTCAGTGAGATATCTGTCAAATAGATTCTTCCTCGTCCAGTTTGTTATCGCGAAGCCGGCTGATATCAATGTTATCACCAAGCCGGCTGATATCAATGTTTATCACGAAGCCGGCTGATATCAATGTTTATCACCAAGCCGGTTGATATCAATACCTGTCTCACACGCCACCGTTCTTTCGTCATGACCTTTGGCTGACCTACGTCCAGTTTGACGCAGAGCTGAGATAAAAGGTAGTTTGATCGCCTGGGGTATGGAGGGGTGGGGGGGGGGGAGGTGCTGAAGGACGCGTTGAGATCTTGATGTGTGTGTGTGTGTGTGTGTGTGTGTGCTGAAGGTCTATTTGAAGTTTTTTAGGGCCATCTTAACAGGCTGACTCGACCCCCCCGCCCTCCCCGCGCTCTTTGAACCTACAATATATCACTGTGGGGTGGGGGGTTTGGGAACTGTTTTAATGCCATAAAACTGTCGCTTTATTTATGGATAGAATTGTGTGCAGCCTAGGTCGTCGTGACCTGCGACGTCAAATATAGTTCTCTAACAAAGATATTAGTCATAGAACAATATAACAACTAAATATACTTACGTAGGCTGGTTGTTATGAGAATGTATTTATCTATATACTGTACATTATTTATGTTTCTATTTGAAATTTTTTTTTGCTTTGACTTTTCCTGAATTTTCCATGAGGTGACGCGAATGGCCGAGTGGTGCAAAATAATTACAAAAGTTTAAGAAGCTAAATATGTATGCGCTATTTTAGTGCTTATTTGGCCCCAAACTTTCTGACAACACCGGAGAGTACACCTGTGTGTGTGTGGGTGGGGGTGAATTCTGTAAAAGAAATAAAACCATTAATCATTCACTAGCTTGAACAGATTTATTCTCCACCTTCCGGATTTATTGCCACTCCCCCCTCTCACCCCAAAATGATTTCAATATGTCCCCTACTGGTCAACATAAACCCAGATGTACAGTTGTTTTTCTTTTTTCATGGAGCGATATGAGCCATGGGAAATATTTCTGTGTTCTATATTTAGCTGTTGATTGACAGAAAAGAAAAAAGGAGAATAAATTTAAACAAAAATAATAATTCTTTAACCGGAAGCTGAGTTCATGTGCATTTTTAGCAGACGTGTGGGAAATCTTATATTTAGATGCTGTAATTAGCACAAAGAATGAAGCTATTTTTAAAAATTCTGGCTTACCTATTTGTTATTTTGGCTTGAGTTGCACAATAAGTTATTTATTCTCTTTACACGAACAAACATTCATTTCAATTAGAAATGGTTGTGATGGCCGTTTCTACTATTGAAATTTAAAGAATGCCATCTTTGAATCGTCATGGATAAGAACAATGGAAATAATCAACAAATACTTTGAATACTCTGACGAGAAACTAACAACAAGCATGCGATACGAACCTGGCTAACAGTTGTGTAATGCACATTTTGGTGCACATCTATTATTTTGGTGTAACTCTCACTGGAAGAACCCAGGATTGCTATAAAATACAATAATCTATATAAATAATAGCGGTGTGGGTTCTGCGTTAAATCGAAAGTAAAGAATTAATACAACAGTATTCCAGTTTAAAATCGTCAAACGTAAACAATAGTTTACTATAGAGATTTTAAGAAATGTTAGTTAGAGAAGAAGTTTTCGTTTCGATTCACTGATCAATTATTTATTAGTTCAGCTGTTTAGTTGTATCACCTGATAAAGGCACACAATAAACATCTTAAACTAAACGGTTGTTTAGGCTCATAACCCATGAATTGTTATTTCAGAATATACTGTTGCTAAGCAACTACAACTTAAACTAACCTTTTAAAGTTGCAATCTGTGCAAAGTTTCAAACCCTTTCAAAATTGCCAGCGTCCTATGTTTCATTTAAGTGTTTTAAGTCAGAAATTCTGGCAAAACGTGTTAGACCTCATCATTAGTGTTAGGACGATTGATCGGAATCGCGAATCGATTTGGAATCTGAAGTTTAATGAAAATCGATAAAAGAAATTAAAAAGTATTCATTGTTCAACTTACAAAATGTTGTGTGCAGCAAAGGTTATTGGCTGCGTTCATCAAAGGTTTTTGCTGTGTGCAGCAAAAGTTATTGGCTGCGTTCATCAAAGGTTATTGGCTGTGTCAGCAAAAGGTATTGGCTGTATGCAGCAAAAGTTATTGGCTGTGTGCAGCAAAAGTTATTGGCTGTGTGCAGCAAAAGTTATTGGCTGTGTGCACCAAAAGTTATTGGCTGTGTGCACCAAAAGTTATTGGCTGTGTGCACCAAAAGTTATTGGCTGTGCGTAAGTTTAGTAGGAAATCTAAACGTGTGCGCTCTACATGAATGAATATAGGTATACTTAAAGAAACATGGGGTGGGCGAATGGCCGAGTGGTTTAGTGCGCTTGACTGTCGATCTGAGAATACCGGGTTCCATCCTCGGTGATAATGAAGGTAATTTTCCAATGTGAAATTTAATGTGAATTCCAAATAACGTTATATAGGTACCTGACCATTAGTTAGGGAACTCAAAGCCGCTATATTTGCATACATTGTTGAAGTCTACATTGATGGCCTATGAGGCCAAGGGGCCTTTGTTTAAAAATATAAATGCGTGTGCATTTTTACGCACATCAAATTACCCGCCATTCACTACGGAATTGACTGGACACGATCAGAGTCGTGGCTAGCTATTGTAGTGCCCTGTGCAATTTTGTGTGTTTGTGTGTGTGTGTGTGTGTGTGTGTGTGTGTGTGTGTGTGTGTGCCTTCCTACATTTATGATAGGGACATAATCATTCAAAAACCTTTTTTGTCGCCCACTCCCTAATTTTGCCCCCAGGGCTGCGGCCAAACCCAAACTACCCTTCCGAGAACTGGGGCGTGTCAAAGACAAAGTCAGCAGCGATGGCTGTTTATAGAAGACAAAGTCAGCAGCGATGGCTGTTTATAGAAGACAAACTCAGCAGCGATGGCTGTTTATAGAAGACAAAGTCAGCAGCGATGGCTGTTTATAGAAGACAAAGTCAGCAGCGATGGCTGTTTATAGAAGACAAAGTCAGCAGCGATGGCTGTTTATAGAAGACAAAGTCAGCAGCGATGGCTGTTTATAGAAGACAAAGTCAGCAGCGATGGCTGTTTATAGCAGACAAAGTCAGCAGCGATGGCTGTTAATAGAAGACAAAGTCAGCAGCGATGGCTGTTTATAGAAGACAAAGTCAGCAGCGATGGCTGTTTATAGAAGACAAAGTCAGCAGCGATGGCTGTTTATAGAAGACAAAGTCAGCAGCGATGGCTGTTTATAGCAGACAAAGTCAGCAGCGATGGCTGTTTATAGAAGACAAAGTCAGCAGCGATGGCTGTTTATAGAAGACAAAGTCAGCAGCGATGGCTGTTTATAGAAGACAAAGTCAGCAGCGATGGCTGTTTATAGAAGACAAAGTCAGCAGCGATGGCTGTTTATAGCAGACAAAGTCAGCAGCGATGGCTGTTTATAGAAGACAAAGTCAGCAGCGATGGCTGTTTATAGAAGACAAAGTCAGCAGCGATGGCTGTTTATAGAAGACAAAGTCAGCAGCGATGGCTGTTATAGAAGACAAAGTCAGCAGCGATGGCTGTTTATAGAAGACAAAGTCAGCAGCGATGGCTGTTTATAGAAGACAAAGTCAGCAGCGATGGCTGTTTATAGAAGACAAAGTCAGCAGCGATGGCTGTTTATAGAAGACAAAGCCAGCAGCGATGGCTGTTAATAGAAGACAAAGCCAGCAGCGATGGCTGTTTATAGAAGACAAAGTCAGCAGCGATGGCTGCTTATAGAAGACAAAGCCAGCAGCGATGGCTGTTAATAGAAGACAAAGTCAGCAGCGATGGCTGTTTATAGAAGACAAAGTCAGCAGCGATGGCTGTTTATAGAAGACAAACTCAGCAGCGATGGCTGTTTATAGAAGACAAAGTCAGCAGCGATGGCTGTTTATAGAAGACAAAGTCAGCAGCGATGGCTGTTTATAGAAGACAAAGTCAGCAGCGATGGCTGTTTATAGAAGACAAAGTCAGCAGCGATGGCTGTTTATAGAAGACAAAGTCAGCAGCGATGGCTGTTTATAGAAGACAAAGTCAGCAGCGATGGCTGTTATAGAAGACAAAGTCAGCAGCGATGGCTGTTTATAGAAGACAAAGTCAGCAGCGATGGCTGTTTATAGAAGACAAAGTCAGCAGCGATGGCTGTTTATAGAAGACAAAGTCAGCAGCGATGGCTGTTTATAGAAGACAAAGCCAGCAGCGATGGCTGTTAATAGAAGACAAAGCCAGCAGCGATGGCTGTTTATAGAAGACAAAGTCAGCAGCGATGGCTGCTTATAGAAGACAAAGCCAGCAGCGATGGCTGTTAATAGAAGACAAAGTCAGCAGCGATGGCTGTTTATAGAAGACAAAGTCAGCAGCGATGGCTGTTTATAGAAGACAAACTCAGCAGCGATGGCTGTTTATAGAAGACAAAGTCAGCAGCGATGGCTGTTTATAGAAGACAAAGTCAGCAGCGATGGCTGTTTATAGAAGACAAAGTCAGCAGCGATGGCTGTTTATAGAAGACAAAGTCAGCAGCGATGGCTGTTTATAGAAGACAAAGTCAGCAGCGATGGCTGTTTATAGCAGACAAAGTCAGCAGCGATGGCTGTTTATAGAAGACAAAGTCAGCAGCGATGGCTGCTTATAGAAGACAAAGCCAGCAGCGATGGCTGTTAATAGAAGACAAAGTCAGCAGCGATGGCTGTTTATAGAAGACAAAGTCAGCAGCGATGGCTGTTTATAGAAGACAAAGCCAGCAGCGATGGCTGTTTTATAGAACAGTGTTAAATAGAGAAGCTTCTGTACACGGACTTTTCAGGACTTAATTTACCTGAGATAATTACCGTTAGTGAAGGGGTAGAGGAGTGTGTGTGTGTGTGTGTGTATACGGAAGTGTATCTGAAACTGGGCCATTAGGGTATCGCACTGTTTAGATTGGTCTTTTTAAGTGGTCATTTCACTTTCTCCAGAAGCGCTGTATAGACAAGCTACATTGATAAGGATAGTGTTCAATTTTACATTTTCAGAAATAAAGATTTTAAAAAAAGCAGCTTTTTTTTCCCCGCTCATGAAATAAAACAAACCTTATTTAAATGTTGAGTAAAAACTTTAATTTAGGATGCAAATTTTTGTGTTGTTAAAAATTGTTTCGTTTCATGTATTTGTTCCTGAAATTTATGATTTCATCTTTGCAATAGTTTTTCTTGTTTTTCTTAATTTTTTATTTAAAAAAAAAACGTGTTAGAAAATTAAAAAAAATTATCTATACTTATAAGACGCATTTGTTGTCTGTCTGTCTGTCTGTCTGTCTGTCTGTTCCCTTATAACTCAAGATCCAGAAAAACAAATAACGTGAAATTTGTTACACATACACATAATTACATGGGGAAGGTTATAGGACAGGTTTCTTTTCATATCGATGGGTAGTTTAATTGTAATTAATTTTTTTTTATTTTAGTATTTTACTATATTAAAGTAATCTCGACGGCGCCATAAATAAAATTCCTCTGTGACGTCATTTCCCTATGATCGAATAGAACTTGCGCGCTGGTGCTGTATTGTGCCTTTGTGATGCAAAGAATTGTTGATGTTTTTTCATGCTCTCTGATGTGTACAGTTTGAGGAAGGTAAAGGAATGAAGAAGGATTTTAGAAGAAGTGTGAAACCGTAATAATAAGTATATATATATTAGGGTGGGTAAAAAAAATTTTTTTTGGAGTTGGGAATTTGAAACATATTTAAAAAGTTGCCTATGGTCCTACTGATTGTAAAAATGTAAAATTTGTAAAAATCAGATAATGTCTTCCACTCCCAACTTTTAGTTCAAGGGGGTACGGGGCGAAAAAAATGCACTATGTCTAAAAAAAATTTTTTTTTTTTTTTTACATTTTTAGATACTAAAACATGTCAATAATAACTACGAATTAGATATATTGCAGAAAAAAATTTTTTAGATCAATTAAAATGTATTTTCAAAATGTTACTCATTCAGAAACTTCAATAATTTAAAAACTTAAAAGTCATTTTTCTCTGAAAAAATATTTTTGACATTTTGCTTCACTGTGGCAAGAAAATCTCAAAAACCACATGTCAGATTTTGATGAAACTTCTAATTTTTATGTAGAAGAGGTGCATTTATAGAATGTCAGAGGCTTTTCAAGAAATTTTAAGTCCTTTTTTTTTTTTTAATTTTCAAAATTAGCATTTTTTGCTTATTTTCACCAAACAAAATTTTAAAAATTCATAAAAAATTTATTTATTCCATTATCGAAAAAGTACTTTGACATTCCCTAAAGTAAGCTTTTCTGATTATAAAAATGTACATTGTATATGAAACAGTCTATAAATATTTCAGAGATATTTGCCACAAAAAGGTCATAAATTTCAAGATGGCGGCATGCCGCACCCACAAATATCAATGTTAATTTTTTTTTTTAACAAAATTTTTTTAAAATCTACAATATCATTACTAAGATATTAAAATGTCTTAAACTTTAATAATAAAAAAGATTTTGCTTTGACCCAGGTACCCCCCCCCCCCCCCAATTTATGACATTTTACAACATTTAGAATGTTTGGTATAAGTAATATGAAATTGTACAAATCTATAAATCGTTAATGCAAAATACACAATGTACATATGAATAATACTGTTAATGGATTGTCACAGGAAACTTGCTTTGCTTTCAATTTTCGGAAGAACATCCCTTGATTTCTTTGTTTGCAAAACCATCCCATGTCGAGAGCTATGTCCGTACAGTTTGAAATGTCCGTACACTTTCAAACTAACAGCAGTAACTTCTTTAATTGCTCTTTCAACAGCTTGAGAGTGACAGGGAATTTATTTGATCCAGTATGATTGGGTTGTTGCGTTTAAGTTCATCATCACAAATATATTCCAGGAGGGGATGTCACTGCACAAAGATCCCAGTTAATCATCTGATCATATGATTTAGCTGCAATATTCAGGATTATGTCATTTTTGTTGAAAAATTCTAACTCTGCATGGAGCTGGTTTATGTCGTGCTGTTATGATTTTATTTACTGCACACCTTCCAATTTCTTCATCATTGTCCTAACTGCAGCCAATAGAATGTTTTCTGGATGTACAAAGTAGCAGTTATTTTCCAATACAGGCAATATAATAGATTGATCTGCAGTATCCAGGTTCTGAAGCAGTTGTATCATATAGAAAAAGTTTCTAGCCCCACTTTGACAAGATGGATCGCAAAATTCCTGTTCGCTTTTGTTAACCATCTTTGCTCTCATCAGTATGTTCCTTGGCTGCCCTATCTCTCCAAATTTTTCTATGTCGACGCATCTTTGCTGGATCCAGAGCTGTAGATGGTGTTAACATGATTAAGTCCTTCAACACAGCTTTAACGATAAGACATGTATCCCTATTGCTTAGTTTATATCGATCCATTGCTTCATATTGATATCTGTTTTGTTATTTGGAACATTCCTCATCGCTGGAGAAGTCTGCATAAAGTAGTTCATCATCTTCAGCATCCTGATCTGGAATATCATTATCTTTCTCATCATTGACGTTATCATTTGTGGATCCTATCTGATCGCCACCCTGCATCAATGAATGTTTTCTTTTCTGTCGATTTTGTAATATTTTTGTTGTTTGCTTGTCAACAATGTCTATGAACATATTTCTTGCCATCTTTTGACCCACCCAAAATGCCCATTCAAGCACAGAAATGATTACTGATTGTGGACATTTACAGTCTCCTCTATCCCTAACACCTGCATCTTTTTACTCAAACAATTATACTGGTAATGTCATTTGTAGTGATACTAGCCTGGTCATATAATTGTTTAACTTCATGCGCTAATGCGTGCGCTCGTGAATGAAGGCTATGATTGTATTGTTCCATTTTAAGCATCCACCAATAGCCTTGAAAACATCTTCACTGGATGGAAGTTGTCTTTTAGGCAATTCAGCTGCTGACCCAAACACAGAATGTACAGTTGCACTTCTTGTAGAAGAACTCATATTCATAGAAGAACTTAATAAAATAATTGAAAAATTAATCAAAAATGAAATAAACAACCATGCGTGATCCGATAATGAATACATGGTACACCAGTTATATTGAGAGAAAAATGGATGCAATGCTTATCCCAGTTGTCTGAACTAATTAGTTATTCATAAAAAAGGTTATAAAAATAAAACACAAATTTTATATGCATATCATTTCTTTTTTGAATAACCTAGGTCACAAATTTAACATGTTCAGTCACAAAAAACTCATAGTAAATATAGTAAAAATTTCGAACAAAAGTTGGGAGTAGTAAAACTATGTAGTTTTCAAATATTTGTACATATTTCATGTACTACCATGATGTAACAACTTTTTAATAATGTTTCAATAAAAAAAAATTTTTGACCCACCCTAATATATATATATATAAAGAGAGAGAGAGAGAGAGAGAGAGTGTGTGAGGGAGGGAGGGAGAGGGAGATAAAGAGAGAGAGAGGGGGGGCAGGGCGGAGATAGAGAAAGGAGGGTAGGAGGGAGGGAGGGGAGAGAGGGAGGGGGTGGACAGGGGGTAGAGAGGGAGATGGGAGAGGGAGGGAGAAATGGGAGGGAGTGAGAGATAAGAGAGGGGCAGGAAGGGAGGGAGGGGGAGGAGGAAGGGAGGAAGGTGAAGAGAGGGGGGACGGGGTGAGAGAAGAAGGGAGGGAGATAGGGAGAGAGAGGGAGATGGGAGAGTTAGAGAGGGAAGGAAAGAGAAAGGGAGGGAGGGGGAAGGAGGGAGGGAGTGAGGGGGGAGGGAGAAAACAAAAGGTAAACAGAAAACCTTATTTTAAACCCGGGCAAAGCCGGGTACTTGCAACTAGTACTTTATTAAACTATAACATGATTGTTTTAATAACAGATAACTATAACATGATTGTTTTAATAACAAATAACTATAACATGATTGTTTTAAAAACAAATATGTCATTTACCGGTCATAAAATTGATCTTAATTAGCTTTAAATTAAAAAACAAAAGATTCGATCATTTCACTCTAATAAAAAGAATTAAACAGCTGAAATATGAATTAAAGCTCACTTGCCGGGTTGTGTGTGTGTGTGTGTGTGTTGGGCGGGGGAGGGGGTGATTAGAAAACAATTCTTAGGCTCTAAGCAGCCTTGTAGCCAAGGTGTGGAGTGCCCCCCCCCCCCGCTTAAAAAAGAAGAAAAAAGGAAAAATTGAAAAAGTAAAGGTGCCACCTTGCCAGGTATTGGTGCCCCCCTCCTGCTTACTTTGACCTGGCTACGGGCCTGGCTCTAAGCCAATGAGGTCTCGTTGCTTTCCTTAATCTGTTATAAAATGACCTGGGAGTAAGAAGAGAGAAGGGGGGGGGAGAGTAGTTTGGTTCTCAGAGACAGTCATGGGCCCGCCGATGTAGAATATTTTCTGACTGTCGGATTTTCTTAAACTTCATGGCCGAGTGTGTGTGTAGATCCTTAATTGCAAGGCTACTCTTTTTGGTTATTGCACTGTTCTGACCTGACCCGGGCCTCTTGTGTCTAGACTTCGATACTCACTTAACCAGACTTATCTATTTCTGCTACAAAGAAAGATAACCGTATTCCTGTGTAATGTGGTATGTACCTTGGATGTCTATAATTGTAAACCCCCCCCCTTCCCCCACTCCCTCATAGGGAAACATCACTGCTGTTCTTATCATGTTATCACGTAGCTCTAAAAAAAAATACCCCACAAAAAAATAGCCTCTAACAAACCAAACGCGGTCATCAATTACTGAATTTTAGTGAATTTTTGATGTTTGCAATTATTTTAGTTTTTACTTGACTTTATTATCCACGGGTGTTATCTAGTTGATACAGCTCACAGATTCACTAAATATCAAAGAGAAACAACCAACTATTGATGATGTCTTCTCAGTATTGCGATATATTTTTAACGGTTGTGTTTGTAGTTCTGTTTTATTCAAATGTATGCCAGGTGAACGAGCAATACGGGAGCCAAATAAGAAGTACGTTTGTTTACTTTAATCAATGAAAAAAAAAAATGTAAATTGGGCAAATTTCGCATTGATGCAGAAACGCGTCATCCTATAATGATTTCGGGGAGAAAGGGGAGGGGGTGCACCGGGGGGGGGGGCGTGCGTGCACGGCAAAATCTGATGGGCGGAGTCAACTAAAAAAAAAGTCACAAGTTACCAGCTGTGGGTTACAAAATAATTCTATAGAGCATAGCTGTCTATGTGAGGCTGAAACTGTCACCGTATACACAAACTCAATTGACATCCTTCATACAGACCACTTGTAGCTTAGCTAAGTCCCCCGAATACATTAAGAAAGATTCATCTTAATATGCAAGTACATGGTTGTGATAATCATGCCGATTGGATGGATATTTGAGCAGTGGGATTACTCGAGGAATTATTGCTAGTCTGAAAATTCATAAGCTCGCTATAGATTTCTGATCATGGGGCTGTGAGGGAAGGGGCTTAGATATTGTTTGTATTTGGGCGGCTTATTGGCTGATGTGTCGAGAAATGTGGGAAAATAAGCTCATCAATAAAAATTGATTTTTGCAGCGATTTGCATTTTATGCCCTTGTTTGTACAGTTCACCATTAGTACGTCCCTACATCTCCCCATAGCTTCAAATATGTGGTCAGTGATGTGTCGATTAGTCTATGGCTAGAAGCAAGTGTTGGGGAACTAGGGCTAGAAGCAAGTGTTGGGGAACTAGGGCTAGAAGCAAGTGTTGGGGAACTAGGGCTAGAAGCAAGTGTTGGGGAACTCAGTCTGTATGTAATCAACTATAAAATGACCTAACAGTTAGTCAGAGGGGCCTCGTAGTATTACTAATTCTCAGGAGATGGGGGGGTCGGAATATTAGACTTTCGGTCGACGTCCCTACTATTTGTTGGTTGGAAGAGAGATGTACATTAAGATGTAGTTGAGATCTCCGATCTTAGGTCTGGTAGTGAATGTGTGCTGGAGTCTTGTACAACACATGAGAAATACTTTTGCTTGATGTGAGGAAACGTGTTTTGTGTGTTGTCTGTATTGCTGTAGTAAAGTTAAATATTTTATACCGTTGCAGATTATTGTGAAGACATTCCTATTGCCAAACAGAAACACATAATTTAGTTGTTTTTTTGGCTCACGTTGTTCAAACGAAGCTAAGAGCAGGCTCAGAGTGAGCGAAGATGTTTGAAGTTGTGTATTATTGAATGTTTGTCTGTATTTCTGAGTTTGCTTATATCTGTTTTATTAAAATCTATCTAAAGTGTCAGACCCACCCAATAATATATTTTTACCTGTTTATTTCAAATCTCTTTTATTAGCCAGATTTTTTATGTTTCAGCATCTGTAAATTGAATAAGCATGACGGGCTATTTTTTTTTTTGTATCTTCAATGGATAAACAAAACTTTTAAATTTGTAAAAATGTGTGTTGAATAAAAAAGGCGATGTATTTATATAGCAAGAACACATATTTATATTACAGGTACTTGCATTTATATAACATGCACATGTATTAATATAACAAGTAAGTGTATTTATAATACTAGTACATATATTTCATGGCATACATGATTTGCGGAAAACTTATACATATATTTCATGGCATACATGATTTGCGGAAAACTAGTACATATATTTCATGGCATACATGATTTGCTAAAAACTAGTACATATATTTCATGGCATACACGATTTGCTGAAAACATGTACATATATTTCATGGCATACATGATTTGCTGAAAACTAGTACATATATTTCATGGCATAGGCCTACATGATTAGCGGAAAACTAGTACATATGTTTCATGGCATACAGGTTTCGACATTTACTTAACGGAGTTCATTGTTTCTATTCCTGATATTACTGCAGTGTGATCACGAACTTACGATATGCTGCCATATCAACATTTTCTTTTGTTGATATTTTCATATCTTTAAAAAAAGATTTCGAAAAACCAACATTGATGAAAAATAAATTGTGTGAATAATAGAAAAGAAAAACAGAATATTTAGTTGTTTTAAAAACAAAATGAATGACTGCAATATTTCTAAGTTCCATTCGGTGCAGGCATTTCACTGGGTCATCATTCTTGGTGCAGACCTCATATGAGACTAAACAGTTTATCAGACTCTGTGTCCCCCCCCTCCTCCCTCCAAACAGCACTGCTGCAGATGGTGAGATAAGTAAAATATACCGCTACCTTCATTACCACCCACTATAGAGGGGTGGGTGATGTACCAACTCAGGATATGTTCCACCCCTTGTTCGGGGTTCGAAGACTGGAGGTGGTTTTTTTTCATCCTTTGGCTATTTTTTCATTTTCTCCTGCAGGGACGTTAGAATGAACTATTGACTAGTCCACCCGAATCGTTATTAAGTAGCTGGCCAACTTTTTTTTTAATGCCACTTAATCTCTAGCTAAGTGAAATAATCCCACCACAGCCCTGGTGAAATATTTCATCCAGTAAACCAAACGTCTATCTCCGATCAAAGGGAAACGACTCTGTGTTTTAAAAAAAAAAAAAAGATCGTCAGTTGATAGGGTTAAAGTTAAGAGGTCAACTTGATATTGTTGACTCTATCACTGCACCTGACTTGACCTACATCTCAAGAGATTAAAGGACCGAAAATTGTCACTGACCGGGCATGACTGAAGTAAAGGATGGGGAGTTTAACCGGTTCTACCTTCAAGATACATTTGTGGTTCTCATTGTGAGGAAAAAAAAACCCACATTTCAGTTCATGTGTTAGTCTCGCCACATTGTGTTTCCACCTTGGACTAACGTTGTCACAAAGTATTTCTCTGTTTACTTTTTATTGTTACAATTTTTAAAGGTTTGGGACTAGATATCGATTGGGCAGTTTTTAGGTGAGCGGGGAACTAACATATGGAACTAACACTATGTCCATTAAAAACATGTATCTTTTTTTTTATTTTTAAAGTATTTGTTAAAGTTTTATTAGAATTAGCAACATAAAAAAAATAACCAATGAAAGGGCCGAAGTAATATGTAAGTGAGAAATAACTGGTGAATGGTACAATGCGGTGAGCGGAGACCAGGTGATAACTAGGCCAAGTAACCAGCTTATATGGGTGGTTTTAAAAGCAGCGTTAGCTTGAGTGGTTGGGGGGGGGGGGGCAGAAGTTTTGTATCATGAATGATTTCACTAGAAAATTATTAAACCAAATACAATACCTGTGTGGATCTGTGTGTTAATGTTATGAAGCAATGTCATAGACGAACATTTACGTTAGTACAGTTAGTCATTTAGATAAATAGATAGATAGATAGACAGATATATATATATATATATATATATATATATATATAGATAAATAGATGATAGATTAGATAGATAGATAGATAGATAGATAGATAGATAGATAGATAGATAGATAGATAGATAGATAGATAGATAGATAGATAGATAGATAGATAGATAGATAGATAGATAGATAGATAGATAGATAGATAGATAGATAGATAGATAGATAGATAGATAGATAGATAGATAGATAGACAGACAGACAGACAGACAGACAGACAGACAGTGAGAGAAAGATAGAAGAAAAAGGTTATTAAAAAAAAAAGCAGATGTTACATATACTACCTTTAAATCTTTGAAGAAGCTCCTAGAAATAATATACTTCAGTGGGTGGTGCCGGGGATTCCCCTTTTGTTGCTAAATGTAAATAAACGGGCACAAGGATACACCAGGTTCCTGTCTAGTCTACACCAATAATTGAACACAACATGAACTGGCGCCAGACTTTGCCCATTTATTTGTAGACACAACCAGTTGTTGAATATATGTCCCTCTTTGTTGGTAACTTGGGTGTTTGTCTGGTCTTAATAGGGTATATAGTAGAATTTAATTAAAGATTGACAATTGATGTTAATCAGGTATGGAATGCCAATTATCTATACATCTGAATGCCAATAATCAATACATCTGACTACCTGTATGATTGTGTTCATGTTTTATCCATCCATCTATCCACCCGGCTGCCTATCTATCATAATTTCTATCTATCTATCTATCTATCTATCTATCTATCTATCTATCTATCTATCTATCTATCTATCTATCTATCTATCTATCTATCTATCTATCTATCTATCTATCTATCTATCCATCCATCATCTATGTATTTATCTATCTATCTATCTGGCTTGCTCTCTGTCTGTCTGTCATTTCTCTAATTCTGTTTCCAACTTAAAACTCAGCCTGTGTCCCACTCCCTATTTTCTCTCTCCCCACGTGTCCCCCCCCCGACCCCAACTATGACTACCTCATTAGCCACCAAATTAGTTTCATTAGTACTGTCCATGGAGGAAATACTCAGACAAGGGGACAGAGTTCCGTGATTCAGATAAAGTGGAGTTAATTGCCCCTGTTGTTCAGCCTATTCACTCTGACTAACGCCGCCTAGCTGCTGGTCCTTTCCATAACAGTAACCTAATAGTACAAATAGTAGAGAACAATTTACAACACAGTAGACTACTGTAAACCATTTTGAAACTAAGTATCACTAACCAAAATGAAAAGTTAGAACAATAACCCAACATTTTTTTTTACAGCCATTGTTTTGTTTTTTTCCCACTTCTAGGTTTCATTAACAGGTTTCAACAGACAGTTCAATCATTACGTAACGCGTGGGTTTGGTGGTTTGGCCAAAAAGTTACACACAGTGATAAAAAATGGTGAAAAAAACGTTAAGCGGGGGGGGGGGGAGATCAAGAGAAAGAGTTACATAATAAATGAATTGTCCCCCCCTAGATCCAATAGGGGTGGGGGGTTAAATATTCAAGTTTGATTGGGGCTCAAGTAAATATCGGTGTTCTTTATGTTGTTGTTACCTATGAGTAGGAAACCCAGTGGTCAATACCCTGTGGTCGATGCCCTGTGGTCAATACTCAGTGGTCAATACCCTGCGGTCAATACCCTGTGGTCAATACCCTTCGTCAATAACCAATGGTCAATTCCCTGTGGTTAATACCAAGTGGTCAATAACCTGTGGTCGACACCCAGTGGTCATTACCCAGTGTCCAATACCCTGTGGTCAATACCCTGTGGTCAATGCCCAGTGGTCATTACCTGTAGTCAATACTCAGTAGTCAATACCCCGTGGTCAATACCCTGTGGTCAATACCCAATGGTCAATACCCTGTGGTCGACACCTAGTGGTCATTCCGTCATCATCAGTATTGAGAATGCTGAAACTGACACACGCAACCAACCCTAATGTCGTGATTGGTTTCAACTTTATAGCCTAGAGAAGTGGCGATCCTTTCTGGGGTCGTGTGCCCAAAGCCCAAGTAAAAGACCACTTATTTATAGCAAAATGCCAACACTCCGCTGAAATTAAAGGAAGTGATATTTTAGACGCCTGCCAAATGATGAGGCTCTGCGTGCCGACTGTGGCACGCGTGCCATAGGTTCGCCCCCACTCTTCTAGATGAAGTGTTTCCTTTGCTAAAACTGAGTCTGTTTATCATCTCAGTGGTATGAACAAAACAATAATAATACACATGTCACCAGTTTGTCATATGTCATTATGTCATATCTGAAGAAGTTTGTGTGAGAATGTCTGCTTTATTACTTATAATAATGATTTTTTTTATAACTTATAAGTAAAATAAGAATAAAATTAAGTAGAAATCGTTGATTTCAAAGTTAATAAATCAGGCAGAATGTTTGAATGAGACAAGTCTATCAATCTCTTTCTTTAATTTATGTTATGAAATAGTTGAATGTTTATGGGGAAACTATTCAGACAAAAATAAATACTTTGTAATTAATTTGAACCAAAAAAAAAAAAACATAACGTAAATTGTTTTGTTGTGAAGGAGCCAGTGGATAAGAAGTTCCCCATTTAGTTTCTTCATTCGGTCAGTGATTGCAGTGATTGGTGTAAAAGCTTCCCCCCTAGAGGCGAGTACTGGACAGTTAATTTAATTTAGTCGGGATACTTGATGGTGGTGACCGGACAGGGGCGGTCACTGTTCGTGTGCTGGTTGTGGGGCTGTCAGTAGTTGTGCTGGTTGTTGGGCTGTCAGTAGTTGTGCTGGTTGTTGGGCTGTCAGTAGCTGTGATGGTTGTTGGGCTGTCAGTAGTTGTGCTGGTTGTTGGGCTGTCAGTAGTTGTGCTGGTTGTTGGGCTGTCAGTAATTGTGCTGGTTGTTGGCCTGTCAGTAATTGTGCTGATAATGAAACCATGGGCCTGATAAAAAGATTCACTGCTCACCTGACATAGAGACTGTCTGCATAACTATCTGTCTGTCTGACAGAGACTCTCTGTCTTAAAGACTTTCTACATACGGTTGTCTGTTATAGAGCATTGCTTCCTAAATGTCTGTCTAACATACAGACTCTCTGCCTGTCTGTCTATATGTCTGCCCTACAGAGAGGGTCTCGGCCTGACTGTCTGTCTAAAACGTGCCTTGATTACTTGGGCATAACAGTTTGGCTGGGAAGTTTTACGTTTTAAACAGTTTTAATGAGCAGAAATGTGCGATAACTCTCTCTCTCTCTCTCTCTCTCTCTCTCTCTCTCTCTCTCTCTCTCTCTCTCTCTCTCTCTCTCTCTCTCTCTCTCTCTCTCTCTCTCTCTCTCTCTTTCTCTGTCCTACATACCCACTGGCACAAGCCGCAACATTCACACTGTACACGCACATTTACACACACACCCACGCGCGCGCACTTACATGAAGCACCATTAGAACCAGTCCAGGAATACTGCCATGACTGTGAGAGAAGCTGGCCCGGAAGTACTCACTCTGTTACTTTCAGTTCTGATATTATTATATAGTGTAGTGAGATGACTATAAACAACTCTGTTGCCAACAGCAACACGGAAAAGTTTACTTTGTGTATTCTTAACGATTGGTTTGTTTCATTTGAACTTGTATCTTTTTTCATGAATTAGATTAAAAAAAAAAACTTTTGTTTCTTTATTTGGCTCAGAACTGCGGTAAGTTCTAATCCACGTGACCTTTGTTTGTGTGTGTGTGTGTGTGAAGGGGTGGGGTGGGGGGCGGTACAATTGATTGTGTTAAAGCATGGTCTATTAATTTTGTATTTCTTCAGCAATAATTACTTTTAAAGTGTTGCTTTACATATCAGAAAAAGGTGGAAATATTTAGAATCAGTGGCGCAACTAGGGGGGGGGGGCATTGGGGGCATTTGCCCCCTCCGAAATAAAAAAAATAATAAAAGATTAGACCAAAATTTGTTTAAAATAAAATACAAATATATAAATAGTGTGATTTTTTTAATTCAAGTGATTTTTTTTTGCCCCCCCCCCCCCTTGAAAGCTTGGTCTAGTTACTCCTCTGTTTAGAATTGTACGAATAAAGAAAGAAAATAATCAGCGAAATATATCCGATGAAGTGTTATTCACAGGGGTATTTGGAAACTGTCGCTATTTCTTACTTAATTTCAAAATATTGTAGCAATAAAATGAAGCGAGTATACTAATATTCAGACCTTAAGATAGACACAACATACACACACTCCGAATGTATACATATTTATATACACATGTATTGTTCAGGTAAATATTGCTGCCAAATTAACGGACTTGTTTACCATTGTACATCACCAACAATTGTGTAGGCAAGTGACGTGTACTTGAAACCGGTCCAGACAAATATACTCCTGCTATTTTCAGTTGATGTTATTTTTAGACTTGTGTATGTGTGTGTGTGTATATTTGCGCATATTCATGCCATTGATTAGTGAAGTTATGTGATACAGTGGTTCTCTGTTCATTTGAAGTGGTGAGACACCAAACTTGAACATTGTTTATTATTTCATCTTCATGTTCAGTTCTGCTATGAATCAATAGAAAAGAAAAACATCGTTTCAAATAAAAATTACATTATAAAAAATATTTTTATAAAAAAAAACAACGTTGTTCTTGCGTACTAAAAAGCAGAAAATAATGTATGAATAAATTGGTAACATGGTAATACTAATAGACTTTATAAGAGCTTCTGATTTTTATAAAAACGAAAAACGTTGGGCGCATGAATGTTATATTATGACTTTTGTGACTGTTTGTATTAGAGTATTAGAATCATCAAATGTTAACAATTAAATCCCAAAAGAATTAATACAGAAGGTTTTCGAAATATCACGATATTGCAGATCATTTATTAGAACTTAGTCTAGATAACAAAATGCATATGAGTATGTAAAATTAATTCAAGTGTTGTATAACATGCGCTCAATGTTTTTCGTTTTTATAAAAATCAGAAGCTCTTATAAAGTCTATTACTATTACCATGTTACCAATTTATTCAGAAATTATTTTCTGCTTTTTAGTACGCAAGAAAAACGTTGTTTTTTATAAAATATTTTTTTATAGCCACATTACATTAACAGTGCTGTTTGCTGTACCGCTGTGTATGTTTATAAAGCCATCACAGTACGTCAATAGTGCTGTTTGCTGTACCGCTGTGTATGTTTATAAAGCCATCACAGTACGTCAACAGTGCTGTTTGCTGTACCGCTGTGTATGTTTATAAAGCCATCACAGTACGTTACTCATAGCGCTTTACAATTCTCGCTGATGTTACTTTTTTTCCTCTTCTTAATATTGTAACCATCGGGCATTGTGTCCTATTTCTCTGTGTATATACATGTGTGTGTGTGTGTGTATTTCTGTGTCCTATTATCTATCAGGTTTCCAGTTTGAGTGTGTGGAAGTGATCAGGTCCAGGTGAACAGGTGAGAGACAGTGTTATTACCTGATCCAGGTACAATAACCTCGCTGGAACTACCTGAACATGAAGTTACTTACCTCCCCCTTGTTAGTCAGAATGTACCAGTTGTTTTTATGCGATTTTATTTTGAACGTCAACTTACTCGCCTGGAGGGAGAAGAACTCAAATCTAAGTCTTTATGATATTTTCACATAGAAAGCCATGTATTATCATGCAGATTATTGTTAGTAAATGCTTAAAATAAAATAAAAAATCACAACCTCACAGGCGTAGGTCCAATAAAACACTGCATTTAATAATCTGTTTACAATGAATAATTACAATGTCCACGATTCCACAATGCCGGCTTCATCATCACTACTCGGCTGCTCTTACGTCACATTGTCACTGCTTTCAATTGCAAATGTGAACTGTGCGCTAGTCTACGGGAATTCCCTATTCTTAGCGCATTACCGAAGGTACGAGAGAGCTATAACAGTATATTTAGCCAAACATGGCAAAGTATTTAAATTTCAGCTATTTTAGTACTTCCGTTCTACGAAGAATTTCACCTAGTTTTTAGCTGAAGATGTAAACATCTTATCTTTAATCTAACCAGTTATCACTGAGTGGGCTATTTTTTTTAGTGCTATTTTTACATTCCCACCATGTCTTTGGCCATTGCTGGCCATGGAAGTACCTTACCAGGTAGGATACATGTAACTTGATGAACTAGTGGACTTGAACTAATAACTTTGACTTCCCCGATTGGCTTACGCTATCACAGCCACATACTGACTAGACAAAACAAGTAAATTGATGAAATGATTAAATTAAGAGGCGGGCGGAGAGATAGATCGGAAAGGAAGAATTTAAAAAAAAGTATAGACAGACAGACAAAAATATAAAGACAGACAGGAAGACATACAGACAACAACATGGACACAACACTTGAAGCTCGCTGTGAATTGAAAGGTTGCCCTACACCATGGCCTAATGCATTGGCAGTTATATATCATCAATTATAGACTTACATAGTAACAGCAATGGCAGTTATATATCATCAATTATAGACCTACATAGTAACAGATGTAAGAAGTATGGCTATTGAACAGCATTGGTTCTCACAATTCGCGATATGCAACCTAATAAGACACACATATATATATATATATATATATATATATATATATATATATATATATATATATATATATATATATATATATATAAATAAAGAATTAAAGAAAGTCCGATTTTGATAATGTTTACTTGCTCGATAAGGGCATAGGTCAAAGTTTTGATGACCCAGTTTAAATGACCCCAAAAGACCCACCAGTGAGTCTCGGCCCACACTCTGAGAAGCACTGGTTACAGAACAACCTATTATCCCCAGTAAAAAAAAAAAAAGCAGCCCGTAACCTTACGTAAAATAGACCGTTGTAAGAGGTGAAGAAGTATAGACCCCCAGTTTAACGTGAGCAGTGAATTATTAACGCTCAATCTCTCTCTCTAGCCCAACCGTCTGTAATACAAGACATCTGTGGTAACCTTCAGCTGATGATTGCATTATCTCCCTCAACTGAAGAACTCTTCCTTTTTTTAAAAAAGAAAAGACTACAAATAACAAGCGTCTCTCCCAAGATCTATTTCAAATGTGAAGCCCCAGAGTGAAATCATGAAATGACATAATGCTTGGTGCATTCTGCAGAAAAGGTTGTTTTTTTTTACCCGACGAAATGTTAGCTAAATACGTCAGACCATATGTTGCGCCACTCCCAACCCCCCCCCCTTCCTCCATTGGTATACTAATGCTACTATGGGAGGAACATAAAAAGACGATGGAATGTAGGTGGGGGGGGGGGCTTACAAATGTAATCAGTGTGTGTGTGTAAAGTCCGTGTAAAGATAAGTAAAAAGCTCTTAGAGACTATAAAACTTTAATGGGACGGTTTTTTGCCGTGCCCTTCTTTCATCCCCACCACAGCCGGGAGTGTAATGGTCATGGAGGCAACACGGGAGATATAGCGTCACATCGAACCAGGGACCCATGGGTCACAAGGCGAGGGCTATATCATACAACCATCAGCAGCTCCGACTACTTAGGTGGAGAATGGGAACTGAAATTATGGTCTGTCGGTGCGAAGATTTTATTGTTGTTGTGTTTTTTGCGATCTTTTAACTAGCTGTACCCTGCAAAACTTTTGCATAGAGTTATATTCCCTTTGGAATCGTGAGCAGACGATAATCGTTAAATATTTCATTGGCAGTGCTCCAATCATAACACTGAGTTCAGACAAAAGTCATATAGCATCAAGTTTAAACTTTTTGTTCAGACCACTGACCACTGGACAGTTGTTTCACTAATCTACCTCTTTTACTTCGTAGATCACGGATTGAGAACCAATTGGAATTTTGAACGCATCATTATTGTTTGAAATGTATCATTTGGAAGCATAATATATATAATAACGACTTGAGCTCTGCATTAAATCGAAAGTAAAGAATTAATACAACAGTATTCCAGTTTAAAATACAATCATGAAAAAAATCGGATCTGTCCGTAACCAAAAATAACCTAGCCTACCGATCAAGCCTAAGTGGATATAACTCTATGCAAAAGTTTTGCAGGGTACAGCTAGTTTATTATAATATTGAATCTTATCTTTAAATTCAGTATATATGTCTGCCATTTCTCTTTGAGTGTGCGAATAGACCGCTTGCAGCTAACGCCTTTTTTTTCTAATAATGCAGAAAATTTTTTGTAATTGATTTTAAAATGGTCTTATATTTTTAAAATGCGTTGCTCCGGAGACAATTTAACATACGATTCAATGTGAGTTGTTTTGCTTTCTGGCACCGTTTACTGTGGTCACCATGGAGGTGACCTTATCTGCAAGTCTCGGTGTTTATTTTATTTTCATCTTGTCATATTTTTTCGTTTATTTCTGTATGTAAACTTTTGGTTTCCTCTCCAAAGGGTAACCCGACCTACATTATGTTTAGTGTCAAATCTATTTTTAGACTGTGACACTCTCCCTTTTTTTTTTCCTGATGTTGGGAAGTGACGACATATTTCGGCAGACGGCAAGAAAGATTAAAGACGCGGTGGTGGTCTGTCTCAACACACCACTGGCTAGGGTGGAGGGGGGGGGTGTTGGGGTGAAGGCGATCAGTGCTATCACTTTCCCCATATTCCTGTTCCCCCCTCCCTCCCCTTCTCTCTCATGTATCGACGTCATGAGTAAAAGTTTCCAATCAATACAAACTTGTGTCTGTGTGATTGCAGGATGAGTAAAAGTTTCCAATCAATACAAACTTGTGTCTGTGTGATTGCAGGATGAGTAAAAGTTTCCAATCAATACAAACTTGTGTCTGTGTGATTGCAGGATGAGTAAAAGTTTCCAATCAATACAAACTTGTGTCTGTGTGATTGCAGGATGAGTAAAAGTTTCCAATCAATACAAACTTGTGTCTGTGTGATTGCAGGATGAGTAAAAGTTTCCAATCAATACAAACTTGTGTCTGTGTGATTGTAGGATGAGTAATCTTTTGATGTCGTCACAGTGTGTGGAGTGCGGGGGATGGGGGAATTCAGTGCACTCTTCCCTTCAGTTATCCGTTCCGTCACATCCCCCTCCCCACCCCCACACACTCACAACCACTTTCTCCCTCACACATACTCACAAACACACCCACACAACTTTTCCCCCAGTTTCTAACGTCTCCCTCCACCCCCCTCTCTCTCTCTCTCTCTCTCTCTCTCTCTCTCTCTCTTATTATTAAGCGTGAGTCATGCCCCCAGTACTTCATGAATGCGAATGTTTTTCAATTCTGACAAATGTGTTGTGTTGTGTTGTGTTGGAATCTCTAAACGTGACGTGAGTGTTTTCAAACATCCACTGGATAACTCACCGTGACCTATAGTTTCTATACATCCACTGGATAACTCACAGTGACCCATAGTATCTATACATCCACTGGATAACTCACCGTGACCTATAGTTTCTATACATCCACTGGATAACTCACTGTGACCTATAGCTTCTATACATGTACTGGATAACTCACTGTTGTACCCAATGCTTTCTATATGAGCTTTTCTTTTTAGGCACACCTTAAAGGTAAATCTGAAATTATATACAATAAACAAACAAATCAGACACATCTGCATATAAAAAAAACATAGCGACAAGGGAAATAAAACTTCTGTTTTTACTGTGATATAATTCAATTTAACGCTCACATGCCAGCATTTCAAAAAAAAAACCAGAATTACATGGAAAATAAAACCCATGCTCGCACTGGTTTTGTATCTGTTTTTTGATTGGTTATTTATCCCTATGATTCTCAAGTTTTGTTCCGAATCGTAACCCTTTAAGACGACAGTATTTGTTTCGCAACCTACTTGTATAAAAAAAAATATGATAATAGAACCACAAAAAAAGCGCACTATATTGTATATGCTGATTTCTCTTTAACTTTTGTAGATTTTTTAAACGTATAGTTCTGTAACGTATAGAAATAAACAGAGTTGTAATCATGCGTAAACTGATTTCAATCTTTTAATTATATATACATGTATATATAAATTTGGTAGCGATTCACCGGAAATTCATCCGCTACCCACTTTTTTTGAGCACCACTGATCTTAACATGTTACAGGTGTTTGTGTCTATCCGCAATGCTGCTTTTTTAATAGCCCTATATATATATTTCACTATCGGTGGAATTTCAAATGATACCGTCGATGAGATAGACACCTAAAAGCTGTGTATACCGCGATACGAAGAGTGTTTCCTCATTTATTGAGCTGTATGTGCGCACACGTGTGTGTGTGTTTATCTTTAGATAGCCCACGTGATTGGCGTGTCCAATCACTTCACTGATTAGATCGAGGGGGTGAGCTAGTGGCCCACTCTGTTATATTCACGCACGTGCCAAAATACTCATTGGATAAGTTTTTTTTAGAGTCTATTTTAAGTTTATACTTGATAGAAGATTAAGGAGCTGATAGATTTTCCCCCTTCTTTGATGTTTTTATTTTTATTCAGTTTTTCTTTTTTTATAACAAATATTCTTCCCGTTAAGTGTTAAATTGTGTCACTTAAGAAAATATACAATTTAAACAAAGCCATATTGACTTTACTGGTGGCCTTTCAATTAACACCAAGTCAAAAAATGTGTTTGATTCTATGTGAAACTTGGATTTAAAGTTAGCAGAGGATATAACGTCAAATGAACATGATTGACAGTTAGCACTGTACGTAAGGAGCTAATCATGAGCCTGGGATTACGGAGGGCTCCACCCAATTCATTTTACTGGCTGAAAAAGGCAGTTCAGGATTTGGACTTGGATTTAGACTTGGATTTAGACTTCTCTGATAGGGAGCACTCGATACTTTCAGGAAATAGTTTTGATTCTGATAGCGAGGTAGGTGAAGTGATATAGAATAGAAAATAAGCTCTGATAATAGCATGCACTTTATCTATTTATCTATCCATCCATCCATTTATCCACCCGCTATTACAACTAATCTATTCATCTGTCTATTCATCCATCTATCCACACATCTATTCATTCATCTATCCAACTTATCTATTCATTCATGTATCCAACTAATCTATTAATTTATCTATCCAACGAATCTATCTGTAAGTCTGTCATTTTGTGTCTGCTATTGAATATTCTCTCTCGCTCTCTCGCTCTCTCTCTCTCTCTCTCTCTCTCTCTCTCTCTCTCTCCACACACACACACACACACCCACACACACACACACACACTCAAATATGATGCACAATGCACATATTCATATAGACCCATCTATTTGAGACGAAAACATTGCATATCAAATATGTATATATACACGTCACACCTCTAAATATATAGTATGCTATAAAACTTCAACCTACTATTAGTAACTAATACTTCTGTCCAATTGAAACTACATTATAAGCGCGTCCATCTCGTAAGTTCCATTCCAGATTGGGATGTCTATCTCTTCAGTCAATACCGAAGCTGTTGCAGCAATGAAGGCGGTTTTATTTATTTAAACTAAGTCAATGTGTAACAGCTGCTGTAATACATTCAAGAAATCAACAGACTCCCAAGACTGATACAAAAAAAAATGAAAAAGAAAAAAAAATATGCATTAAAGATTAAAATTTCTGAAACATACTTTGATTGATTTGTAAACGTCACTAGAGTTTAAGGGCCGTCGACATACATTCTAGCCCCCCTTAATACTAAATCACTCCCCCCCACCCACACACACACGCAGCCTGGGTCGAGACTTGTATTATTCCCACATGGAAGGGCAAAAAGAATAATTATCAGGGACTCGGGATTGGAATGACTTAACATGGTGATAGGGAGGTAGGGGGGGGGGGTCGCAATTTTGAAATATTATTCAAGTAAAAGTTACATTAGTTCTGTAAAGCCGTTGAGGCAGATGACGTGTAGAATTCATCTGTTTCTGTAGCCACTGCGTATTGCGTGACTGTTTTAATGACACAACTCCCAGCCGCCTTGAATTCCCCAACCTAAGTTCCGTACCCATTTAAATCTGGACTTGGGGAGGGGGGTGTGAGGGGTGGAGGGGGGCGGCTCCAAAAAACAAGAAAATTACGATCGGCTCTTGTATTATAGAAGTAGATTATGGAAAGCGATTGAAACTGGTGAGTCCCCTGGGTTCGGGGCCCTGATTTATGGCCTTGTTGCCCTAGCCTGGGCTCGGGGCCCCGATTTGTGGCCTTGTTGCCCTAACCTGGGCTCGGGGCCCTGATTTGTGGCCTTGTTGCCCTAGCCTGGGCTCGGGGCCCCGATTTGTGGCCTTGTTGCCCTAGCCTGGGCTCGGGGCCCTGATTTGTGGCCTTGTTGCCCTAGCCTGGGCTCGGGGCCCTGATTTATGGCCTTGTTGCCCTAGCCTGGGCTCGGGGCCCTGATTTGTGGCCTTGTTGCCCTAGCCTGGGCTCGGGGCCCCGATTTGTGGCCTTGTTGCCCTAGCCTGGGCTCGGGGCCCCGATTTATGGCCTTGTTGCCCTAGCCTGGGCTCGGGGCCCTTATTTACGACCTTGTAGCCCTAGCCTGGGCCCAGGGCCCTGATTTATGCCTAGTTGCCCTAGCATATCCCGACGGGCCAGTAGAAGTTATAAAGTAAATCAAATGATCATTTCCCACTTCATCATCATTAAAGACTAATTATGTTAATGAGTTTTATAAATCGTGGACATCCAGTAAGTCGACAAGTTGTGATGATGCTAATTTCCCCAACATGGTCAAAACTTGATTGTTCATTCGCAGTTTACATGAGAACTATTAACATTAGACTGAGATTTAAATTTAAACAAATGGAGTTCTAAAAAAAAAAGAAGAGTAAAACTTCACCAAGACTCAATTTCGTATTTTTTTTATTGAGGAAGGGTAGGGGGTGTAATCAATCAGGACTGGACTTAGACCGATTTGACCGATTGCTCCAAATTGGGCCCCGTATTATCTCGCAAGCATCCGTTAAATTGGGCCCCGTATTATCTCGCAAGCATCCGTTAAATTGGGCCCCATATTATCTCGCAAGCATCCGTTAAATTGGGCCCCATATTATCTCGCAAGCATCCGTTAAATTGGGCCCCATATTATCTCGCAAGCATCCGTTAAATTGGGCCCCGCAGTTCGTAAGTCCGGCCCTGTAATCAATGTTCCCTTTTATGTCCTGACGGCTGTGTGCGCGGCCTAAGATACTTCAGGTGAACATCTCATTGGAATGGAGTGGGCCCAACAAAATTTTTATGAAAGGCCCACCATGCGTACAAAGGTGAGCTCTGTTGTAATGTGTGCTCAGATGAGCCCAGACTAGAGGGAACCACATATCTAACGACTTTGTAATTTGTTCATTAAATATGGGAGTTTTATTAGTGTCCGTGAATAACGAACGCTAATAATACATTATGAACACTAAGTATAAATTGTTTTGTATCTAAAAATGGTTATATTTATTTAAATACTATAAAAATATTGAATTACAAGAATATAATTCGTGGGAAACTAAGTTGGCAAAACCTCAGACAAAAATATTGCAACATATTCTTATTTCATATTTTATATTATAATAAAATAATATTATTTCTATGTAACAAAAGTATATTCTGCATTTAGTTTTGTTTTAATTGTATGGTGTCCTTTAAATTTAATAGGCACTTTGACCTAAAAAAAAACAACAATATTCATCGGTGATGCCTTTATGATATATATTCTGTGGAGGGTACATACACTTGGAAAGAAAACATTATTTTTTTTTGATGTCTTACAAGTTACAAGTTATCTCCTCATTGGTCGTGGTTGGTCACATGATCAGTCGCGAAACTGTTTCGTAGCAACTCTTAGCATCTCCACATAAAATAACGGGGTGCTCCTCTGTGAGTAAATGATTCACATGGGAGTGGCTGAGAGATTTTATAAACTATGATCTGTTTCATGCTGTTAGTAGGAACTGCCTCGCCTCCTTCATACCTACTGATCGCCTCTTTAACTGATCTGACCCTCTTACTATTGCTTTACATACTGTTTATTTACTATGGCTTAAATCACAACAACAGGCAAAATTGTTGAAATAGGTTTTAAACAGTCTTTAGCAGTTTTAACTCAGTTGCGGCATTCTTTGCAAACTCGCGATTGTGTTTAGAAAAATGTCCCGTTAAAAATATAGTGATGGGAGATAAATCTGATATTCTGCAAAAAATGTTACAATTCCTCAGCTACCTCCCTTGCGTTGTTAGTCACCGTTTCAGCATTGTGAATAAGGGACGATAAAATTCATTTAAATTCCATACAACATTATGTTTACTTTTTAAAAAAAAATTATAACTTTACATTTTTCTTAAATTTATTATTAATTACAGGTAGATCGTTTTTTGTTATCTTTTATGAGTATAATTTTGTCAAAGTAACCGCCAACAATTTCTAATAAATACGTTGGAATATATTTCCAATCAGCGAAGTGTATATTTAGGGAAATTTTCTTCTGTTATGGTAAAAATACATTTTATTTATGTTCTTGTAAGCTCATTTCTATTTCTTTGAATGTCATGATAATTTCTTGCGGCCAACCGTTTGTAAAGGCCTTGTTAGTGTGACATATATTAGATCCTATGTAAAGGCCTTGTTAGTGTGACATATATTAGATCCTATGTAAAGGCCTTGTTAGTGTGACATATATTAGATCCTATGTAAAGGCCTTGTTAGTGTGACATATATTAGATCCTATGTAAAGGCTTTGTTAGTGCGACATATATTAGATCCTATGTAAAGGCCTTGTTAGTGTGACATATATTAGATCCTATGTAAAGGCCTTGTTAGTGTGACATATATTAGATCCTATGTAAAGGCCTTGTTAGTGTGACATATATTAGATCCTATGTAAAGGCTTTGTAAGTGTGACATATATTAGATCCTATGTAAAGGCCTTGTTAGTGTGACATATATTAGATCCTATGTAAAGGCCTTGTTAGTGTGACATATATTATATCCTATGTAAAGGCTTTGTAAGTGTGACATATATTATATCCTATGTAAAGGCCTTGTTAGTGTGACATATATTAGATCCTATGTAAAGGCCTTGTTAGTGTGACATATATTAGATCCTATGTAAAGGCCTTGTTAGTGTGACATATATTAGATCCTATGTAAAGGCCTTGTTAGTGTGACATATATTAGATCCTATGTAAAGGCCTTGTTAGTGTGACATATATTATATCCTATGTAAAGGCTTTGTTAGTGCGACATATATTAGATCCTATGTAAAGGCCTTGTTAGTGTGACATATATTAGATCCTATGTAAAGGCCTTGTTAGTGTGACATATATTAGATCCTATGTAAAGGCCTTGTTAGTGTGACATATATTAGATCCTATGTAAAGGCCTTGTTAGTGTGACATATATTAGATCCTATGTAAAGGCCTTGTTAGTGTGACATATATTAGATCCTATGTAAAGGCCTTGTTAGTGTGACATATATTAGATCTTATGTAAAGGCTTTGTTAGTGTGACATATATTAGATCCTATATAATGGAACGGTTTTTGTGGTGTTATTTATTCATCCCCAACATAATGCGATGGCCACGGAAGACATAAATGAAACTTTCACCATTAACTGTAACCTAGCTATTATAGACGACACGAGTACACTGTAACCTAGCTATTATAGACGACATGAGTACACTGTAACCTAGCTATTATAGACGACATGAGTACACTGTAACCTAGCTATTATAGACGACATGAGTACACTGTAACCTAGCTATTATAGACGACACGAGTACACTGTAACCTAGCTATTATAGACGACATGAGTACACTGTAACCTAGCTATTATAGACGACACGAGTACACTGTAACCTAGCTATTATAGACGACACGAGTACACTGTAACCTAGCTATTATAGACGACATGAGTACACTGTAACCTAGCTATTATAGACGACACGAGTACACTGTAACCTAGCTATTATAGACGACACGAGTACACTGTAACCTAGCTATTATAGACGACACGAGTATACTGTAACCTAGCTATTATAGACGACACGAGTACACTGTAACCTAGCTATTATAGACGACACGAGTACACTGTAACCTAGCTATTATAGACGACATGAGTACATCATCACACAGCACTTATACACTTAGACATTTTCCACTTCACCAGTTAACCTCCCCCTCCCCCCCCCCACACACACACACCAACATAGATTCACCGTCAATACTGGGTCAGCGATACTACTAACATCGTGTAAGTACACCAGTCTAATGGAGTGAGCTAGGAAGATGATTTCCTCGTTGATATAACATGTCAGAATCGGTGTATCATGTTTATAGATTTATGTACATACTTTTAAACCGAAACTGAAATAATACTTAGAAGAGGTTTTCTAATCAAGAATAGACTACTAGTATTGTATAGTAACACATACCAAAGTGGGAATCCCTTTTTATTTTTCCCATATTGAAATGTTTGAACTCAATTTGAGTGTTAAAATCAAGTTAATAGTCTTGGACCCACTCAACGATTTCCTCTTTTTTTTGTTTCACTAAACCAGATTGTATTGTATCTCACTTAACATCAAGTGGTATTTTGTTTCACTAAACCAGATTGTATTGTATCTCACTTAACATCAAGTGGTATTTTGTTTCACTAAACCAGATTGTATTGTATCTCACTTAACATCAAGTGGTATTTTGTTTCACTAAACCAGATTGTATTGTATCTCACTTAACATCAAGTGGTATTTTGTTTCACTAAACCAGATTGTATTGTATCTCACTTAACATCAAGTGGTATTTTGTTTCACTAAACCAGATTGTATTGTATCTCACTTAACATCAAGTGGTATTTTGTTTCACTAAACCAGGCATCGTTTTGTCTCGCTGATTGTTAAACTACGACAGTTTTAAGTTTCTAGAACTATCTAAAAAAAACATCAATACTTTGTCCTGAATGACGGTAGGATTGAAAATAAGAACCAACAACAATAATAACAACAACAATAACGAAAACAACAACAACAACAATAATAATAATAACAACAACAATAAGAACAACAATAACAACAACAATAACAACAACAATAACAATAACAACGATAACAACAACAACAACAATAACACCAACAACAACAATAACAACAACAACAATAATAACAACAACAATAATAACAACAACAACAACAGCCGGGCACTGGCTCAATGTAAATCAGACACACAGTTAGTTTCCGACCGGCTCCGTTCGAATTAGATGAACCACTTGAACCAGAGCAGAACAGAGCAGCACCAGAAACTGGGGGAGGGGAGGCGGTGGGTGTGAAGTGGGGTGGGGGTGGGGGTGGGGCCCAACCAACCCAGACTCCAATAGACCAACATTTGCATGAGTTGATAAATGAATGAAGAGTTTGGGGAGGGGGGGAGGGAACTTGATTGGAATGGAAGAGGTGGAGTTAAACTGGCCTGGCGCAAAATGAGAAAGGGGGTGGGGTGGGGAGGGGGGGATCGAACCAACAAAAATAAAAAAATGAGAGAAAAAAAATCACAGGGCGTGGGCAGAGAATTAAAACGAAAGATGGTCAGACAAGTAACGCAGCGGTCAACAATTGGTGGGGTGTGTAAGGGGGTAGGGTACAGGGGAGTGTCCTGAGTTTAAACTGACCAGAGTAAATCTAGGGAAAGGTGGGGGAGGGTGGGGTTGAAATAACAATACAAAAAAATGCGTCTGTTGAAATAAAATTTGAATAAATTTGCAAGGCCAGGAAATATTTTTTTTTGGTCTGTAGTGAAGTGTAAATATCTAGAAACCACCAGCGAGTAATAAATATATTTATTATATATATACATATTTATGTTTTTCATTGCTTATTGTGCTGTGTGTTTGTTAATTTTGCAAAAATTTGCAGACTATCAAGTGTCTGTACAAAATGCATTTAAATATAAATATATACATGTAATGGTTTAAATATAAATATATACATGTAATGGTTTAAATATAAATATATACATGTAATGGTTTAAATATAAATATATACATGTAATGGTTTAAATATAAATATATACATGTAATGGTTTAAATATAAATATATACGTGTAATGGTTTAAAAAGACTTTGTGGGTAATGTGTTATTGACACAATAGAATGCAATCACTGCCTGGAATACATGCATTATATTTTCTTTCTGGTTTTCCCATTCTCTAGTGTTACTAAAGGCAGATTTTATGAGCGCTCACCCGAGGCCCCCCCAGTTATGTGGGCCACCTCAGTTATGTGGTCACCTCAGTTTTGTGGGCCTCCTCAGTTATGTGGGCCACCTCAGTTATGTGCGCCACCTCAGTTATGTGCGCCACCTCAGTTATGTGGGCCACCTCAGTTATGTGGGCCACCTCAGTTTTGTGGGCCTCCTCAGTTATGTGGGCCACCTCAGTTATGTGGGCCACCTCAGTTTTGTGGGCCACCGCAGTTATGTGGGCCACCTCAGTTATGTGGGCCACCTCAGTTATGTGGGCCACCTCAGTTATGTGGAGCCCCCGCAGTTGTAGATGAATGTCGCCCAAGTTATATAGTTACAGTATGCTCTGTTCACTTTCCATAGCCCAACACTTCACGTGCTGGTGTCGGATAGTACGGGACCAGATTCCCCTTTCGTCTCTCGCTCAACACACACACACGCACACACACACGCACACACACACGCACCAACATAGCCACCATAGTCACCATCTGCATACGTCTTGTGCTGGTTTCATAACTGACATGTTTGACATGACCTGTTATATTCAAGTGACTCCTCCCCCTCCCTCTCCCCCGCATTGACCTGAACGAACCGATTCACTCTGATTTACTGATGTGTTTTAGTTTCTGCACACCATGCCCCGTCCCATAACATATAATTAAACTACACACACACACGCACACACACACACGCACACACACACATAAACACATACGCACACGCACGCACAGCTATAATGAAAGATCATCGTTTGCGATGTATGTGTTTAAAAAGAAACCCGTGCTGTGAGTATGTTGCTGTCTAGGGTGAGTAAACAGTTTAGACTTTGTTGACGTATGTGGGCACTATATGGCTGTGTCCATGTATTATGTGTATGCTATATGGCTGTGTCCATGTATCATATGTGTACTGTATGAATGTATTCATTTATTATGTGTATGCTATATGACTGTGTCCATGTATCATATGTGTACTGTATGAATGCATTCATTTATTATGTGTGTACTATATGACTTTCCATGTATCACGTGTGCACTCTATGGCAGTTTCTATGTATGTGTGTACTCTATGGCTGTGTCTATGTATTATGTGTGTACTCTATGACTGTCTATGTATCACGTATGGCAGTTTCTATGTATGTGTGTACTCTATGCCTGTGTCTATGCATGTTTATTTAAAGGTGATCTGCAATCCATGCACCTGACTACTGCTCCATAACACATATCTAATAAGTCGTGCACAAGTGCATAGTCTAATCAAAACTATTGATCTCTTGCAGTGCCGTGACAGGGGAAGTGTGTGTGTGGGGGGGGTGGACTGCCAGCCATGGGCGGTACTTTGCCGTTATCTAGGGGTGCATTTTCGCCACTTTCGCAATCTTGGGCAGAAGTATGTAGGCGGCATCCAACCACTACCGTTAATTACGTCATTGATCGCTGGTAGATAAAAAAAAATGTTTATCGACATGAAACTTGTGCGCACAGATTCTTGAAAACTTTGAATGTGGCCAGAAATACTAAATTAGGATTAACTTACCATAGTGTAAGTGCTCTGGCTGCTTTATATATGACCACTGGTGAAAACTTTTGTATTCAAAAGATGCCGGATTTGTGTGTGTGTGTGTGTACTTACATATGTATTCAGATCTGTTCAAACTACAACCATTACATAGACCCGGCCTCCCAAATATCAGTAGAGTACTCTCTCTTTCTCGTCTCTCTCTCTTTCTCGTCTCTCTATCTCTCTCTCTCGCTCTCTCTCTCTCTCTCTCTCTCTCTCTCGTATGATGTAAATTTGAGTGTCCACTTATACAAACAAATGCTAGGACATTTCTTACAAACTGATTTAAGCAAAAATAATGTTCAATCAAGAGTTGATTCATTTTCAAATCATATTGTGAGAATCAATCTATTTTTTTTAATCTTATAAAGAGCTGATCAATTTCAAAATCTTAAAGCACAGTTTATTTTCAGATTTCATAACGAGTGTTTATTTATTTTGAAATCCTTTAATATCATTTTTTTTTTTTAAAAGGGCTGGTAGCATGAAGAATTTAAATCCTTTTTTAAAGAAAGTCCTTTTTAATATAAATCTAAGTGCAGGAGTTGATTCGTTCTAAAATCGTTGAAATTAACTGCATCGATGGTTCAGCCTGTTACTCTCCTTCCACCCCCCCTCCCCCACCCCGTGTCAGGCAAACTAAAGAAGAAAAGTAAACAGAATTGAAAGAAAATCTGGGGAAATTTTGTCCAGGTGCTAATGGGACCATTTTCTCATGGGAAATCAAATTTGTTGAACTCTACAGCAGCTGATAGAAAACACTTTTATCTGATTTACTTTTGTGTTTCTCTACATTTTTGCACTTGATGATTTATTTATTGAAAAAAGCTGGACACTTGGGACTGTCGGGTGTGTCCACTACTTCATAGTATTTATACATAACCTGTTTCTTACGTATATATCTGTAGCTGGACACTTGGGACTGTTTGGTCTGTCCACTACTTCATAGTATTTATACATAACCTGTTTATTACGTATATATCTGTAGCTGGACACTTGGGACTGTTTGGTCTGTCCACTACTTCAAAGTATTTATACATAACCTGTTTCTTACGTATATATCTGTAGCTGGACACTTGGGACTGTTTGGTCTGTCCACTACTTCATAGTATTTATACATAACCTGTTTCTTACGTAAATATCTGCATCAAGTCTGAATGTTTTGGTTTGACTTGAACTATTATGCAGCTACTTCAATCATTGAAAATCAATATTCTTTATAAAAATGAACATCTGAAAATGTACCATTATATTGATAGATACTTTACAGTGCCCTGTTGTTTTCTGCTCTGTGAAAGTGGTTGAGGGAAGGTGGTGGGTGAGTTTTGGGAGGAGGGTGGTTGTGTTTTATGGGAGGAGGGTGGTTGTGTTTTTGGGAGCAGGGTGGTTGTGTTTTTGGGAGGAGGGTGGTTGTGTTTTGGGAGGAGGGTGGTTGTGTTGTGGGAGGAGGGTGGTTGTGTTTTGGGAGGAGGGTGGTTGTGTTTTGGGAGGAGGGTGGTTGTGTTTTTGGGAGGAGGGTGGTTGTGTTTTGGGAGGAGGGTGGTTGTGTTTTTGGGAGCAGGGTGGTTGTGTTTTGGGAGGAGGGTGATTGTGTTGTGGGAGGAGGGTGGTTGTGTTGTGGGAGGAGGGTGGTTGTGTTTTGGGAGGAGGGTGATTGTGTTGTGGGAGGAGGGTGGTTGTGTTTTGGGAGGAGGGTGGTTGTGTTGTGGGAGGAGGGTGGTTGTGTTTTGGGAGGAGGGTGATTGTGTTTTGGGAGGAGGGTGATTGTTTTGTGGGAGGAGGGTGGTTGTGTTTTGGGAGGAGGGTGGTTGTGTTGTCGGAGGAGGGTGGTTGTGTTTTGGGAGGAGGGTGGTTGTGTTGTGGGAGGAGGGTGGTTGTGTTGTGGGAGGAGGGTGGTTGTGTTTTGGGAGGAGGGTGGTTGTGTTTTGGGAGGAGGGTGATTGTGTTGTGGGAGGAGGGTGGTTGTGTTTTGGGAGGAGGGTGGTTGTGTTGTGGGAGGAGGGTGGTTGTGTTTTGGGAGGAGGGTGATTGTGTTGTGGGAGGAGGGTGATTGTTTTGTGGGAGGAGGGTGGTTGTGTTTTGGGAGGAGGGTGGTTGTGTTTTGGGAGGAGGGTGGTTGTGTTGTGGGAGGAGGGTGGTTGTGTTTTGGGAGGAGGGTGGTTGTGTTTTGGGAGGAAGGTGGTTGTGTTGTGGGAGGAGGGTGGTTGTGTTGTGGGAGGAGGGTGGTTGTGTTTTGGGAGGAGGGTGGTTGTGTTTTGGGAGGAGGGTGATTGTGTTGTGGGAGGAGGGTGGTTGTGTTTTGGGAGGAGGGTGGTTGTGTTGTGGGAGGAGGGTGGTTGTGTTTTGGGAGGAGGGTGATTGTGTTGTGGGAGGAGGGTGGTTGTGTTTTGGGAGGAGAGTGGTTGTGTTTTGGGAGGAGGGTGATTGTGTTATGGGAGGAGGGTGGTTGTGTTTTGGGAGGAGGGTGGTTGTGTTTTGGGAGGAGGGTGGTTGTGTTTTGGGAGGAGGGTGATTGTGTTGTGGGAGGAGGGTGGTTGTGTTTTGGGAGGAGGTAAAAATTTAGTAATCTGTGTGACACATATCATGTTCCTCAATTTCATCTAGACACAGCAGCAGGGGGTCTTAAATGTTTAAATAATTACATGTACCGATCATCGACTGGATTCTCACTGTCTGTCTGTCTGCCTGTCTGTCTGCCTCCCTGTCTGTCTGCCTCCCTGTCTGTCTGCCTCCCTGTCTGTCTGTCTGCCTATCTGTCTAAGGTACTTTCGTTATCATCCCTGATGTCTTAAGATACAGACTATGACGAGATAACACGTTAGTTGTGACACTTATCACATGATGTTACATTGGCCATAAGTAATGGTACTAATAGTATCACATTTGTGATGGCAGGACATACTCATGCTGGTCACTACGGATGAAACTCTTGTAACACTAGTGGTCATAAATGGCGAAAGAATGATCTCGGACAGGCCAGAATGTGATTCTTTCATTGGCTATGGAAGACCAAATCTCCTACAAGTCACATTTATAAATCTTGTTCATGACCTTAGACCCTATAATAAAAAAAATAATATATAAATGGAAATACCATTGGCTTTTCTAGATCCCAGCTAACAAATGAAATCAATGCAACTATGTTACTCCGTAAAATATAAACAAAACACATTAACTCCAAGCTAACTGAATGAGGGACGTTGGTTCAGTTTTTACCGAGACCTGATCAAGAAATTTATTTCAGCCTATCGTTAATTCCGGTTAGTCCTTTGATGTTCTAGTAAGAATGCGATGCTTGTCTTTTGATCTTGTGATGAATATTTTAATGTACATATATGTCTTAGCCTAATCAGCCATGGGGGCCTACTCATGGGACATCAAAACGGAAACGTGAAACATTATTCACTGGAATTTTAACTCCTTACCTGAACCGCTCCGATCTGGCTAACAACTTTCAGCCATCAAATGAATTCCTCTTCTAGCTGTCCATTGATAAAAACAATTGCAAGGATGAGTGTTGTATGTGATTTTTTTTTAAAAATTAAATAAATATTAATCACTAGTTTATTATGGAACCTTGAATTTAAACAGTGGCGCTATTATTAATTGATGTAATTAGTAAGTAGCCTAATCAGTAAGTAACCTATTCAGTAAGTAACCTAATCAGTAAGTAACCTAATCAGTAAGTATCGTAATCAGTAAGTAGGCTAAATCTATCAGTAAGTAACCTAATCAGTAAGTAGGCTAAATCTATCAGTAAGTAACATAATCATTAAGTAAATCTATCAGTAAGTAACCTAATCAGTAAGTAACCTAATCAGCAAGTAAATCTATCAGTAAGTAACCTAATCAGTAAGTAACCTTAATCAGCAAGTAAATCTATCAGTAAGTAACCTAATCAGTAAGTAACCTTAATCAGCAAGTTAATCTATCAGTAAGTAACCTAATCAGTAAGTAACCTAATCAGTAAGTAACCTAATCAGCAAGTAAATCTATCAGTAAGTAACCTAATCAGTAAGTAGGCTAAATCTATCAGTAAGTAACCTAATCAGTAAGTAACCTAATCAGTAAGTAGGCTAAATCTATCAGTAAGTAACCTAATCAGTAAGTAACCTAGTCAGTAAGTAACCTAATCAGTAAGTAACCTAATCAGCAAGTAAATCTATCAGTAAGTAGCCTAATCAGTAAGTAAAGCTTTCATTTCAATCAGTAAGTAGCAATACCAGTAAATATTAGTAACACTATCAGAAAGTAATACTATCAGTAATTATTCATAAGTAATTATCAGTTATTATCAGTAACTAACATTATAGTTAAGTATCAGTAAGTAAATTTATAGTTATGTATAAGTAAGTAATGCTACCAGTAAGTAACAAGCTATAAAGCTACTGTTATTTCCCTCTGGTTCTAATATTGGCTGTGACGAACTGACCAGCAAGGTTTGATTAGATCCTGCCAGACACTAGATTCAATATTTGGAGAAGTCTGGATGGCCCCAAGCTTTAAATAAGAAATCTCCCGGAGTCAATATGGAGGCTGATAATTAGCTGTACTAGCCAGTGGTCATTCTTTATAGTTGGTTTTTTTTTGGGCACTGCCTGCTGACGTGACGGTTTGAAAAAAAACTGCCCGTAGTCCACTCAAAACTGACCAATCGATGTGGGTTTTTATGGGTATTTCTATATTAGAATGACGGTCAATGACCTAATTGGTGAAGATATTTCAACTCTAGATTAGAATAGCCGTACGTTAATTGATGCTTTAGCCAAAACGTGTACACTTAACATTCAACTCAACATTAGAATATCCGTACGTTAATTGATGCTTTTTAGCCAAATGTTTTAACTTCACATTCAACTCCACATTAGAATAGCAGTACGGTATTTGATGCTTTAGCCAAAACTTGTATACTTAAAATTCAACTCTGCATTAGAATAGCCATACATTAACATCTCTCAAAGTGAATGATCTCTTGTATGCATTTTTTTATGTTCTTTGCAAGGATGAGATATTTATCACTATGGATAAATAGTTTGACGGTTTTATAAGGCCTTTTCCACCCCTACGGAAGTTGAGAGTGCAGAGGCAATGGAGGCACCACGGAGAACATAGTTAGAGGGCATAACATGACACCATCTTTTCCCCAACTAATTTCAGGGACGCGTTTGAGCCAGGTGGACTTAGAAAATTTTATCAGGACCTGAAAAAGTCGAACCCGGTACCTTTCAAATCAACAGTCGCGTGTGCGTCATCCCCCATTCTCTTATCATTGGCGAACTTCATGTCACGTTGACCCTACATATATACAGTCGATTCCGCTTAATTGGGACACATCGGGACCGAGGCTTTTTGTCCCAATTAAGCGGCTGTCCCAATTAAACATACAAATTTACTATTCGCTTCTTGGTTTATTTTCTTTGAGATTTGTCCCAAATAAGGGGCTGTCCCAATTAAGCGGTGTCCCGATTAAGCGGAAACCACTCTATTAATCATGAAAATAAGTGTCGAAATGGCTGCCAACGGTGTCGAATTACATGTTTTTTTTAATAACAAAGAAATGAAAATACAATTGTCTTAATGGAGTCTCAAAACTCTTAAATGTCTTCAGATGACAACTGTTTGATGACACGCAAAAGCCTTATGGGTGTGCGAACTAGGTCACCTCAATAGAGCCACCTTTTATTTGAATTTCCTATTTAAATAAAAACAAAAAGGTTGGCCAGGTATAAGGTCGAGGAGAGCCGCACTGGATTTATTTATTTTTTAAATTAAAAAAAAAAAAACAACAAATTAAACAGCCGCGCCGTGGCCAGTTTGTAAAACTTGAATGAACTGATGTAAACAACGGGGAAAATCTGGCTCACTGGGAGCCCGCAGCCAGCATTCGGCCACCAACGTCCTATACCCCATGCCGAGAAGACTCTGTAACTATCTCTGCCAAGGCCACACAGAAACCTGAGAACCACTCCGGGTAACATATTTCTGTACATTTTGAGTCTATGCCGTTGTTGGTTGTTTCCCCCTCTCCCCCCCCCCCCCCCAGATTTAGAGGGTAATGTTTTATTTTATTTATAGTTGTATCTACCCCCCCACCCCCAAGTGTTTTAATGGGTAATGTTTTATTACATGACAATGTCATATGTTTTACTCCACTTTACTAACAGCGTTGCCTGTAAGGTTTGGATTCTCTATCTCACACCTCACAGCTCTCTACGTTACATGTTACATCCTTCTCTTTGATGCGCATGACTGAACATAATTGAAATACCCACATGAGCCAACAGCGTGAAATCGAGTCAAACTCAAGCTGTTGTACTGCCAAAATTTGAAATCTGTTTTGGAAAGCGGATTTTTGCCGTAATTTTATACACAATTTTGCCACCAGCGTGTTGAACTGAATTGAATGCATTTTATATGTTTACATTTAATAATCATAATAGTTATTTTATCACTTTGGTTTTAAGATTAAAAATATGATACAAATATATCTTCAATTGTCCCTCTAATCCTTTATTTTTTTTTGGCGCCCCCCCCCCCACTGCTGCTATGACAGGGTGTTGTGTGCTGTCACAGCAGCTCTAGTGGCTGCGTTGATGCCTATCTGCCATGCCTACAGAGCGACGGGGTGAGTGTGCCACTACTTCTGAAGGCATGGCAGAAAATAAAGAATTTAGCTATTACCAAGAACGACCAGACCAGCAGGATGTCTGTACTGTCGATCGTAAAGAATGACAATGCACGGAATTTCTTTTGCTACTGCGGACAGAAAAAAAAAAGGGGGGGGGGCGGGCTTACCTCTCTGCCAGACATGGCAGGCTGCGACAGTGTGCTTTAATATGACCGAGTTGAAGGGTGTTGTGTGCCGACCACATCGTTACCACCGCTGAATATATGGTCCTCATTTTTTTTCTTTTTTTTTTAACGCCGCCATTGCCAGCATGGTAGGGTGTAGTGTGCCTACCACACCAGCATTGTTGGCGGCGCTGATGCACGTCTGCCATACCTGCAGAGCGGCAGGGTGAGTGTGCCCGCTATCATCTGCCGGGATAGCAGAAAAAGGGTAATAAGACTTGCCCAAAATGGGCCAGACCAGCAGGGTGTGTGTACTGCCGATCGGCCAGAATGGCAAGGCAAGGGGTTTTTCCTGCCACTCGCACAGAGGGGAGGGTGTAGTGTGCCTGTACCCTCAGCCCGAAATGGCACGCTGCGCAGGTGTGCTTGGGTGGGACAGAGTGGAAGGGTGTTGTGTGCCGACCACATATCCGTCACCACCGCCAGCTGTGAATACTGCGATCTGGGATAGTCCTCATTGACCACAGTACCACAAGCCTCGCACGAATGAAGTTTTTTTATCCATCCCCCATAGATCATGGTATGTCTCTCAGACCAGGATGGAGAGTTCATACAAATATCATGCCAATATATTTTATGATACTCTCCAAAACAAATTCATTGACCACAGTGGCACAACCCACGTGATACGCTATTAATATAATTGTAGATTGTTTTGTATCTAAAAATAGTCTTAATTTGTTTAAATACTATTGAAGACTATTGATTTTTTAATATATGATGCGCTGTTTAAAAATAACTAACTTGGTAATAACTGAAGCAAGAGTATTATTATTTATTCTATTAAAATAAAATCACATTATTTCTATGTAACAAAACATTATACTGTATTTAGTTTTATTAATATTTTAATTGCCAATTTTAATCAAATCCGGGGAGTTTACTTTTACAGACAAAAACATTCCTAGTTGATGCCCATGTTATAAAAATGTAGGAAATCTCAATAATCTTTTATAGTGTTGTGTGAAGTTCGGAGGTCTTTGATTAACAGATAAAGAAACATGACTAGCTTACACATTTATTGCTTACAAATTAATTGCTTACATATTTATCGCTTACACCCTCATTGCTTATAAGTTGGCTGCTGACTAGTTGTAAATACTTTTTTTTTTTACTTACTAATCAGTTAACTATTTCCACAGTTTTTTTTTTAATGAGTTCTTGCACTTTGCTTGGCACTGTAGACAAAATCAATACGACCAACCGTGTTTGCTAATTGTCCCCCCTGCCATCTAAGTTATCTCTCCTGCCTCGCTTCATAGAAATTGGAATTCCCTGGAACGACAGTTGTGGAAGGGCTGCAGATAAATGAATTGGGTAAAACAGTCACAGTCGACTGTAGTCAAGCCTGAGGGGATGAGGGGTGAAATGTGCAGCCTGTACGCAAAGGGGCCCATAAATATCTAGAAACTGAACATGTAGAACCTGAACATGTAGGACTTGAAGATTTAGGACCTTTACACGTGGGATATGAGCTTGTAGGACCTTTACATGTTGAACTTAAACATGTAGGATCTTAACATATAGGATCTGAACATGTAGGACATGAACATGTAGGACCTTAAATTGTTCATAACAGCTGGTTGCTGTAACTCGTGTTAAGTGGTGAAAAGAAAAACGATGACTGAATTTTTTTACTAGCAGCTTTACGACGCGCGTTTCACCAACAGCTTTATAACGTATGTTGCACTAACAGCTGTATAACATGTGTTGCACTAACAGCTGTTTAACTTGGGTTTCACTAACTTGTTAAACTAATAGCTGTATAGCTTTTGTTTAACTAACACTGAATTACTTTTTCTTTCACTACCAGCTGTATAGCTTTTGTTTAACTAACACTGAATTACTTTTTCTTTCACTACCAGCTGTATAACATTTGTTTACTAACAGCTGTATTACTTGTTTTTTGTTTAACTAACACTGAATTACTTTTTCTTTAACTACCAGCTGTATAACATTTGTTTACTAACAGCTGTATTACTTGTTTTTTTCTTTACTAACACCTGTATTACATGTTTTTTTGTTTACTAACAGCTGTATTACGTGTTTGTTGTTTACTAACAGCTGTATTACATGTTTTTTGTTTACTAACAGCTGTATTACGTGTTTGTTGTTTACTAACGGCTGTATTACGTGTTTCTTATTTACTAACAGCTGTATTACGTGTTTGTTGTTTACTAACAGCTGTATTACGTGTTTGTTGTTTACTAACGGCTGTATTACGTGTTTCTTATTTACTAACAGCTGTATTACGTGTTTGTTGTTTACTAACAGCTGTATTACGTGTTTGTTGTTTACTAACAGCTGTATTACGTGTTTTTTGTTTACTAACAGCTGTATTACATGTTTTTGTTTACTAACAGCTGTATTACGTGTTTGTTGTTTACTACCAGCTGTATTACGTGTTTGTTGTTTACTACCAGCTGTATTACGTGTTTTTATGACCTAGACTTAGCGTACAGTTGGTTGATGTATTTTTATTACTTGTTGTGTTTAGCGTGAAGGTCATTATTTCTGGAGTGTCAGAATGAGGCTTGGTTCATGGTATCTTTGATTTGGTCTGTTTTATATCGCCTCTTAACGATCCTTTTATTTGATCTGGTGCGGGTGAGAGAGATGGGAAACGTCACAGATAGAGAGTGAGAGAGAGAAAGGGGGGGGAGAGATAGAGGGAGAAAGAGAGAGAAAGAGAGAGAAAGATGGGAAACGTCACAGATAGAGAGTGAGAGAGAGAGAGAGAGAGAGAAAGAGAGTGAGAGAGAGAGAGAGAGAGAGAGAGAGAGAAAGAGAGAGAATGGAGAGGTGGATGAAAACTGAAAACGTCATAATGTATCTTCTATCTCAGAGTCGTCCTCCGACCCCCGGGCCGTGGACTGAATAGTACTGGTCCGCCCAAGAAACACTCAATTCATTCATTTTTATTTACTGTGGTGTGTTTCCTCTCGGGATTGCGTGACTTTCCATAAACGAGAAATAATCAACGCCCCACTACCCCCGCCCCTCTTCCTACACCCCACCCCCATTCCAGTGAGCCCCGGTAAAAGAATGATCAAACACTGACAGGTTCGTGTCAAGAAAAAGGTTGGGGACCACTGTGTCTATCTGACAGAGATACCTACCTTATACATTTCACCCACAGATTCCAAAGTGTTTTGACATGCTCACTAATATCTGTGACAGATTGAAAAAAAAAATTAAGTTTTTTTCTAAATGTCCATTTACTTCAAAAAAAGTGTTGTCTGGTTGTCTGTTTGTAAATTTAATAATCCAGCGAAGATATGATTATCGATTTTCTTGGTTGTTAAATTTGGTATCGTCATCTCCTAAGAGCAAATAAGGCTCTTTATTTTTAACGTTATCTGCTGTAAAACGTTTGTCTGTGTGATGTATTGGGGCAAATGCATTGAGTAAATCTAAATTTCATGAATCCATGTTTTTAATTTGGGGGGGGGGGACTAATCTATCATTATTACTATGGTATCGTGCTATATAACCATAGATATGTATGTATGTACATAAATAATATACATGCAACATACAAGGACATCCCCTAGACAGGGGCAAATTGAACAAGGCCGGTGTGTTAGGATTAAGACATCAACATAGGTAACCTCACCTGATATAAATACGAGAAAAATTAAATTTTAAATTAAGCCGACTACTGTAGATTTTTTGTCGCATATAAATAATATTATTTTATATTTTAAAAGAATGTGTAACAATATATTTTTTGATTGAGATACGACCAACTTAATATATTTCAAACAGTGAAGTATTATTTTTTTTTTAAATCCGTATTTTTAGTAGTATTTAAACTCAACATTACATTTTTTTCAAAGTACAAAAGTATATTTATTTTTTTACCGGATATTTTTACGAAAGACATACAAAACACATTCCCGAATTATGTAGTTACAGACACATGTTTAGGTTGCCATGGATACAATAATGTTACACAACACTCGCCACAAAAAACGTTTTTCTTCTTTGTTTGTTTTCCGTTTTAATATAATACACTATATACCACTGGTTGTTGATAGTTGACATCAAATGTCAAGTTGTTTATGACTGACATCAAATGTCAAGTTGTTGTCGTGAATTATGGCGTTAAAAAGACAAACAAATATCAACAATAACTCTTTTACCTGCTGATGTTAGGCAGACAGATCAATCATGAGGATTAGGTGCAGCATTCTAAAAGAATAACATTCGCGGCTGTAAATAAACTGTATTCATTTGAAATTATCTATTGTTACATGAGTATTGTATAACAATGGATTGGTAGACTATATATATATATATATATATATATATAATAGCGATTTGGGTTCTGCGTTAAATCGAAAGTAAAGAATTAATACAACAGTATTGCAGTTTAAAATACAATCATGAAAAAATCGGATCTGCCCGAAACCAAAAAATAGCCTAGCTTACCGATCAAGCCTAAGGGGATATAACTCTATGCAATAGTAACACCAAGGTACAGCTATTATATATATATATATATATATATATATATATATATATATAGATAGATAGATAGATAGATAGATAGATAGATAGATAGATAGATAGATAGATAGATAGATAGATAGATAGATAGATAGATAGATAGATAGATAGATAGATAGATAGATATATGCTGCTTCGTTTAAAAGTTTACATTGGTGCTAGATTTTTTAAGGGGTAGGGGGGGGGGGTCGTGTGGTAGAGCACTCGATTATTTGTTACAAATCCATTCACTTGAGTAGGTTGAAATGTCATTTTATAATCTGTGCCTTAGAAATAATCATTTCATACTCTGTGCCATTAAAATGTCATTTATACTCTGTGCCTTATAAATGTCATTTTATACTCTGTGCCTTAGAAATGTCACCCCATACTCTGTGCCTTAGAAATGTCATTTATACTCTGTGCCATTGAAATGTCATTTTACACCCTGTGCCATAGAAATGTCATTTTACACTCTGTGCCATAGAAATGTTTGGCTTGGCGTCACATAAAAAAAAGCCAGCATCATCACAGTTCAACACTCAGACTGCACGCTATGGATGTGTGTGCCTGTGTATGTGCGTACGTGCATGTGTGTGCGTGTAAGCTGTGTAGGCGTGTGAGGTGCTGCAATCCCGTTACATCATTCATGTTAGTCACGGTCGATATCGCCAGGGGGTTTTAGCTTCCATAATGTACGAGGCTGGGAAAAAAAATGAGATTCGGCACTTCATCGTTTGACACCAACTACCACATACCAACTATCACACACCAACTATCACCACCTACCACACACCAACTACCACCAACTACCACACACTATCTACCACACACCAACTACCACCACACACCGTCTACCACACACCAACTACCACCACACACCGTCTACCACACACCAACTACCACACACCAACTACCACCAACTACCACACACCAACTACCACCAACTACCACACACTACTACCACACACCAACTATCACACACCAACTACCACCAACTAACACACACCAACTACCACCAACTACCACACACCAACTACCACACACCAACTACCACCACCTAACACACACCAACTACCACCAACTATCACACACCAACTACCACACACCAACTACCACGATGTGTCGAGGCTGGTGTATGCGGTATAATGACGGCGGCAGTGACGTAACGCGATTGTGATGTCCAGGGGGGTGGGAGGACAATCTATAAAGAGAGGTGGGGGGTGCGACAGTCTTAAGTGCTGTCTTTTCACCGTTTCAATAAATTTACTATCACCTTCCCCATTCCCTATCAGGTGCAGGTCATGGGCAGGGACCACACACCAACTACCACACACACCACACACCAACATAAACACCAAGATGATGGTGTTTATAGATAGCAGTGGTGTGTTGGTGTTTATGTTATCTGTGGTAGTGTAGTGTTGTATTGTACCGACACCTATGTTCATCTGAATGGTCTTGATGGTGTGATGATGGTGTTCATAGATAGTAGTGGTGTGTTGGTGTTTATGTTGGCTGTGGTAGTGTAGTGTTGCACTGCATGGTGCCGATGGTGTTATAGTTGCTGTAGGTAGATAGACGTTGAGACTGTAGAGTTATAGTGTGCAGTGGAGTGGTAGTTATGTCTGTGGTGTCTTGTTGGTTCACGTGGTGTTGGCAGAGCCGTTCTTATAGATAGTTAAACTAGGCCATAGCCCAGGGGCACCACTGACTAAGGGGCT